>LR750101.1:365526-513026 GCA_902729485.2 Mus minutoides | reverse complement strand
TGGGGTGGTCAGTCAGTGGAATGAGAATGATAGCTCCAAGAGTTCTCACAAGTGTGTCTGTGTGTGTGTGTGGGGGGGAGGGGGGATTGTTGGGTGGCCTAGCAGAGCCAGCGGGAGGAATGGGCAGGATGGAACTGGAGCCAACAGTGACTTGATCTTGAAGCTAAGATGTGAGGTACCGAGGCACTGGGAAAGGAGACTTGCAAGGAGCAAGTGTGCCTTTTTAAAATTATACGAAACAGGTAGGAACTTAAAATGTCTTAAAAATGTTTTATGTTAAGCTGTCCCCTTTGCCTGCCAAAATAAATCCGGTGATGGTGTTTACAAGATCGTAGTCCCTGGCTTGTTCTGGGAAGCTGGGTAATAACACTTACCTATCAGTGGATCACACTTAAGTTTCTGAAAAATTTTCTGTTTACTCATGACAATTTAGATTACCTATCTTATTTGGGTAATCATTGGTTTTCCAATTTACTGCTTATTGCAAATTACTAACTGCTAACACAGGGGTGACTCTGGTGATTTCAATGAGAATGGTTTCCCTGTGAGCTCATGTTTGAATTCTGGATTTCCAGTTGGTAGAATTTTTTGAGAAGGCTTAGCATGTGTGGCCTTGTTGGAGGAGTTGTATAACTGATGGCAGACATTAATATTTCAAAAGACTAGGCCATTCCAGTGCAGTTTCTCTTTGCATGACTGTGGATCAAGATCTGAGCCATTAACTGTTTTGTTACTCTGACATCTAGTAATATTGGATCAGAGACAAGGAGAGCCTAGCTCTATGCCTTATGTAGCATTTCTGTACTCTCCAAGACTATATCCACAAAAGAAAGTTCTATATACACCATTCTAGATAATATCTTCTGTTGGAAATTGAAAAGAAGAAACAGAATTATAAAACACTAACAGAAATTTACACATTCAGAATGATTGACATAAGGACACCACCTCTGTGGACATCCCTGATCAGGCCTGAAGAGGGAGACCATTAGATATAAAGCCTCATAGTACATAGAGTTAGGGGGGGTGGCTTTGAAGGGAGAGACTTCTTTTTCAATCTTGAGGTGGGCAGCCATCTTGGGTAGATAGTTGTATGAAGGAAAAAGCCTATCAACCACTTGAAAAAAGGCTTCAGACTCTTTCAAGATTTTGCAGCAGTGTGCATGTGTGTGTGTGTTTTGTGGTATGCCTGTTTGCTTCTGACTAAATCTAGTCCAACCGAGTGATCCAGGTGCATGCCTGAAGTTAAGGCAGGAAGGCACTGAGCTTGTAGTTGCCTTGTTCCTGGGCAGCTGTGTGAGAGAGGAAGAGGGACATTTTTCAACCAAGGCCTGCCAAGAGTCATAGCAGGCTCCAGCCAATTCTTGTCCTAATGAACAGATTGCATGGGTAGGGGTGTGGCCTGATTTCTGCAGGAGGCTGAGGCAGCTAGAAGGTTGTGGCTTTTCATCTTTAATGATGAGATAGGTTAAATTCAGTTACTAAATAAACAGAATAACTGAAAGTAAAATTCGATAGAATGAGGAAAGACAATGTAGGTTTCTTGGTGTCAGGAACCTTTATATTATTCCCTTAATGAATGAATATTGAGTCAAAATGTTAACAAATGTATGGCAGTCTTTATACTAACTACAGTATTGACCATTTACCATGTTGCCTGAAACCTTTCTATTCCATTTCAGTCCTCAGGGCTTAAATGGCAGTGTAGTTATTATGAGTCACTGATGACCATTTAGTGCTAATGCACATGGGAAGATTCAATCTAAGAATACAATTTTATTGTGCAGATTGAAAGATCTTAGCTTTTGCCTTTATGATATAAAGAAACACATTATTTTTCTTCCAAAGGGCTTCTATCTCCTTTATTAGGTGAGAGTTCCCAGACACAATGCATGCATATATATGGATGCCTGGTCTATTTCTTTGCCATTCCTTCTGAGATGTAGTGGTTTACACTATTAAATACAAAAGTAAAAATAATTTCATTCCTGTAATCCAAGCTTAAAGTTTCCCCTAAAGACACCACATCTGCCTCAAAGGCAACTTTCTTCCAAGAAACACAAGCCCCTGTGGTTCTGTTAAGAATCTAGAAAAGAAGTTTCTACTGTCTGTTTGTTGTTTATTTTCAAGTTCTCCTCCAGTTGTTGAGCCTTCAGAAGTTCTGGTATCATTATGACATTTACAGATTAAAGGAAGAAGGCAGAGAGGGTTAGTTGGTGCCCATAAATTACAAATTGTGACTCAAAGCTCAAGGAAATCCAGGCCTCCCACTGCCTCACAGAGTACAAGCCTTTCTTGTAAGCTTCATTCAGGAAGCATCACCCTTGCAATCCATCATCCCTTTATTATGGGACCTGCCTACTCCCTGGAGATTTAACAGCTGTTCTATGGGGATAATTCAATTTAGTCTTTATAGCTCGATTTGACTACAGGACAATCTTCCACATCCCAGAATGCAGTAAAACTAACAGCTTAAAGTAGACATAAAAAATACTTAGCGATTCTTCCCCAAATTCACACCCTTGTGTTAATACAGCTCAATATAATAAATAATCAGAAAGTAAATGGCCCATTGAAGTATGTATGTGTAGTAGCTGTAATGTGGATTATTATATACATAATATAAAAATCATATTGCCCTGATTGCTTCCTGAGAATGATTAATTTAAAGCCCTGCACTGTCTAAGGGATGATGTTTTCTTATAATATTTCTTTTTGTGGGTGTAAGAGTCCTTTATTTGACTCAAGGAGAGAAACATGATTATTTGGCCATTGGCTGAAGTTCCATTCTCTTCATATAGGGCTTCAATTTTTTTTTAAATGAACCTAAGAGGTCAGCTCGGAAGGCACAGTTAAGTAAATAAATTGATTTATAATCACAAGCACCTGAATTGCATCTTCAGAATCCTCATAAGAAAAAAAGTGAATAAACAGCCCACCCCAAAACAAAACAAAACAAACAAACAAAAAAACAAACAGTTATAAAGGTGGCAGGAGCCTGTAATCCTAGTGCTAAGAATATGGAAACAGGCAGATTCATAGGGCTCACTGGCCAACTAGAGTGTACTGGCTGGTTTTGTGTGTCAACTTGACACAGGCTGGAGTTATCACAGAGAAAGGAGCTTCAGTTGGGGAAGTGCCTCCATGAGATCCAGCTGTAAAGGATTTTCTCAATTAGTGATCAAGGGGGAAGGGCCCCTTGTGGGTGGTACCATCTCTGGGCTGGTAGTCTTGGGTTCTATAAGAAAGCAATCTGAGCAAGCCAGTGGAAGCAAGCCAGTGAGTAACATCCCTCCATGGCCTCTGCATCAGCTCCTGCTTCCTAACCTGCTTGAGTTCCAGTCTTATGTCCTTTGGTGATCAACAGTAATTGTAAGCTAAATAGACCCTTTCCTCCCCAGCTGCTTCTTGGTCATGATGTTTGTGCAGGAATAGAAACCCTGACTAAGACATAGAGTTTCATGAGATTTAAAGGACCCCACCCCAAGAAATGAAGACACTGAGGAATGACACTCAAGTTTTTTTCCCCCTGATCTACACATTATCATGCAGATACATATACAACATGAAGGGCTCATGTTACATCATTTGATCTTCCATCAAAGAGGAAAAAAAGACAGCTAAAAACAACACTGTAAGCTATAGAATTATTGATGTAGCCCATTGATCAAGTGAAATCACTTGTGTGTAGCTGTCTCCAAGTAGTTGAAGTGAAGGCATTAGATGAACAGAGAACAATATTAAACATGACTCATGGCCATTTTATTTATATGGATAACGTTGCTGAAGAATAGAACACAATGTACTTTTCTGATTATCCTGGATTAGTCCTTTTGCTCTCCTCAACCAGAATTCTCAAGAATATTTCTGCTTTCTTTTTTTTTAATTAGATATTTTCTTTATTTACATTTCAAATGTTTTCCCCTTTCCTAGTTTCCCCTCCAAAAATCCCCTCTCCACTCCCCACACCCCCTGCTCCCCAACCCACCCACTCCCATTCCTGGTTCTAGCATTCCCCTATACTTGGGAATAGAGCCTTCACAGGACCAAGGGCCTGTCTTCTCGTTGATAACCAATGTGGAGAAAGAGGGACACTCCTCCATTGCTGGTGGGATTGCAAGCTTTTACAACCACTCTGGAAGTCAGTTTGGAAGTTCCTCAGATAATTGGACATAGTACTACCTGAAGATACAACAATACCTCTCCTGGGAATATATCCAGAAGATGTTCCAACTGGTAATAAGGACACGTGCTCCACTATGTTCATAGCAGCCTTATTTATAATAGCCAGAAGCTGGAAAGAACCCAGATGTCCCTCAACAGAGGAATGGATACAAAAAATGTGGTATATTTACACAATGAAGTACTACTCAGCTATTAAAAGCAATGAATTTATGAAAATTTTAGGTAAATGGATGTATCTGGAGGATATCATCCTGAGTGAGGTATCCCAATCACAAAAGAACACACATGATATGCACTCACTGATAAGTGGATATTAGCACAGAATCTTAGAATACCCAAGATACAATTTGCAAAACACACAAAACTCAAGAAGAAGGAAGACCAAAGTGTGGATACTTTGTTCCTTCTTAGAATGGGAAACAAAATACCCATGGAAGGAGTTACATAGACAAAGTTTGGATCTGGGATGGAAGGAAGGACCATCCAGAGACTGCCCCACTTGGAGATCCACCTCATAAAAAACCACCAAACCCAGTCACTAGGCAGATGCCAACAAGAGCCTGTTGACAAGAGCCTGATTTGGCTGTCTCCTNGGGGAGAGAGAGAGAGAGAGAGAGAGAGAGAGAGAGAGAGAGAGAGAGAGAGAGAGACAGAGAGAGAGACAGAGAGACAGAGAGAGAGAGAGACAGAGAGAGAGAGAGACATACAGGTACACTCTCACAACACACACATCCTAAGAACAGTAACCATTGTCTTACTTTCCTGTGACTCAGACACTTAACAATGTTGCTCAGAGATAACTCCCTTCTGTCTAGTGAAGCCTATAATCTCTTCAGCTTGTCCCCAGGATTGTGTTTCATCTCCGTGAGTGTGCTCTGTGATAAATGATACTTTCTCTTGATGATGGCTGTCGTTCTCTGCCATTTGACCCTTCTGATGTTCACATTGCCTGCCTCTCAGCTATGTGCTTCTCAGACTCTGGCAAAAAATGATTTCTAAGTTGGATATTTCCTGAGCCTCACTGACTTCCTTTCTTTTGGAAATTCAGATGAAATAGTTCAAGGTCAGATGAAGAATAATGCGGCTGAAAGTTAAATAATAATAAAATAAGTGAACAGTGGGATGGCCATTATTGTAATTCATTTCGGCAGCTGGAATGAAATTCTATAAAGCAGGTGGCCTATAAACAACTGCAATTTATTTCTGACAGTTCTGCAGGCTGGAAGCTGGGATCTCAGATTGCAGCATGAGATGGGCAGCTTGTGGGCTGATGATACTCTTCTTCTAATTAGGTCTTCATAGTGTAGACAGTCTAATCAAGATCTAGGCATATTCTGGAAGGTCTCCTTCTTAAAATTATCACTTCCATGTTTCAAGATGCCTTAGGGTCAGAGTATGGACCATGGTTGTCCCACTAAGCCCAGTTCAGACATCTATTCTCAATAAGCCAATAGTGTTCAATAATTTTTTCAAATTATAGAAAAATGCTAAGGAAGGAGAATTATTCAATTTTGCCACATCATAAAGGGGAACAAAGAAGAGCAGTGGCCCCTAAGTCCACTTTTGGGATCCTGACAAGGGGTTAAGATATAACTAAAGAGCTAGAGTTTTGCATAGGTAAGTGGTCCTGAAGAATGGGTAGTCTTGCCCATCACTAACCCAGCATCATCTGTGCTCCAGCCTCTCTCACACAGGGATCTGGAAATTTGTCAATTGATACTCTAGGGAAGGATCCTCTGTCTAAGTGTGAGACTGATACCGATATACAGTCAGAAGAATAACTCAGAATCCCTTAAGGTTAAAGAATACCAGGTAAAATTTATCAGACTACTGGTGTCCCTCCTTGAGTTTCAGATTTCAGAACAAAAATTCCTGTTGAAAAATGAATTATATAAAAGTTATTGAAATTGTACTTAATTAAAATTTTTAAATCTGTTTACTTAAACATTTCATGAGTTCATCTTTATTTCATTAACTGTCAAGTGCTTGAAGTTTGAGTTGATTAGGTACTACTGTCAAAAGAAAAGTTGAAAGAACTAACATTATTTAAAACAAGTTTTCTGAAACTTAATTAAGTTGAATGAAAGTAAAAATTATTGGGTCACAGATTTTTTTTTTTTTTTTTTTAGTATTTTGAATAAAAATCTTGCTGCATAGCCCAAACCGGCCTGGATTCTCCTTCTTGCAAGTCCTAAGGCTAGTATTAGACAAGCAGACATTAAAGATTTTACTAAACCTGGATAGTTTAAAATCTGCATAAATTCCAGGCTTACCCCAGAGAGTATAGGGAAGCCTCTGCAACCTGTTATATGAACATGGTGCTGTCTGGTCATTTGAGGATTTAGATTAAATTAAAAGAGTAGAGATGACTGTGAGCATCCACTTCTGTATTTGCCAGGCACTGGCATAGGCACATACAAGACAGCTGTATCAGGGTCCCTTCAGCAAACTCTTGCTGGCATATGCAATAGTGTCTGGGTTTGGATGCTGATTATGGGATGGATCACTGGGGGGGTGGGTAGTATCTGGATAGTCCATCCTTTGGTCTTTGCTCCAAACTTTGTCTCTGTAGCTCCTTTCCTGGGTATTTTGTTCCCTATTCTAAGGAGGAATGAAATATTCACATGCTGGTCTTCCTTCTTCTTGATTTTCTTGTGTTTTGCAAATTGTATCTTGGGTATTCTAAGATTCTGTGCTAATATCCACTTATCAGTGAGTGCATATCATGTGTGTTCTTTTGTGATTGGGTTACCTCACTAAGGATGATATCCTCCAGATACATCCATTTGCCTAAGAATTTCATGAATTCATTGTTTTTAACAGCTGAGTAGTATTCCATTGTATAAATGTACCACATTTTCTGTATCCATTCTTCTGTTGAGGGGCATCTGGGTTCTTTCCAGCTTCTGGCTATTATAAATAAGGCTGCTATGAACATAGTGGAGCATGTGTCCTTATTACCAGTTGGAATATCTTCTGGGTATATGCCCAGGAGAGGTATTGCTGGATCCTCTGGTAGTACTATGTCCAATTTTCTGAGGAACCACCAGACTGACTTCCAGAGTGGCTGCACAAGCTTGCAATCCCACTAGCAATGGAGGAATGTTCCTCTTTCTCCACATCCTTGCCAGCATCTGCTGTTACCTGAATTTTTGATCTTAGCCATTCTGACTGGTGTGAGGTGGATGGAACACAAGGCCCCCAATGGAGAAGCTAGACAAAGTACCCAAGGAGCTGAATGGGTCTGCAAACCTGTAAGAGGAACAACAATATGAACTAACCAGAACCCCCAGAGCTCATGTCTCTTGCTGCATATGTAGCAGAAGATGGCCTAGTTGGCCATCATTGCAAATAGTGGCCCCTTGGTATTGCAAACTTTATATGCCCCAATACAGGTGAATGCCAGGGCCAAGAAGTGGGAGTGGGTGGGTAGAGGAGCAGGGCGGGAGGAGGATATAGGGAACTTTCAGGATTTCATTTGAAATGCAAGTTAAGAAAATATCTAATAAAAAATAAATATTTGAACACGTAAAAAAAAAAAAGAGTAGAGATAAGGCAGAAATTATAGTACATGTACTTGAGAAATAGAGGCAAGGAGATCAAGAGGTCAAAAAACCTTACCTATATACTGCGTAAGAGACCAACCAGAGCTTCATGGTTGCCTGGTGAAAAGAAAGAGAAAAAGGAGAGAGAAGGAAGAAAAAAGACAGAGAAAGGGATTCAAAGGAAAGAAAGTTAGGAGCATAGATAAATGGAGATGAGAATTAGCTCAGTTTCTGATATATTTTCTCCTAAATATCTGAGCACATTTCTTCTTCTTTCCTCCCCTCTGAAAGAATAGCACACATGCCTTTTCCTTTGGAGACATCTGTTTCAGAGTGCTAGCTTATAGAGACAGAGTGACAGGTTGGGATGCCACTACCACAGAGACAGGAAACAGAGACACAAAAGACTGATGGACCTGGGGCCAGATTGGTGACACTGCCCTTGACATATTTGTGAGATGCAGGTTGAGAGCAGCTATTACTGTACAAACTTTGTATGAAAGGATAGATTGTAGTCAGGGTTAGAGAATGCCAATGATATGTAGCAGGAGACTCTTGTCATTCAGATTCTTTATGCTTTTCTTGAAAACATGATGGCATCAGCTTTTACTCATTTTTATTACACATCATTTATTCTTGAGGTCATGAATGACTTTCACATCCATGTTCAGTGATAAAGAAACATTAACTAATACATATATACAAGGCAGGACAGAGCTACAAATAGCAGTGCTCCGGTGGATATTATTCTATGAGGCATTCTATAAATGGCCCCTGTTGTTAGCTAGTTACTTAAGAAATCTATCCTGGGCAATATTTTGAGGGGAAAGAGCTTGGAGGAGAATCTGCCTCTGGCAAGACTAAGGAAAGTGGTAGGAAAATGTACGATGTTTAACTCCCTTGATTCCCCTAAAACACCTCAATCTTCTGACACAGAGTGGCCAGACTCATCTCCCTGGCTGAGGATGAAGGCTGAGAATCCTGTCTGAGAACTACGTGATGCTCAACAAACACAAGTCACTCTTTCTCATAATTGTTGTACTCTTCTTATGTGAGTTGAAGTTTCTGGCCTGGGCTCTAAGGAGCGAGTATCTTTCCAGGCAGAAAGAAAGGGTATCTAAACAGGAATATAGCATATACAACATTCCAAGACAGGAACAGAAGCAAGATGTTTAGGACTGATGAGATGCTTGGTGGGTATATGGACGTGCTGCAAAGGCTGATATCCTGGGATCCACACAGTGGAATGAGAGAACTAACAGCTGAGTGTTGACTCTGACCTCCAAATGTATGCTCCTCATGGCAAATAAATAACTTACTGATGATGCTGAGAAGCCTAGAAAGTCACTGAAAGAAAACAATATGTCCTTTAGGACATAGGATAGTATACAAAGAGTGAAGCATCATGGCTGATGTAGCCCCTGCTGCCTGCTCTCCAGACTCAAGTTCAGACTTCACTAAGAGCAGGTGGTTAGCGGGCAAGGACACAGTACACAAGTGCAAAGTACTTTGCTATAGAACATAGTTTCTAGCTTTCTGAGGAATCTGACTCTAGTAGACAGAAAGAGCTGAGGCTAGGAGATATGTAACCTCAGTACACCTACAGTGAGATAGGAGGCTGAGACAAGAGACTCATCTAGAAGCTTGTGGGTGAGCTAACCTGGTATATATAGCACAACAAAAATAATAGGAGAGATCCTACTTCAAACAAGGTAACAGAGAATTGACTCTCAAAATTTGCCCTTTGAACTTCATATATGATCTGTATCACATACATGAAAGCACTCACATACATACATGCATATCAGACATATACACATATGCAGTGTATTCATAATAATTGAAAGACATAGAGGCATGCTCTGGAAACCTCAGCACTGAGGAGTAAAATGCAATCTGTTTTCTGGGGCTGGCTGGCCATCATCAGTCTAGCCTAACTGGTAAAAGAAGATATCTCACAAAACCAGGTAAACAACAATTAAGAAATATTACGATAGGTTGACCTCTGGCCTCTTCATGCATATAGGCATGTGTACCCACTTCTACACATGTTATATACATAGATACTCATATAAATAAACACACTCGCACACACACACACACACACACACACACACACACACGCAAAGGAAGCACAAAAACTGTGTGAAGTTGTAAACTACATATTGAGAGCCACTGGACTTTCCACTGAGCAGCAAAGAGGGAGAGAAGAATCTTTTCTTATTTTCAACAGCAGTCCCTAAGACTCAAAAAAGTATCAAAGTCAACTGATCAAGAAGAAAATTTAGGGTGCTGAACTACATTTTTAAAAATTCAGCAAAGAAGGGTGATTTTGACACTAAAACTCAGAAAATAAGTGTCTTATCTCCTTTCATTTGAAATATTTACTTAAAATCATGGATCTGGCTAACCATTACTGAACTATTAATAATACACAGATTCTGAGAGAACAGCAGGCAGAATATTATTCATCTGTTTCCCTGCTGGTGTGCCCAATACACTAACGGATAACTCCAAACACATGGTCACGTACATGCTCTCAGCTAAGCTCTGGGAGATAAAAACTGAGACAGAAAGTCATGAATATAGGGAAGTATCTGGCTACCAGGGGTGTGAGGCAAGTAAGCAGAGAAGGGTGACAAGAATATATATTCTACATGTATAAAATCACAAAGTAATTAATAAAAATTGAATTAAAACCTAGAAGACTGGATATCTAACAGAAAAAAAGTATGAGGACAAAGGGAGGCATGTATATATTCATGATTTCACATGTTGCCTGGACACAGTCTTTGAAAACATATCATAATGTCTAACAAACCAACTTCCAAATACAGTTCTCAGATCACATGATTAGGAGACCTGAGATTATCTAACTTTGTCACAATAAATATGCATTTAAGCAACAGGAAAACTACAGTTGCTTCCATTTATGAGTCCCCATAATTAGCACATTAAGAGAACTTCTTGGTGAATATGTCCACACTCTCTGTAGGTGTGCTTATTTAGGAAAAATCTAAATGGCTAACTTCTTCAGATGCATTCTGAGTTTGATATGCTCATAAAACTCTCCTCATATTTCACTTAATAATTTCTCTCTGTGGCTTACCTTCCTTCTCCCAAAGGGTGTTATTCCTGGACAGTTCTGTCCATATTTTCTTTAAGACCACAGCAGCTCACCACTTGCAGTAAGTCAGCTCAAAAATACTATTAAAACAATACTAATTTAAACTTTAAAAGTAATTGATTGGGACTCTGGAGATGTCTCAGAGGGAAAGTGAGTGTTGTACAAGATTGGAGACCAAAACCAAATCCCTAGAACCAATCTGTATAAAGCTAGATGAGTTACCATCCATGTGTAGTCCCAGTGTTCCGAAAGAAAGGTGGAAGGCAGAAAGAGGAGAATCCAAGAGCTTCAGCTGCAGCTAGCCTTATAAACACAGTAGTGGTCAGCAAAAGAGAACCTGTTACCAATAAGGAGAAAGGCTTTTCTCTTACTTCCATATGCATCACTATATGCATGCATCCACATTTAGAAATTCATATATACATTTTCACACATATGCATACATAATATGCACATGCACACACATTCTCTCTCTCTCTCTCTCTTTCACACACACACACACACACACACACACACACACACACACACAAACACAGGATGTGAAAAATGCTAAGAGATTGCTTGATCTAACTCAGAAGTAAACATGGCATCAAAAACATGGCTGAATGGACAAATGGTCATCTCCAAAATCCACATTTAATGTTGGCTCCAAAAGTCTCACAGCCTGATATATTTTGAAAGTAGGACATCCTCTGAAGCCCATCCTTTATTGTCAATTACATGCACCACACCATGAGTGCTTATAAATACAGTATCTGTGCATAGAACAAGGAGCCATTCTGTGTTTTGAAATCTGCTTTGCATTATTCTTAGCAACCATGCCGGTGAATGAAAGACCAGACAGACCCAGAAGACACCACTGGTTTTCTAGATAGGTTTTGTTGAAAGTTCAAATATCCTATAAAAAAGAACATAATAATAATCCAATCTGCAGAGATATTGAATAGTTTTTCCATAGGCCCTCAACGAAAGAGAAAGCAAGAAACAATCAGATTTTTAAAAGCTTGTAGGCTTAGCTTGTTGGTTGCCAAAATACAGTAAGACTAAGAGGCACACATTTAAAAACAAAACAAAACCATCTTTTTACCCACTGCTTATATGGTAATTTTGCAATCCATTTTGTATGTTCAGAACTACTGGCTTTTAAGTTGGTATCTATACAATCCTTTTTTTAAAAAAGATTAGATATTTTCTATATTTACATTTCAAATGTCATCCCCTTTCCTGGTTTCCCCTCCTAAAAACTACTATCCCAAACCCCATCCCCCTGCTTAACAACCTACCCACTCCCCTTTCCCTGTCCTGGCATTCCTCTACACTGGAGCATCAAGCCTTTGCAGGACCAAGGACCACTCCTCCCACTGATGTCAAACAAGGCCATGCTCTGTTACATATGCAGCTGAAGTCATGGGTCCCTCCATATGTACTCATTGGTTGGTCATTTAGTCCCTGGGAGATCTAGGGGTACAGGTTGATTCATATTGTTGTTCCTTCTATGGGGCTGCACACCCCATCAGCTCCTTTGGTCCTTTCTCTAGCTCCTCCATTTGGACCTTATACTCAGTCCAGTGGTTCACTGAGAGCATCTGTATTTGTCAGGCATTGGTAGAGCCTCTCAACCTATATCAGGCTCCTGTCAACAAGCACTTGTTGGCATCTACAATAGTGTCTAGGTTTAGTGACTGTATATGGGATGGATCCCCAGATTGTGCAGTCTCTGGATGGCCTTTCCTTCAGTCTCTGCTCCACACTTTGTCTCTGTATCTCCTCCCATGGGAATTTTGTTCCTCTTTGTAAAAAGGACTGACATATCCACACTTTGGTCTTCCTTCTTGAGTTTCATTTAGTCTGTGAATTACATCTTGGGTATTCCGAGCTGCTGGCTTTATAGAACGAATTGGGTAGTGTTCCTTCTGTTTCTATCTTGTGGAATAGTCTGAAGAGTATTGGTATTAGGTCTTTGAAGGTCTGATAGAATTCTGCACTAAATCCATCTGATCCTGTGCTTTTTGTGGTTGGGAGACTTTTAATGACTGCTTCTATTTCTTTAGGGTTTATGGGACTGTTCAGATGGTTTATCAGATCCTTATTTAACTTTTGTATTTGGTATGTGACTAGAAAATTGTCAATTAATATAAATTTTCCAGTTGTGTTGAGTATAGGCTTTTGTAGTAGGAACTGTTGAGTTTTTTAATTTCCTCAGTTTCTGTTGGTATATCTCCCTTTTCTTTTCTGGTTTTGTTAATTTACATACTGTCTCTATGCCCTCTAGTTAGTTTGGCTAAGGGTTTTTCTAGTTTGTTGATTTTCTCAAAGAATCAGTTGCTAGTTTTGTTGATTCTTTGTATAGTTGTTTTTGTTTCTACTTGTTTTATTTCAGCTCTGAGTTTGATTATTTCCTGCCTTCTACTCTTCTGGGGTGTTTTTTGTTTTTGTTTTTGTTTTTTTTTTTTCTCTAGAGCTTTCAGGTGTGCTATTAAACTGCTAGTGTAAGTTCTCTCCAGATTCTTTTCAGAGGCCACAGAGCTATGTGTTTTCCTCTTAGCACTGCTTTCATTGTGTCCCATAAGTTTGGGAATGCTGTACCTTAATTTTCATTGAATTCTAAAGAGTCTTTAATTTCTTTCTTTATTTCATCCTTGACCAAGTTATCATTGAGTTGTGCATTGTCAGCTTTCACACATATGTGGGCTCTCTGTTGTTTTTGTTGCTATTGAAGACCTTAATCTATATTGATCTGATAGGAGGAATGCGATTATTTTAGTCTTCTTATATCTGTTGAGGTCTGTTTTGTGACCTATTATATGGTCAGTTTTGGAGAAGGTACCATGCAGTTCTGATTTAGTATGATATGTTCTATAGATATCTGTTAAATCATTTGGTCCATAACTTCTGTTAGTTTCTATTTATTTTCTGTTTCCCTGATCTGGCCATTGATGAGAGTTGGGTGTTGAAGTCCCCAACAGTTATTGTGTGAGGTACAATATGTGCTTTTAGCTTTAGTAAAGTTTCTTTTATGAATTTTGGTTCCCTTTCATTTGGAGCATAGATATTCAGAATTGAGACTTGGTGGATTTTTCCTTTGATGTGTATGAAGTGTCCTTCCTTATCATTTTTGCTGACTTTTGGTTGAAAGTACATTTTATCTGATATTAGAATGGCTACTCTACCTTATTTCCTAGGACTATTTGCTTGGAAAATTGTTTTACAGCCCTTTATGCTGATGTAGTGTTAGTCTTTGACACTAAGGTGCATTTTCTGTATGCAGCAAAATGCTGGGTCCTATTTACATATCCAGTCTTTTCTTCTATGTCTTTCTGTTGGGGAATTGAATCCGTTGATGTTAAGAGATATTAAGGAATAGTGAGTGTTGCTTCCTGTTATTTTTTATGTTATTTTTACATTTGTGTGGTTATCTTCTTTTGGGTTTGTTGAAAGAAAATTACTTTCTTGCTTTTTATTGTGTGTATTTTCCCTCCTGTGTTGCAGTTTTCCATTTATTATCCCATGTAGGGTTGGATTTGTTGAAAGATATTGTGTAAATTTGGTTTTGTTATGGAACATCTTGGTTTCTCCGTATAGGGTAATTGAAAGTTTTGCTGAATATAGTAGTCTGGGCTGGTACTAGTGTTCTCTTAGGGTCTGTATGAGATCTGCTCAAGATCTTTTACCCTTCATACTCTCTGGTGAGAAGTCTGGTGTAATTCTGATAGGTCTGAGTTTATGTTACTTGACCTCTTTCTCTTACTGCTTTTAATATTCTTTGTTTAGTGCATTTAGTGTTTTGATTATTATGTGACAGGAGTAATTTCTTTTCTAGTCCAATCCATTTGTAGTTCTGTAGGCTTCTTGTATGTTAATGGTCATCTCTTTCTTTAGGTTATGGAAGTTTTCTTCTATAATTTTGTTGAAGATATTTACTGGTCCTTTAAATTGGGAATATTCCCCCTCTTCTATACCTATTATCCTTAGGTTTGGTCTTCTCATTATGTCCTGGATTTCCTGGATGTCTTGGGTTAGGAGCTTTTTGCATTTTGTTTTTTCTTTGACTGTTGTGTCAACGTTTTCTATGGTATCTTCTGCACCTGAGATTCTCTCTTCTATGTCTTGTATTCTGTAGGTGATGCTTGCATATCTGACTCCTGATCTCTTTCCTAGCTTTTCTATCTCCAGGGTTGTCTCCCTTTGTGATTTCTTTATTTTTTATATTTCTATCTTTAGATCCTGGATGGTTTTGTTCAGGTCCTTCACTTGATTTCTTGTGTTTTCCTATAATTCTTTAAGGGATGTTTGTGGTTCCTCTTTCAGGTTTTCTACCTGTTTACTTGTATTCTCTTGTATTTCTAAGAGAGTTATTTGTGTCCTTCTTAAAGTCCTCTATCATCATCAAGAGATGTGATTTTAAATCAGAGTCTTGCTTTTCTGGTATGTTGGAGTAAGCAGGGCTAGCTGTGGTGTTTTGTTTGTTTGTTTGTTTGTTGTTGTTGTTTTTGTTTTGTTTAATCCCAGCACTCGGGAGGCAGAGACAGGTGGATTTCCGAACTGGGTTTTGGTAATGCCAAGTAGCCTTGGTTTCTATTGCTCATATTCCTGTGCTTGCCTTTTGCTATC
Source organism: Mus minutoides (assembly GCA_902729485.2). Lineage (NCBI taxonomy): Eukaryota > Metazoa > Chordata > Mammalia > Rodentia > Muridae > Mus > Mus minutoides. The sequence goes on along the minus strand of LR750101.1, from coordinate 497,558 downwards.
CGTTTATCTCTGGTGTTAACTGGTCTTGCTTTCTCTGCCTTTGGCTTGTCCATTCTGCAAGCCTATGTGTCAGTACTCCTGGGAGATCAGAGCTGTTTTAAAGGATCAGTTCTGTAGTGCAGACAGAAACCAGATGGATCCTACCCTACCTGATCCCTGGTTCCTGTGTCCTGATGGCTCTGGGAAGGTCCTTCTTAGACCAGGAATTTGAAGAGAAGTGGTGTTCTTACCTGTGCTAGCAGGTATGTAGCCACTACTGGGAGACCAACTCTCTTGTGGCAGTATTTCTGTATGTAGCTTTGTGGCAAAGGATCAGCTCTGGGCACAGATGGAATCTAGAAGACTTCTCTCCCAGGCTGCTCCTCAGTTCCTGTGTCTTGAGGGGTCCAGGCGGGTTCCTCTGAGCTGCATTGGTGGTCCTACCTGCACTAACAGGCATGTTTGCACTCCTGGGAGACTCACTCTCTCTTAGTGCTATTTGGTTATGGAGCCCTGTGGCAGAGGATCTGCTCCAGGAATAGATGAAAACCGGAAGGATCCTGTCCCAGATTGCTCTTTAGTTACTGTGTCCCGAGGGTTCCAGGTGGGTTCCTCTGAGCAGCAGTAATGGTCTTTCCTGTGATCACAGGCCTGTCTGCACTCTTGGGAGGGTAGGTCTCTCAGTATGGAGCCCTGTGGCAGAAGACCAACTCCAGGCAAAGATGGAACTTTACAGTCTTAATAACTATGATGGGAGGGAGCTTGTTTCCATAGTTCCTAAACATGCTAATATGCCAAGGCTCATATTGGTCAATGAATTCGGAAAATGTGTAAAGAACTTCTCTCCCACATTTCATTCAACAATCAGAATGTTGGTTCTTAATGTGAAACAGTGAATTTTTATGAAAAGATTCATTTCATCTTATTTTGTATGTATGAGTATTTTTACTGTTTCAATATTTGTTCACCATCCCATTGAATACAAAAGAGAGGTGAGCAACCAGTGCTCTTAACCATAGAGCCATTGGTGAAGCAAATCAGTAAGCTTTGAAATTACTAATTTTTATTTTCCATAAAATATTATTGCCTAGTCATTGTATAGAATGATAAAATATTATTGTCTAATCATTGTATTGTTTAATCATTGCATTTTCTTTTTTTTAATTAGGTATTTTCTTTATTTACATTTTTAAAATGTTATCCCCTTACCTGGTTTCCCCTCCAAAACCTCCATATCCCTTCCCCTCTCCCCCTGCTCACCAACCCACCCATTTCTGCTTCCTGGCCCTGACATTTCCCTATACTGGGGCATAGAACAGAGTGGCCCTTGGTCCATTTCTTACTTTTTCATCAAGTAGAGAATCCACCACACATTGCAGACACTGCCTTTCCAATCTTCTCTTCAAATGTATGTTAGTATGTGTATGTGATGTGTATGCATACATGTCTTGGTACACATGAATGAGCATGAATGTGTATATGATGACCAGAGGAGTGTCTTCCTCTATTAATCTTCACACTTTTTTGAGTTGTTAGTCCTGTTACTAAGACTAGAGTTTATCATGTTAGTTAGACTGGCTGACCAATAAGGTCCTAGGACCCTCCTGATTCTGCTATTCCAGAGTTGTGAAACACATAGACATTCAGCTTTAATGTGAATGTTGAGAATCTGAAATCAGATCCTCATTCTTGTCCATGAAGCACTTACCCACTAAACTATTTCCTTAGGTCTTGCATTTTATATATAGAAGACTGTTTTTTAGTAGTTTCTCTATTTTTTCCTATTAAATATGCAGTTAGAAAATGTAAATATCTAGAAATTAGAATCTAGTTTATCCTAGTGATCAGAAATTTAGATATTTAAAGATAATTTAGTATCTCTCAGGTTTTCTATATATTTTAATACTGGAAATAATCTAATAGAATGCACAACTCTTTTAAATTTTGTTTTGCAGTTGAGAAAAATGATATTATTCACATAAAGTAACTTGTCTAAAATATATAACAATACACAACAGAACCAAGGTTTTTGTTGTTGTTGTTGTTGTTTTGTTTTGTTTTGAGTTTTTGTTTTTTCGAGACAAGGTTTCTTTGTGTAGCCCTGGATGTCCTGGAACTCACTCTGTAGGCCAGGCTGGCCTCGAACTCAGAAATCCGCCTGCCTCTGCCTCCTGTGTGCTGGGATTAAAGGCATGCACCACCACACCCGGCTTAGAACCAAGTTTTTATCACTGGTCTCTTAGTGATAAAAATCCTGATTTATCCTAATCTAATTTCTGTCCTAATTTAGTTTACTTTCACTGATGTTGGGAGTTGAACCAGGGCCTCACAAGCTCTAGATGTGTGCTCTATCGCTGAGCTATATCCCTGGTCCTGTTCTTAGTCTTTATGACTCCAGGCCTGAGCTTAAATTCTATGACATGGTTTACTCAAATTTTACATTCGGTTCTTATCAGTATTTTAAAATATGAATTAAATAAAACCATATCATATAATGGTGATTGATAGGTGTTCAAATCACATTCTTTTTAAGATGAGGAAGGAATAATCTATGTTCCCAGGGAAGAAATAAACCCACTTCAGTTAGGTGTTGCACCATAAATTCTTAGGCAAACTCATAGTGCAATAACAGGAAGATATGCTTGCAGGATCTGAGTTACTTTGCAGAGAATTAGCTTCCTGTCTGACACTGGAACATCAAATGAAGAGGATATTTTTATGCAACAATTAGAGACCTTTCAGACTGGAGAGACTGGAGAGACTGGAGAGACTGGAGAGATGCTTAGTTGCTTCAAGAGAGTGCCTGAATCAGAATTTATATAAAAAGATGACTGTGGAAGTGACCACTTCTATTCCTAGTTCTGGGAGCAGGGCTTTTAACAGCAGGTAGGATCCTTGTGCTAATAACCAGCCAGTGAGAGAAACCCATTCCAGAATCAAGGGTGTCTTTCAAAGAATGACACAAAAGATTATCTACTAACATTTTTACATGGATGCTTACAAATACATGCACACACATATATGAACACATATATTCATGAACACACACAAAATACATGAATATGTTCACTAATACATATACAAAGACATGTAAGTACACAACCATGAACAGACTGGCATACTAACCACACACACACACACACACACACACACACACACACACACACACACACATGAACACATAAGACACACATATACCTAGACACACATAAGCACAGACATATAAATGTAGATTTGTAATTACATGAACATATACATATACATGAACATACAAAGCATGCACTTATATACATGGACAGACACATGCACACATATTATGAACAGAAACAAAAAGAACCTTATAGCAAACTTGGGGTCCACTCTGAATGAAGACATACTGCTTGGTTCCTTCTTTGCCAACACTGTCTTTTACCTTGATTTAGCAGAGTGATGTGTCCTTCTTAAACAGCACCATGCATTTCATCCCATATATGCTTCTCTTTCCTGTAGGAACTAGATAGCTAGTAAGTTCAATTCTGTCACCTTCACAATGAACTTATTTCATTCTAGTGCTATCTATGATGAAGCTGTATATGACAAGGCCTGAGAAACTAACTCAGTGACTAATGTGCTTGCTTTGCCAGCAGGAGGATGTGACTTTGATCTCCATGTAAGAAGAGCTGGGTGTGGTGATATGCCCATTAAATTTCAAAATCTCAGCACTGTGGAAGCAGAGACAGGAGAACCCTTAGGCAAGTGGCCACCATGTTCAGCTAATTATTGATTATTGAGTGCTGTGTTAAGTAAGCAACTCTGTCAAAAAAAATTACATGGGAATCTAATGAGACAGACACAAACTTTTGATGTTTGTCTTCCATGTGCACATGGAACTACATACAATCATACAACACATACACGAGCACGCACGCACGCGCACACACACATACATATGCACACACAGATAAACACACACATTCCTTTATCCATGTGTGCACCTGTGTCCATGCAATTATTTTTGTGTGTAAACCAAGAAAAGTATTTTAGCCTGTAAGCTAAGAAAAGCATTGTAAAAAGAGACCACAAGTCAAATATATAATTCAGGGAGCTGAAGAAGAGTTCTCATGAATCTAGGTTCAGATTGGGCTACAGTGTGAAATCTTGTCTCAAAAGTAAATTAGAAAAACTAAACAAAACAAAAAATAGAAGCCACCTTTCACTACCACCATCCCTTTGCCCTTCCAACTTTCCTCATTTCAATTTTGTCATTTCTGCTTGCTTGCATATATGCATGACTAAAGGATACAGTGCATGCATCACATGCATGCCATGCCTTTGGAGGTCAAAGGGGTCTTGAAGATGCCCTGGAACTGGAATTACAGACAGTTGTGAGCTGCCATAGAGGTACTTAAAATCAAATGCAGGTTCTCTTGAAGAGCAAAGAGTACTCTGGACCATATTTCTAGCCCCTGCTTTCTCCTTTAAAATGTGTTGAAAATGTTTCCAAAAAAAAGTTAATTGTATAAATAAAAATGGCCATGATTTTGTCACCTAGACAAAACTACCTATGAACAAATTCATCTAGTTTGTAATCTCTATTTACTAATAGGAATGGAAATGACTAGCTCATATATACTACTCATTACATTCAGCTTCATATGCGTTCCTCAAATATATGTCCTTCATGTAATAAAATAACCTATCACATGTCCACACAAACATTTACTTAATTCTTTCTGTGATATTAGATGTAGTTTTATTATTTAAAATAATAATGTCCAGTTGATAAATTTTCATCAAATTTATATTTTTTCCTTTAGAACAAATTTCTAGAGCTGAGAGGATTGTGTCAAAAAGTATTAATATTTTAAAATTCCTTTATGTACATTCTCAAATAGCTTTATTCTATTTGATAACAGATGATAAATAGTACAGAGACTTGAGAAGACAGACAGGTTTAACCACATTTACATCTTATATATGTTCATGCACAAAAGCATCATAAGGTAGAAGTCCTCTTAGTGTTTGGCTTTTATAGTAGCAGCTAAATACATTTAACTTAAATTCACAAAGAAGTGTCCAGAATTAAGTTGCTTTTGTTAATTTTCTAATATAAAATGAAGTTTCTTTAAGCTTAACCATACTTATATTTTTCAATCTATTCCTCCACCATCAATTCCCAAATTTTTGCTTTTTGTATTGTCTTACAGTAAGGTCAAAATTATTTGAAATTAGTAAATGCTTTCAGGGGAATTTTCTTCTTTTCTTTTTAACTTCGCTAACTTGTGGGTTCTAACTTTTTTTTATTGGATATTTTCTTCATTTACATTTCAAATGCAATCCTGAAAGTCCCCTATACCCTCCCCTCCCCCACCCTGCTTCCCAACACACCCACTCCCACTTCCTGGCCCTGGCATTCCCCTGTACTTGGGCATAAAATCTTCGCAAGACCAAGGGCCTCTTTTCCCATTAGTGGCCTAATAGACCATTCTCTGCTACCTATGCAACTAGAGCTCTGGGGGCGGGGGGTACTGGTTAGTACATATTATTGTTCCTCCTATAGGGTTTCAGACCCCTTTAGCCCTTGGGTACTTTCTCTACCTCTTTCATTGGGGGCCCTGTGTTCCATCCAATAGATGATTGTGAGCATCCACTTCTGTATTTGCCAGGCACTGGCATAGCCTCACAAGAGACAGCTATATCAGGCTCCTGTCAGCAAAATCTTCTTGGCATGTGCAATAGTGTCTGGGTTTGGTGGTTGTTTATGGGATGGATCACTTGGTGGGGCAGTCTCTGGATGGTCCTTCCTTCTGTCTTAGCTCCAAACTTTGTCTCTGTAGCTCCTTCCATGGGTATTTTGTTCCCCATTCTAAGGAGGAACAAGGTATCCACACTTTCGTCTTCCTTCTTTTTGAGTTTCATGTGTTTTGCAAATTGTATCTTGGGTATTCTAAGTTTCTGGGCTAATATCCACTTATCAGTGAGTGCATATCTAGTGACTTCTTTTGTGATTGGGTTACCTCACTCAGGATGATATCCTCCAGATACATCCATTTGCCTAAGAATTTCATAAATTCATTATTTTTAATACCTGAGTAGTACTCCATTGTGTAAATGTACCACATTTTCTGTATCCATTCCTCTGTTTAGGGACATCTGAGTTTTTTCCAGCTTTTGGCTATTATAGCTAAGACTGCTATGAACACAGTGGAGTATGTGTCCTTATTACAAATTGAAACATCTTCTGGGTATATGACCAGGAGAGGTATTGCTGGATCCTCTGGTAGTGGTAGTACTATGTCCAATTTTCTGAGAAACTGCTAGACTGATTTCCAGAGAGGTTGTACCAGTTTGCAATCCCACCAGCAATGGAGGCGTGTTCCTCTTTCTCCACATCCTCGCCAGCATCTGCTGTCACCTGAATTTTTGATCTTAGCCATTCTGACTGGGGTGAGGTGGAATCTCAGGGTTGTTGGATTTTCTTCTTTGTGCACACAGGAAAAAATGGAAAATTTTTAGGCTGAAAATAAAGATGCTCATAGTGAGGAAATCAGAATTCAAAGTCATAGCTTTGGTAGAAAATTTGAAATAGCAAAAGGGTAGCAAAGGAAAAAGTGAACAAGAAGACTGTGGACCTGGCTCAGTTTGTGATGTTCTTACACACAATCACGAATACCTGAGGTCTGAACATAGTACCCATGTAAAAATCTGGGCATGGTGGCAAAAGCCTGTAACTCCAGATCTTGGGATGTAGCGACAAGAGGACACTGGGGCTTGTTAACCAGTGATTTTCGCTTACTTACTAAGCTCAAGGTTCTTTGACAGACTTTGTCTCAAAAAATGAGGTGGAATAACTAGGAAGATAGTTTTGTGCATAAAGGCACTTGTCATCTGAGTTCTATCCTCATACCTTACTTAGTAGAAGGAACTAACACTTCCCATGAGCAAGGTGTCCTCTAAACTAAATGTGTGATTTATGGCATGCGCATGCACACACACACACACACACACACACACACACACACACACACAGAGGAATCTAAGACCAAAAGCAGTATGTTGTTTATGTTAATTTTTGTTTGCTGTGTTTGTGCATTGTAGGGCTGACATGGGAGAGGAACAGGCTAAAAGTAAAAGGTCCCGGTCCCTTATGCATGTTTCCCATTGATGTATATCTCAGATTATTTTCTCCTTGATGTCCCTTAACTTAACCTCCAAAGAGCCTGACCTGTGTGGTCAAATGACTCCTTTGAAAGAAACAAAGCATTGGCATTCCATTGTATCTTTATATCAAACATCCAGGGTTTGGGGTTGTTTATTCGTTTGTCAAATTAGAATGGTCAACTTTCTGGTTAATGCTTTATTTTCATTTCTTCATACAAATCCTGTACCCAGCTCTACTTCTTCTTTGTTGTCTCCAAACATAAAATGAAAAGAAACTTTCTGAAGCCCTATTGTGTGCTACCACAGAAAAATACATGCCACCCTCAGGGCTCTTGGTCCTAGTGGTAATGGTCTCTGAGCTTCATTCTGTTGACAGACAGACTTCAGATGGATGACTTCCTCCAGACTTCTGTTCTTAGACAGAGCACCAAGTTTGATGTGGCATGAGCTGAGTGTAGATAGACTATCTGTTGTTTAAACAAAGGAATCAGTGAAGAAACCTATTATTGTCCCAAACATGAAAGAAGGCCTTAAATTAAATTGGTGCCTTCCCTGAATTTTAAATCAAGAAGCACAGGGGGAAGGGGGGGGGGGTCCATCATTTTGCTGGTGGCATGCCAGTCAGTCTTGTTAGTTTTCAGATAAATCAAATTAGAATGGTTTATAGTTGTTTGTGGGGGAAAAAAATCAAGGACTGACATTGAAATCTTTCCCCACAAATTAGATTGAATCAAGATCATTTTTTTCCTCAGCTTACAAGTACTTGATTGGCTTTGATTGATGTCTAGTGATTGAAACTCAGCCTTGCACTGCTGGGTTTATTTTTCACCCAGCAACATTTTGTAGTGTTTGGATAATGGTTAGAAACACAATAAGCACACTGAGCATTCTTTGTAAATAACAGCTCAACACAGTGATAGAATTCTGCAAATAGTCCCTCTAACATAATTTAAAATCACTCAAAGTAAGAGAAAATTGAAGCTTGTTATGTGACATTTTCTTCTAATTCCTAGAAATTAGTGTCAAAGGCTGAGAGATGGCTTAGTAGTTATGAGTTTATACTACCCTTTCAGAGGACATGGGTTTCTTTCCTAGCACCCACAACAGGTGACCCACAACAGAGTTTAACTCCAGCTCCACATCATCCACTGACAAGTGTTCATGGGCTCCTGCATGTGTGTACACAGAGAGAGAGAGAGAGAGAGGCAGAGAGAGAGAGAGAGAGAGAGAGAGAGAAAGAGAGAGAGAAGTAGAAGCTGGCCATGAACACATGGAGAGAGAGGCAGGAAGGGAATGGGGACAGAACAGGAGCAGGAAGGCAAGAGTAAGAGCAAGAGAGAGCAGATGGGGCAACCAGCCATTTTTATAGTGAGTCAGGCATACCTGGCATTTGCTGGGTAACTGTGGGGTGGAGCTTAGACAAAATGCTAACAGGTTCTAGATCCCATCCTCTGTCCACCCCTGGCTGCTGATGGGCCCATTCTTGTGTGAGCTCCATGCAGTCATCTGCAGATGCTGAGTTCATAATTGCCATATCTGTGTTGTGTACAGCCCATCTCCCTATTTTCTGGCTCTTACATTCTTTCCCACTCTCCTCTTCTGCACTTCTTTTCTGAGGCATAGAGGAGACAGTATAAATATCTTATTTACTGCTGAGTAATTATCCTTATTCTCACAATCTTGTATATTCATGGATCTCTGCAATCACTATTATTCACTGTAAGGAGAGGTTTCCCTGATCAAGGATAAAAGTGTCATTTGTTTATGGATAAAAATTGAACATAATTTTAAAGGCAGCTCAGTGGTATGTCAGTAGTATTCTGTTTTTCTCAAAGCCTGTGAACCCCCTGATTATGGTTTTCTGATCAGGTTAACAATGCCACAAATGAATTCCTTGCTGCTGAGTAGACCTCAAATCTAATCAGAGTGGGGCTACCACTGTAAAAGGAGTGTGATTGGTGCACAGGTGGGCACATGTTACCTGACTGATTGGTCTCATATTTCCTGGAGTCCACAGCTGTGTCACACTGCTGATGACTTTTCTCTCCCAGCAGCATGCATACCACCTTCTGGGACTCTGAAAGGAGGCCTGCACAGAGGGAGTTTCCAGCTCATTTCTAGCTTGAATTCTCTATTTCCTGCAAACAAGGTGTGAACGCATTAACTGTTTGTTAAAAAACTATGATGGGCAAACAAAGTAGGAAATATTATAGAATGTTTCTACATTGTCCTTTAGCATGGGGTGTTACAGAGAAGTGGGCAGAGAGAGGAAGGTGGTATTAGCTGAGATTTGCTTTTCAGTCATGCATTTCAGAGGTCAAAAATGTTAGTCCCTCCTGGTGAAGCATAGCTCTTACTTTATGTATTTATTCTGATTTTTCCCTCTGTACTTTTCAATCTATTCTGTTCCAAATTGATAATATTTAATTGTAAATTAGGAAGTTATTTCACAGTAATCTATTCTTTACAAATGTCTCTCAGAAGTCTCAGTTCTACCAGATCCTTATCCCAGTTTAGTAAGTTACTATATTTCTGGCATATACTGTAATCTGGCTAAAGCGACTGTTAACCAATGAACTTATGCTGTATGCTGAGTGAGAATGGTCTGGAAATGCCAGCAACAGTGGTGAAACCATATGTCTATACCATCAGTAGCAGACGCACAAGTTCTTTTCAGAAACCTCCACTTAGACCAGTACCATTGAGAAGATAGTTTTAGAATGAATCAATATGAGTCATAGTTGGAGACTTATTAAAACTAGAAAGAATGGCACTCTGGAAAACACACTAATGTTGGGAACAAAAAGGGGGGGCTGGAGAAGCCCTGGGGAAGAAGGGGGGGAAGAAATAGCTCACATCTGGCCAGAGTTCCTGTGCTCTGGGCAGGCAGACTCGGGAGAGCAACCTGACATTTTCCACTTGTCCCTGGGTGGGCATCTAAGCCTCTGACCCAACTCAGCAGATGTGGACAAGGGGCAGCCCCTGACCAGGGACCCTGAGCCAACACCTTGTTGCCCCGGGGCTATAGAAGAGAGAGATAAGGGAAGAGGTTCCCAACACTGACCAGAGTGCACAGCAGATCTTGATGGAGCAGAGACTCTCTATGGTTTAAGAGCTTTATTAAAGAAATGCAGGGATAAAGAGAGACGGGAGAGAGAGAGAGAGAGAAAGAGAGAGAGAGATGGATAGAGAGAAAGAGAGAGGAGTAGAGAGGAGAAGACAAAGAGAAAGGAGAGAGGAGAGAAGGCAAAGAGAGGAGAAGAGAGGGTGAGAGTGAGGGTAAGAAGTAAGAGCATAAGAGAGTGAGGTGGGGGCTGAACACCCCCTTTTATGGTCTTCACTGTCTAGGTAATTGGGGAGGAGTTTAGCCTGAAGGTCAGAAGCTTGCACCATTGTTTATGTGACTATTGACCATGCTCCTCTTGTGGGGGATGTGGAGGCAGTAACTTAGGCAGGGGCCAGAGTTCCAGGAGCATGAGGGAATGCCTACTGTGTCATGAACTTGATTTATGACCTCAGACCTCAGATTGACTGGAGACCAGCCTGCAATTCCCCACACACTAATACCACAGTCATGGGATTCTCAAAGGCACGTCATTTGTAGTTATGTTTATATGCCCATGTAGAGGATTTGGGTAGCTCTCAAGTTCCATTTGTCAGATGGTATAATTTGCAGTAGAGTTTAAAGTCATATGGTATAATTTAAAGTAAAGATAAAAGATAAAACTTGCTTTTATAAACAAATTTGTAAAATATATTTATGAAAGGTATTGTTTATATTTATGAATGGGATGGAAGTAAAAAAAAAAAAATACCCTTAAGGTCTTAGGTCATTTTAGTAGTAAGAAAGTGGATTCTTTATTGTCTTTGACATCTCTAGTTAAGAGATCTTTTGTAAAATAAGCTTGCCTCAGTGGGCAATTGGGCTTTATCAATAGTATCTGGAGTTTTCTGACTCTATCTTTAGGAAAGATAAACCAGACTTCTGTTCTTACCCTGGGTTGTTAACACATAAGACCATGTCAATTTTATAGTGTCTCAGAACAGCAACATCGTCAGACTGATGCTTGTGTGGGAAGAACAGGGCCCATGTACTTGATTTATTCTGAAGTGTCCTATCACATAGACTTAAATGGTACCCAGTCATCCTTGTCAGATTTTCTTGAACAAGTGCTGCTGTCATGATATCCTACCCATCAATCATGAGGAAATCACTATAATTATGTTATTACTACAAGATCTCTGTTTTGATGAGCTCCTCTGCCATGGTTGAAAGCTTTTAGTTGGATGGATTTTATTGGATTTCAGTCAGCATTTGACATACTTCAGATGTGATGGCAGAATGACCTGAATATATTTGGAATGAGAAGGCTGCTCACAACCCATACACACCCTCATTGGTTTTCTCTACTTTTCATTGTGTAGGCTCTGGTCCAGCAGCCTGCTAAGCTGCTGCATATAATTCTCTCACTCCATCATCTTCAGTGAAGCTAGCCACCCTAATTCTCTATAAAGTTCAGTATTAACCAAGCATTCTCCCAAGAAAACATTTTAATGTGGATCCGAAGGAGAGAAGAAATAGCTAGGCAGTTGGTTGTCACTCCCTGTTGAGGGAACTTAATGTAACATTTCTTAAATTTCATATGCTGCCCTCTATTAATCTGCATGTAGCATTAGACTGTGAGATAGTTTCATAAAATGTGCCTCCTATGCTATCCTGGGGATTTGCATTCTATACTGGGCACTCACATAAAAAGCTGGGTATGATGTACTGTATACTGTCAGTGCTGAGAAGTGACAATAGGAGGATGTCTGGGGCTAATTATCCAGCCAGTGTAGCTGAATTAGTAAGTCCCAAGGTGCACTGAGCTACTCTGTCTCAAAAATAAGGATTATCACTCTCAAGAGGAAACTTCACAGGGACATTCAAACACACACACACACACACACACACACACACAGAGAGAGAGAGAGAGAGAGAGAGACAGAGACAGAGACAGAGACAGAGAGACAGAGAGAGACAGAGAGAGAGACAGAGAGACAGAGGCAGAGAGACAAAGGCAGAGAGAGATGGAGAGACAGTGAGACAGAGAGACAGAAAGGGACAGAGAAAAAATTTATATATATAAAATAAAAAGCATTGGGGAAGAAAACCTCATGTTCCTTCTTTATGTGCAGGAAAATGCACCCAAGGAAAATATCTTTTAAGATATAAATACTTAATTAGATTTCTTATTGTAGCAATAGAAAGATTCATATCTGACTCACCCTAAAAAAATGATGTGAGAAAGACGTGTGTGTTCGCTCTCCAAGAATGTGGGAACCTGTGAGAACCCTAGAACCATCTGCTCCAACAAACCTAGGTCACAAAAATAGAACTCATATAAGAGATAAACTGAGATAAACTGAAATACCAGACAGGACCAATATTGTATGTGTTTTTTTCCATCGAAATTAAGCCCTGTTATCATTGTAATACAATATTCATGACCAGAATCCAGTTATACCTAAATGCATTTTACTCTTAATTTCTTCTCAAAATTTAAATCTAGATGGCTCTTTATTCATTTTTGAGTGACCTGATGATCAGATAGGAAGATAGAAGGTACCTACTAAGGCTTCCTTGTCCTCATGCCCCAGCATAAATAATTTGTCCAGGGACACAGAGAAATAGAAGAAAAATAGTTTACTAAGAAAGGAAAAGTCACTGCTCAGAACAGGAGAGAGGTCTAGAGTGCTGGTTAAACTTTTCAACTCAACAAAAAACCCATACTATATGGGAAAAATGAACTACCTCCATCAGATTGGTCAGCAAAGTTTGTGGCATTTTCTTGATTAATGATTTATATGGGAAGACTCAGTTCCCTCGTTGTGCCACAATGAACAGTCTGAACATACCACGGGGAGCAAGTCTGAGTAGCTTCCCTCAAGGGTTTCTCCTTTTATTCCTGGCTCCTGGCTCCTGCCTTGAGTTATTTCCCTGATTTGACTCAGTGATGGAGTGCAATCCAGATGAACAAGTCAAATTTCTATGGGGAAAGTGTGTGCTCAAAATACTCCTGGGCAAGCCGGGTGTTGGTGGTGCACGCCCTTAATCCCAGCACTCGGGAGACAGAGGCAGGCGGATTTCTGAGTTCAAGGCCAGCCTGGTCTACAGAGTGAGTTCCAGGATGGCCAGGACTACACAAGAGAAACCTTGTCTCTAAACAAACAAACAAACAAAAAACAAAATACTCCTGGGCAAAGAGGCTGATAAACCTCTCTGTGTCATTAACATTGGCACACTGTTTTCTGGCAGTTCTAATGCAAATATTTCATAAGTAACGCAAATAGGGAAGGGTTTTTGTCTTTTGCTATCTACTAGTTTCTTTTTATGTTAATCATCATCCTCTCTCTCTCTCTCTCTCTCTCTCTCTCTCTCTCTCTCTCTCTCCACAAACACTCACTCATCTGTCATTCTTTTATACCCTTAAATATTTTTCATGAATTAGCTAATTATTTTTATAAGGTATTGTTAGAAATATACAGAAGTCTTCAGGTAAAATACACCATTTGAAAGCCATACTGGAAGACTGGATTCGTGAAGATATGAGAGATTGCAAAGGGCTCAGGTGTGAGCAAAGAAGCTCACAGGCAATTGGCAGAGAATGTGGATAGTTTCTGTGGACCTCTGGAGAGTTCACTTGTGGTAGAGAAATCAGGGTCTAAGTGTGGTTATGAATCAGGTTGCCATAGAAACAGATTGAAGTGAGAGATGACTGAGTTAAAAGCATCATTTGCTGTGAGGGTGTCTTCACACTTTAGTAGGAATGGTGTAAAACACAAATAAGGTAGATGATAGTCCTTTAGCAGTTAGAACCTGTGTGTTTTTTCCTGCTTGATGTTGATTTACTGTGTAAGTAAATGGTTGCTGAAGCCAGGCTTCTCCTTCTCACCCAAGTGTACCTGTGAATGTCTTGAAAGTTAGTTTATTATTAGTTTTCCCCCCATTGCTATTTACACTAGTCAAGCTTTCTCCACATAAACAATTAAGGTGAACACACACGCACCCACCTACCAACACACACACACACACACACACTTGCTGAAGTAAGAGTGTAGGCTATGACAGCCCTGAGAAGGTTGGCTCAGCTAATTTCCTCAAGAAGCCAACTAAACATACAAGTAATAGCTAAAGCATAAAAAGGAGACATATTTAATGTCACCATGTTGGCAAGAGGAATAAAGAAATCCAGTGTGCATTTTAATTTATCTGTGGATTTTTGCAGCAGTAGCACCAGCATGGAGTGGGGGAGGGGGATGTTTTGAGATAGCATTTCTCTGTGTAGCCCTGGCTGCCTTGGTACTCTCTCTGGGGACCAGACTGGCCTCTAATTCACAGAGATCTGCCTGCCTCTGTTTCCCGAGTTCTGGGATTAAAGTTGTATGCCACCACAGCACCTGTGGGTTTTATACTTAAAAACAAAACTATTATTATTCATAGCTAAGCAACTCAGCTTATCATCATTGTCTGAGCTTGTCTGTCTTACACAGAAAAGTTGTCATAGTTCTGCAAAATCTCTTTCAGAGAGAAAAGCTTACACTCTGGCTGAAAATGGGCTTCAGCTCTCTCCTTCTCCCAGCCTGAGATTCCTGGAGGAGTTTCAGTTTATTAGAGTCTATTGCTTATATTGTTCTGTAGCCAAAGGGAGGAATAGAATTGTCTCTTTATTCCCACCTTCCCAACAGGACAGTCACATACACACAACACAGACTAAGGCTGTGGTTTCCTATAATGAGATGGTGCAATCCCACCAGCAATGGAGGAGTGTTCCTCTTTCTCCTATCCTCACCAGCATCTGCTGTCACCTAAGTTTTTGATCTTAGCCATTCTGACTGGTGTGAAGTGGAATCTCAGTGTTGTTTTGATTTGCATTTCCCTGATGATTAAGGATGTTGAACATTTTTTCAGATGTGTCTCAGCCATTCGGATTTCCTCAATTGAGAATTCTTTGTTTAGCTCTGTACCCCATTTTTTAATGGGGTTATTCATTTTTCTGGAGTCTAGCTTCTTTAGCTCTTTGTAGATGTTGGATGTTAGTCTCCTATCAGATTTAGGATTGGTAAAAATCCTTTCCCAATCCGTTGGTGGCCTTTTTGTCTTGCTGACTGTGTCTTTTGCTTTACAGAAGCTTTGCAATTTCATAAGGTCCCATTTGTTGATTCTTGATCTGACCGCACAAGCCATTGCTGTTCTGTTTAGGAATCTTTCTCCTGTGCCCATATCTTCGAGGGTTTTCCCCACTTTCTCCTCTATAAATTTTAGTGTCTCTGGTTTTATGAGGAGGTCTTTGATCCACTTAGACTTAAGCTTTGTACAAGGGGATAAGAATGGGTCAATTCGCATTCTTCTACATGATAACCACCAGTTATGCCAGCACCATTTGTTGAAAATGCTGTCCTTTTTCCACTGGATGGTTTTAGCTCCCTTGTCAAAGATCAAGTGACAATAAGTGTGTGGATTCATTTCTGGGTCTTCAATTCTATTCCATTAATCTATCTGTCTGTTGCTGTACCAGTACCATGCAGTTTTTATCACAATTGCTCTGAGATGGTGCAATGGATTATGGACTCTGGAAAATATGGGGAACTGCTCTTTCTTAACTAGATACCTCCAAATCCCAAGAGGTTGTAAGCAAATAAAGAAAGTCAATGACATCACTAAATGTGAATTTAAAAGCTAGAGAACCTGGCAAACTGGACTGGTAGAGTACTTCCTAGCTAGAAAAGAAGAGCCACCCCTAACCAAGCAGGAAAATAGGTAAAATGGTGTTGTAATTGCCTCCTGCCTATGCTTTGTTTCTTTGAGGAACACGAAATGGATTCGATGGTGTTCAACCTTCCTGGGAAGAGAAACCTTCTTGACTCTGATGTTTAGTTCCTTTCTGAACAGGACATGTGGAAACAGAAATAATATTTAATCTGATCATCTTTGATCCATGTTGTCTTGCTGAGTCATTGGCACTATAAAATGACACTTTCATCTACAGAAGACCTGCATGAATACTACTCTACTATATTATAAAATAAAAATTTCATGTTTTAAGTAAGCTTAAAATTTTGTGTTGGACCTCAGTTATTGCTGTCTTGAACTGCATGTATGTTCTTATCTGAAAGGGTGTTAGTTTTAGGGGTTGAAAAAGATAAAGGTTTGAGAGAAAGACAATGAGGTTTGTTCCTCTCAAGGACAAGAGACTTATTAACCTTAAGGAAACTACATTGATGGATTCAGAAGAGACTCTCAATAGACAAAATTTCTTCCTATAGGTGTCCAAGGGTTGAGGCCCCATTCTATCATTAATGAGTAGCCCATAATACTGTATGTGCCCACACTAAGGTTGCTTCTGAATTCAAAATAGAAATTGAAATATGGAGAGTTCTATCTTTTACAACTATGGGCTGCATCACAAGGTTAACAGAGGGTGGTGTACTGATCTGCAAGTGTAGGTGGCTACTCAGAACAGAGCATGTTGCTTCTCCTGCAGAGGACTCAAGTTCTGTTCTCTTTGCCTATACCAGGCAGCTTAAGATCACTTGTAATTACAGATTTTAACGTGGGCAGGGCCAGAGATCTTTGAGGATACCCTCCTTTACACAGACCACACCTTCCCATACATATATTTACACACACAAATACATAAGTACAGTCTGTTCTATTTCCATTATGTTACTTATATGTATGATTTAAAGACTGACCATTTGGTATTGGATAGCCAATTAATTAATAAGCTCGTCTTTGATACTGTTTTCTCCCATGTTGAGCATTGCTCAGTTGCCTTAATTTCTTTCTATAGAGGTGATGCCTACCGAGCTTTCTCCTGTCTACATCAGTATGACTGTTGTTATTTTTGTTGCTTAGCCTGTGTCAGAGCAGTCCTTCTGTTGACTTTAAGGTTGTTGCTTCTGACATTTTTATGAGAAATAATCTCACAGCAAACTCTTACTTTCTAGATTTTATAACCTTTCTCCCCCTTCTTCCAAAACCTTCCCTGAGCCTTAGGTGTGGGAGTTGTGTTGAAGATGTTATCAGTTGTGACAGGGCTCTACAACCTCAAAGCTTGAGTGGTTGCTGTTTTCTGTAAAGGCACCTGTCTCTTACAAAGAGAAGTTGTATTGAGGTACTGGAGGCCTACGTGTATCTGTAAATATGAGGACAGATATTTAAAACATACTTAAGGATTGTGCTACCTTAGTAAACAGTAGTTGTAGGTTCTTCTCCTCGATCCATAGCTTCACTATCCCTTAATAGTTGGCTAGGTTTCTAGTACCAGACACGATTTTCATCTTTTTCATCTGGTTTTAAGTCTACTTGGAGACCTGTTGCCTACCACCAAAGTATGGCTGTTACTACTCTACCCTCAGAGTTATCATATCATGCTGGTTGTAATATTGTTCATAGGCATCTTAGTTTACTAGGACAGTTGGCTGCTTCCCTTCTTTTGAAGATTATATGGCACCTTCTGATAGTAAGAAAGCTAGTGGTCAGCGAGGGGCTTTAGCTTAGTTCTAGCTCATAGGTCTCTGAGCCCTGTTTTAGAAGCGTCTGGTATCTTCACCAATAGAGGCTTAGCTTCTACTTCTGAGGTCTTGTTTTAACAGCAAAAAGAAAAATACTACAACTCACTGGTTAAAATTATTAACTTGCCAGGATCTTATTCCTTCTAGGAGATAAGCATCAAGGCATGCTTACACAGAATTTGCTTGGACAGGCCATCTAAGGTGTGAAGACCCACTATGAATGTGAACAGTATTCTGATCTGGGTCTTGGGCTTCATAAAATGGAGATAGTAAGCTGAGCACCAACATTCATCTGTGTCTGCTTCATGACTTTGAACTCCATGTGTCCAGCTGCCTCAAGTTCCGGCCAACATGTGTATGCCATGTGATGCCACATGTTTGCTGCCACGATGTACTGTATCTCCTTGAACTGTCAGCTGGAATAAACTGTTTATCCTTTAAGTTGCTTATCGTCAGATGTTTGACAACAGCACAAACATGTAACTAATACAAACAAGCACATGTAGCAGTGAATGTTCAGGCCCTATCATTTTGTAAAAGCAAAGGAAGTTCCTCATATGCATATCAGTTTGTATGTGGTCAGAGCTCCCTGGTTATCATCAAAAGGGCTAGGACTCATCTGATGATAAACAACTCATTCAGTTCAGACTGCAGGTTTGAAATCTGTAAGTGAAGGCACCTTTTAGACCTCAATTGCATTCCATCTGCCTCCTGATCTCCCAAGCACTGCTCCTTCTACAAAGCTTCAAATTTTGAGTCCAGTGTCATCCTAGAGAACATCTGTTAATACATTCAATGATAATAACATCAGGACAAGGAGAGAAGGAAAATTACTACCAGCTCTTAATCTCTGTATGCAATATTTGCAACTTAGTTGATTTCACAGTCAGTGCCAGCATAGTTGGCATCATTATTCACACACTGGGATGTGTTCCTTCCTAACTGTTAGAAAAAAATAAATCCAAGAGGCAAATTGATACATGAGATAATGTGCTGGTTGTGCATTTAAAAAGTGGCTTTCAAAGCAATGGAAGCAGCACAGATGATATCAACTAAATACAAGCTATACATTGGATTCTCTCCCACAATCACAACTAACCTGACATATAGACTGGATTCTGACAGGAGGTGTTTGTGTGTGTGTGTGTGTGTGTGTGTGTGTGTGTGAATGCCTTTTTTAGTGGAGGCATAAAGGCAACTTTGTGTGGAACTCAGAAGGCATGTATAAGCATTTGGCCTTTTCCTTAAAATGGTATGCAGAGTTTCTTGATGAATATCTCCTTTAATCATCCATCTACTGTGAGACTATTTTCTAAAGGGAGAAAAACGTTTATATAATCACAGCCAGTGACTCATGTGGGAACATGCTCAGGCAGCCTTACTGTTGAGTGAATAGTGACTGATTACAAATGCACAAGTGTTGCTGGAAATTCAATTTCATCTCGTTATTTGTTTGCATGACCATACAAATATCATAAACAAACATAATTGAGACCTGGATACGTTTTGTGTATTGGCTTTGTGAATATGTAGAAGTATATGTGTGTGTATGCCTGTGCATATGGAGGCCAGAGGTCACCATAAACTCTGCCTCTATTCCTTTTCACCTTAAATCTTTGGACAAGGTTTCTCCCAGAATCTGTAACTCGTCAATTTAATTAAATTGACTGCCTGTTCAGCAAGCATCCATAACACATCTGTATCTGCTTCTTCTGGGATTATAATTGCATACTGCCAAAGTCACTTTTATATTTGGGCCCTCAGGAAGTGAATTTAGATCAGTATTCTTGCATAACAAGTGCCTCTTCCACTGAACCCAAGGCTTGTGGATGTCTATCCTAGAAAGTGCTGCTGTGGGTTAGACTTCTGGCTTCCTGATCTGCACTAAGTGTGTTTTTCTGACACTTGGACCGTGGGTGGAAACTGAATTCAGGCAACTGACTTGGAGCATGGCAGATTTCACCAGTGGTGTTGACTTGAGAAATTCTACCATTGTTGTTGACATAGAGAAACTGAGACTTATCATGAAAAAGCTACTCTTCAATAGCTTTGGAAGGAGACATCTGCAGGGGATGTGATCTGTGGCAGTGTTACATGAGATTAGCAGAGGGGCACTCATTGCTATGGAGACTTTTAGGAGTGAGGTAATGCAAATGAAGATATGGCATGTTTGGATGTAGAGTTTGTCAGTTATCTAAACACCACATGACTTTCACACAAGAACCCTCTGCTCTGTTAAAATAGTAGCTCACTCATTCTTCTATACTCCTCTATAGAAAAGGCTAATGTGTGGGGCTGAACTTATAAATAGTTTTATTAATTAAGCATAAATTCCTGATGTGGAACACACTTTGTAGGTCTTGAATATACAGAGGTTCATTTCAAACCCATTTATGTTAATAATTGGCTTACCCTGATCCCTACTTTAGTCAAACCTGGTTCTTTTTTGGGTCACCTCATGCAGCCCAAGTTGGACTAAAAGTCATTAAGTACCCAAGGGTGACTCTAACCTCTTGCTTCTACCTCCTGAAGGCTGAGAATAGGCATGCAATACCATGCCTAGTTTATATGCTGCTGGAGACTTATTAGGGGCTTTGTGTATGCTAAGCAAACCCTCAACCACCTGGGCTACATCCCCAACTAATATAAGACACTCTTAATATTCCTCAAGGTTCAGATTTCTCCTGCACTCCTACACTTCCCCCTCTCTGTTTCTCTCTTTCTTTCTCTCTCTCTCTCATGCCATTCTTCTTCAGAAGCAAGGCCCAATCTTCAGTACAATCAGTATTATAACAATATTTTCCTATGTATATTGCTTTCAATGCTATTCCAGAGTTTGGGACAAAGCTGAATCACCATATGACTTTCCTTGAGGAGTTAATGTAATTATTTTCATATCTTTGTTTCCCTAGAATATGTTGACATTTTCTTGCCCCACTACTTAGAATCTCAGACAGCCTTTATAGGTAGCATTAGGATCTTAAAACCTGAACAGAAAAAGTTGATCTGAGCAATGCAGACATATTACAATTGTGAAGCTGAATGTGAAATTAATTCTGAAGTTAAGGTTAGTGCTGGGTAGTTGTTTATACAAACTATCATATTGCAGAATAGAAAATGGCTTTTATATGGTTTTTTTGTTTGTTTGTTTGTTTTTTCAGGGCAATGTCACTTTTTCCTGCTCAGAACCACAAATTCTTCCTATCACATTTGTCAACTCCAGGAGCAGTTATTTGATGCTGCCTGGAACCCCCCAAATTGATGGTCTGTCAGTGAGTTTCCAGTTTCGAACATGGAATGAGGATGGTCTGCTTCTGTCCACAGAGCTGTCTGAAGGCTCAGGGACTCTGCTGCTCCTACTGGAGGGAGGGACTCTGAGGCTCCTGATTAAGAAAGTGGCAGGACATGGAACTGAGATCCTCACAGGTAATAACTCTACTGACTTCTTTGTAATCTTCCTTTCCCTTCCCTTCCCTTCCCTTCCCTTCCCTTCCCTTCCCTTCCCTTCCCTTCCCTTCCCTTCCCTTCCCTTCCCTTCCCTTCCCTCCCCTCCCNCTCCTCTCCTCTCCTCTCCTCTCCTCTCTTCTTCTTCCTCTTCCTAGTCTGCCTTACTGTCTTCTCCACATCCTCTTCCTGCTCCTCTCCCAAGTCCTTTTCCCCTTTCCTTTGTTTATAATGATTTCTTCATTTAAGTCAACCAAGGTTGAGATTCTGCTTAAAACAAACCAAGCCATACAAAGGGATGAAGGGTGGATGAGTGGTGGAAAATATACTATGAATGTGGAGAAGCTTGCCCTCCTTCATGTGCAGTAATTAGACAACAGAAAGAAGTAAATCTGAATTAACCATGTGTATTTCAACTTGTCCCTCATTGCTTCACTGTAGGATAATCAGAAAAGTGGGAGTTAGATTTTGCACCCAGGAGTATTTAACATATTCTAACCCACTGTAGAGTAACCTGAGTACTCCTACATAGAGATCTCTCACATCATGTGTCATCATTACCTTGGTTGCCCCAGGAAAATTCTGTTTTTCAAACTTTGCACATTAAGAAATGAAGGGTTACAGAAATGTCTGTACAATCACTAGTTCTAAAATGAGAAAGCTGAAATCACTTAGAATTTTTCTGGTTTCCATGTCATATTTCTACCATATCATGGATTTTTTTCATAGTCTCTATGTTCTATTTCATTAATTGGCGAGCTTTAATCATTGTATTTCTTAGGTACTTGTTAATGGTACTAAGGATATACTGTTGTATGTGGTTTTGGGATATGATAAACTTTTCTAAACTGTCCTAAGTTGACTGAAGCCTGGGAAACAGTCGTGTGTGTGTGTGTGTGTGTGTGTGTGTGTGTGTGTGTGTGTGTGTGAAGCCTGGGAAACAGTCTTGTGTGTGTGTGTGTGTGTGTGTGTGTGTGTGTGTGTGTATGTCTGTGTTTGTATGTGTGTCTGTCTGCGTGTCTGCTCATGTTGTCTATACTTCATGTCTGTGGATATGTGCACACTGAAACCAGAAGACAACATTTTAGGTGGAGTTACAGGTAGTTGAAAGCTATGCCACATAGGTGCGAGGATTTGAATTTGGGTCTTCTGGAAGAAAAGCAAGTGCCGCATGTCACTATGCTTTCTGTGGAGCCTCTAATCTGATTTCTTAACTTTTTCTCACATTCTCCATTGGTTCCATTGGCTCTATTGTGGATATCTCCTACCCATCAAGAAACATTATGTTTTCTTAGATGGCAAATACTGAATATGGTTGGACCATGTTTCTAAGCTTGTTTCTAAGTATGCAGATCAGTCAACAAACCCTGTGAGAAATCTGAAGATAAATAATCCAAGTCAGATCTTTTTTTTTTTCTCTAAGAATTCTTTTTATTTTATTTTATATTATATATTTTCTTTATTTACATTTCAAATGTTATCCCCTTTTCTGGTTTCCCCTCTGAAAGCCCCCTCCCCTTATCCACTCCCCCACTTCCCCCTGCTCACTAACCCACCCACTTCCACTTCCTGCCCTGGCATTCCCCTACACTGGGGCATCTTTTATTGAGGTGTAGTAGACTATCTTCCTGCACAGATTTTGCTGCAATGCATGACTTTATTTATTTTTAGATGACTTTATTCTCCCATTGGCACCTGAATTTTATCACACAAATAGACTAGAAAAAATTAAGTTAATATTAATGAATATGATATCATTATTATACTCACAATCTGATTAGGCCATGGGAAAGCTCATATATTATATATATATATATATATATATATATATATATATTAGTGCGGTGTGGCTGGAGGTCATTTCATGTCTCATTCTATCTGTCTCCATGTTACTACTTTGAAACAGGACCTTTCATTGAAGAATTTATTTCAGCTCACATCTTAAGTACTGTTGACAGGAGCTTGAGGTAGCTGGTTATTCATCTGGCATCTGCAGTCCAGAAACATAGAAAGATTAATGTTTGCTCAGTTTTGTCTTTTATCGAGTCCGGAACTTCAACCAGTGGAATGGTGTCACCCACACTAAGGTTTGCTCTTATGACCTCAATTAACCCAGTGTGGAAACTCTCTAACAGACATGGCCTGAGTTGATTCTAATTCATTCAAATTTTCAGTCAGTAACAACTGTGACAATACTCAAAATATAAGCCATAGACTTTTTGTAACCTAATCTTGCCCATGGCAACCTATTACTTCTGCCATATTCTGTTCATTCGATGCCAAGAAAGAAAATTCACTCATGCTTAAGTGAATTAATTTAACAATCTTGTCTCAATAAAGAGGTATAAGTCACTGAAGATCAGCTGAGAGTCTATTACAGGAACAACAGAGAAAAATATCATTTTCCAAGATATAGAGATAGACGAGTCAGAAAAGTGTTTCTATTTAAACACAGGGATCTGAGTTTAATCCCGAGACACCATAAAAAGCTGACCACAGTACCATAAACTTTTAAGCCCAACCTGGAGAGTTTGGGGACAGATAAATCCTTGGAGCTTGCTAGCCAGTCAGCCTAGCTTAAACAGTAAGTGGTAGGCCAGTGAGAGATCCTGTCTCAGAGGAAGCACGTCATGTTTCTTTAGGGTAACACCTAAGGCTGTCTTCTGGTTTCTACGTGTGTGCTCACGTGTGCATGTGTACACTTCTCTCACACACACACATACACACACACACATATTAACAACCACAAAATTTGTTTCTAAAACTATGACAGCCCTCTAAAAGAAAAATACCTGAAACACTTAGCATAGTGTTTAGAAGCTGATTGATAAATGCCCCTCCCCCCATACTGAGTCAGGACCTCTGGCTAGAAGGGCCTCATTCCATAAGGTTGTAAAAGCTGTGAACAGACTTGTGTAGTCAGCAGAGATTATTGGTAATAAAGGTGAGTTAATCACATGGAATGATAACATTTTTCATGTTCACAGTTGTAAAATTTAAATCATGATCCCCCTTACTTGGAGACTACTTGAGTTGGCACGGAGTTGTTTCTCACTAATTGGTAAGATGTCTGAGCACAGAAATTTGTAGGCTTGTGTCACAAATGCAGTTTTACTATAATACAGGCCCTGGCAGTGCTCTGATCTAAAGAACCCAGGAACTGGTCTTCAACCCTCTAGGTGGAAGAATAACATGAACTAACTAGTTCCCCCTGCGCTCATGTCTCTAGCTGCATATATGGAAGAAGATGGCCTAGTTGGCCATCATTGGGAGGAGAGGCCCCTTGGTCATACAGACTCTATATGCCCCAGAACAGGGGAATGCCAGGGCCATTACGTGGGAGGGGGNAAAAAAAAAAAAGAACCCAGGAACTGCTTCTATGATTATGAACATACCAGTCCATTAACACACACACACTTTCCATTGAGAAATGCTGGTAAGGAGTGCCAGGTTACCCAGGTAGAAGGGAAAAAATTGTGTCATTTCAACATATATCTCCAATTCTGTACCAAGTAGAGGGAAGTTAATTGATTGGCTGACCTGGTGATGCTTGTGTCAAAAGGCTATTCTTTTTCAAGAGGAAAAGAAATTGTCCTACACTTCAGAAAACTTGAATCTCTTAATGCATATCTCCAATGGACTAATTTCATTGTTCTCACATTTTCTACCCAGAAAAGGTGAGAGGGCTAAAAAAGCAAAAAAAAAAAAAAAAAAAAAAAAAAAAAAAAAAAAAAGTACTAGAGACTTTTCTTGCTTTAAATGTCTATACAAACTTATTTTGAGAAGAATCAAGATATTAATTATGTATAAATAATTATATATAAATAAATTAATATTTAAACACAAATAAATGGCAATTGTATTCTGAGCTTCTGGACTAATATCTACTTATCAATGAGTGCATATCATGTGTGTTCTTTTGTGATTGGGTTACCTCACATAGGATGATATCCTACAGATCCATCCATTTATGTAAGAATTTCATAAATTCATTGTTTATAATAGCTATTTAGTACTCCATTGTGTAAATGTACCTCATTCTCTGTATCCACTCCTCTTTTGAGACACATATGGGTTCTGTCCAGCTTCTGGCTATTATAAAAAAGGCTGCTATGAACATAGTGGAGCATGTGTCCTTATTACAAGTCGGAGCATCTTCTGGGTATATGCCCAGGAGTGGTATTGATGGGACCTCAGAAAGTATTATGTCCAATTTTCTGAGGAACTGCCAAAATGATTTCCAGAGTGGTTGTACCAACTTGCAATCCTACCAACAATGGAGGTCATCTCCAAATTCTTAACCCTTCTGGGTTTCTGGCTAAAGGAAATATGGAAACAATATGTGGAGCAGAGCCTAAAAGACTGGACATTCAGAGACTGCCCCACCTGGAGTCTGTCCTATATACATACACCAAACCCAGACACTATTTTGGATGCAAAGAAATGCTTGATGACAGGAGGCTGTTATAGCTGTCTCCTATGAGGCTCTGCCAGAGCCTGACAAACACAGAGGCAGATTCTTGCATCCAACCGTTGGACTTAGCATGAAGTCCCCAATGGAGGAGTTAAAGAAAGAACTCAAGGAGCTAAAGGGTTTTCAACCCCATAGAAAGAACAACAATATCAACCAACCAGATCCAACAGAGCTCCCAGGGCCTCAACCACCAACCAAAGAGTAGACATGGAGAGACCCATAGCTCCAGCTGCATATGCAGCAGAGGATGGCATTGTCTGTCATCAATAGGAGGAGAAGCCCTTCGTCCTGTGAAGGCTCTATGCCATAGTGTGGGAGAATGCCAGAGTGGTGAGGTGGGAGTGTAAACAGGAGCACCCTCAAAGAAGCATGGGGATAGGGGGTTCTGGAGGAGAAACTGGGAAAGTGGATAACATTTGAAACATAAATACATAAAATATCCAATAAAAAAAGAAACAAATCAATTTCAGTCTGCTGAGCTTCAGTCTTTTATTGTTCTTTCTGAACAATAAATTAACTAACTAAACAAATAAATAAACAAATAAGAAAGCATTCATCTATAAGCAAGGTTGTATCATCTTCAAAGGCCCTGATTAATTTCTGTCTATATGAGACATATAGACAGAATCACCTCCTTCAAGTCTTTTATTATCACATTTCAAATATTCTCCATATTCTTAAAGTCTGCTACCAATACAGGCATGCTCACACATTCAGGCCCACACAATATTCTAGTGTAATTTACAAATTTTGGATCTTGACTGTATTTTGGTGTACTTTGTGGATGGTCTGGAGCCCACTGAAAGTGTCATCATGAGGTAACAGAACCTGGAAGAGCTAAGATTCCATGCTTCTCAAATCTAAACTTTCCTACTATGAGTAGAATGAGAAAATGGAACCTTATAAATTTGATAACACAGTTTTGTAGCAGAGATTCTTTTATGTATTCAAGAAGGCATATTTTTATCTTTTGGTCATCTAAAGAGAATTAAGAGACAAGTGTTTAATTATAAGTATGTTTTCTGATAATCTTCTGTTAGTTAGTTTTAGGCTGTCATGAGAAAATACCTCAGATAAACAACTTACAGGATTGAAATTCTCCTTGGCTCATGCCCAAGATTTCAGTTTATAGTCACCATACAATAAACACATTCAAATATGAATTTTAAAAGTGTAAAGGAGCTAGTTGTGATTAAATAAATATTTGTATTAAAGCAATTATATGCTGTACAATATGTCAAACCTAAGAAATAGATGTACTTAATGGAAATATTAATTAAATTCTAGCCACTGGAGCTAAGATGCGGAGAGATGTCTGTGGTACAGGGATAGAAGTGTTTACCTTAATTCTAGTGTCCAAAAGGTTATAGTCTACAGCCTTGTGATTGACATTGGCTCCCCTAATATTGCCCCCCCTTTTATAAGCCAATAAAACTAGCCTCCTTCTATACATCAAATAAGCAGGACGAGTCTAGAAACCCCATCCCACAGTTCAAATAAATTATAATTTATGGCTTGGTGTTTTAGCTAAAATCATGTTGATGAGAAAAATCCCACTAATGAGGGCAAATAAACACAGATCCAAGCACTGTGACTGTCACAGCAAGCTGCTTGATTGATCACAGAATTGAAGATTCTGTGGACTAATTTGTAGGTACATTCAGGTTATGAAATGTTGAGAAATGCAGTTCCTAAACTTTGAAGGTATCTAGTTTCAAACCTGTATCTGTGATAAAACACACTGACCAAAGGCATTGTATAGGAAGTATGAGGTTTGTTTCACCCTATAAGTCATAGTCCACCTTTGAGGGAAATGAAGGCAAAAAATCAAGCCGGAACCTGAAGGAGAAACCATGGAAGGATGCTGCTTATGTGCCATTCTCATGCTCATCTTAAGCATCATCTGTTCAGGGAATGGTGTCCCTCACAGTAAACTGAATCAACCTATGTCAATCAACAAACAATATATTCCCCACAGACATATAATGAAACCTGATCACAAGAATCCCTCAACTGAGATTCCCTTCTTAGATGACTCCAGACTGACAATTTGACAGTTAAAGCCACCTTGGATAAAATGCATCAAGCCCAATTTGGAAATATTTACCAGTTTAGTAGTTGCTGGTATATTTGTAGTTTTCTTGGGCTTGATAAATAGAAATTATGAAACTGAATTTCTTAATTCACTTTTGCATCTCTATGTTTACTCCAGCGTGGATCTGAGAAAGTTAGATTATTATAATTATTATTAAAGCAGAATAACCTAGTGGCCACACATGCCATCACCTCCTTTCCAGTTTCTGAGCTTAGTATAAATCAGTTTGATTCTCCTTAATTTAGGCTTTAGTAGCCTGTATTATGTACAGGTGTCTAGATGAATGCTGAATGCTCATTAGATTCTCCATTAGATGCTAAGTACTTTTTGAAGGTGAGATATAGAGACACGAGTTATAGGGAAGTCACAGGAAAGATAGATTGTGTGAGAAGGAAGAAAATCTTCCTGTTTCCTCTTTAGAATGAATAGAATTTGACTAAGCAACAGATGGGAAGGATATTCCCATCAGAAAAGAGACCAAAGATGAAAAACAGCCATGTAGGATTCCATGAGAGTTTGGGATACGAGGAGAGTAAATGACAGAGCTGTCAAGAATAAGCACACCTTCTGGGATAGAAATGGCCTCATGCTTGAATATAATTTTAGCCTGTATCTGTTAGAACAGGAACATTAAGGTCTGCACTAGAAAACCAGCACTGTCACATTCAACCTCAGTTTTTCTATCAGACACCAATGATGGCAACACCAGATAGCCACCAGATAGTGACCAAAGGCTTTCAGCTCTGCAGCTCTGTAGATCTTTGAATCGTGAACCACTGTGCACAACTCTGAAAGCTTGAGCCTGTCATTTATGGGCAATACAGTGAGAGGGTTTGTTGCTGACATTTGCCACTGGAGTTTCAGCTGCTTTGATGTTCCATCAATCAAAGAGCATTTGGAGAGGGCAGAAAATGGTCCCGTGGATGTCAAGGGAGACACAGAAACATGACTCATGCTCTGACCTGCAGCCACTTTTCATTACACTGGGGACAAGAGGATTACACAGACAAATTGTTAATTAAGACCACAAAGTCATAAATAACATGACTCAAATGAATGAATAAGATTGTAAATACTACAGACATTTAAACAAAATTGCCTGCCGAGGAGTGGTGTATTTTAGGAGG
Organism: Mus minutoides; assembly: GCA_902729485.2. NCBI lineage: Eukaryota > Metazoa > Chordata > Mammalia > Rodentia > Muridae > Mus > Mus minutoides. The sequence goes on along the minus strand of LR750101.1, from coordinate 468,742 downwards.
AAATCCTTTGTTTGCTTCTATGATTTTTAGTTATTTATTGGTCTGTAATGACATGCCACATTATAACATTTTCATACATTGGTGTAGGTATTTCTTATTATGTGTACCCCATTGTCTGCTTTTGTGCTTACCAGTCCTATTGCACTTATATTTCTTCCCCAATACTCCTACCCCATGTCTTCTTTTTCAGTGGAACAAAAGTTTAAAGTGAATTATTTATAGAAACATGTGAGGGGTTACTAACAGGAGCATGAGGAACTTACCAGTTACTTCACAATTGAAAAAAATTTGTCTCTTCCCTTCTCGTACTACTGTTAACTGCCTAGAAGCTTCTTGCAGCCCCATGATGGAATATTGCTAGGTTCAGTCTTGCACAGTTCTTGTTTAGTTTGACATGGTTGTTTTGCTAATCATCTCTCACATCCATGACTGCCTGCATATTTTTGATAAAGCTACTAAATCACTGATTCATCAGCTTTAATCTATTTTGTGTTATTTATTTTACTACAGTCTAAAATCAAGAGATCCCTGCCCCTGTTCATACAGTTTATAAGAGGATCATGTAGAATAAATGAGCTTGAAAAGTGAGGGATAGATGTGGACAATGGAGGAACCAGAAAGGTAGAGTGTACATGTGGTAGACAAAGATGTGTCCTATCAGTCTGTTCAGTTCTCTTCTTGGAAATCTGAATGTACTAATGTAAATTCAAGGGCTTTCATGTTGAGATGGATATTGGGAAATAAGAGACAAATTGCAATTGCCTCAAAAAGGAATGGACTTTTAAGACAAGCGAGATGCTTCATTCTCTGGCTCCATTATACACCTTAGAGAAATGGGCACTTCCTTCTTAGCTGGGTCAGACAGCATGTGTCTGTAATCTCAGCACTGAGGCAGAAGTAGAACGATTTTTAGTTTGAGGGTGGCCTAGGCAAGAGTTAAAACTTGTCTAAAAGCCAAGGGCTGGAATAGAGCTTAGTGGTGCTAGACCAGACTTGCTTTGTATGTCCATTATCCCAGCTTTGTTGCCCAGTCTCACACATAAGTAACCAAAGGCAGGACATAGGGCAAAAAGAGTGATGATCATGGATCCCAGAAGAAAAACATCAGAGGTGCTGGGAGGGGCTTCTCAGGTAAAGAAAGGACCCGCAAGCTTGAGGTCTGGACTTTGATCCTTAGCTCCTAGGTATAGACAACAGGTGAACCATCATAGCTATTCCACAGTAAGATGGAGGGAAAGGAGGCAGAGGCACAAAGAGGGAGAGGGAAAGGAAGAGGGAGGTGGCGCAAGGATCAGCAGAGAACACCGACTGCCTAGCAGAATCAGCCAGTGAGCTGTGGGAGAGGCTGCCTCAAAGGAAAAAGGCGAGAAGTGGATAAGTAGGTGTCTGATGTCAGTTTCTGGCTTCCATATGAACGTGTACACCCTCACACATGTGCATAGATAGATAAACACACATATGTGTACAAAAATGTGGAGGAGAAAAATATCAATGGCTGTGGTAATCCAGTCTACTAAGCAGAAGAATTAATAGCACTTAGTATGGATAAGCAAATGGTGCCCGAGGAAAGGATGGATCAGACAATACAGAATAATGGCCCTCATAATGACAACATGTTCTTTTACTACGTGATTAGCATTTCAAGATTGTCTTATTCACTTATTTCTATATCCCATTCTTGGTTCTTACAAAACATGAAAGTACCTTTGAATTGATAAGTAAAAGATGACATGCCACTATGGAAAAACAGCTGAATTGGGTTTTCTGGGGTCTGGGAATCCTAAACTTTCAAGTTATGCACCAATTTATTGTGTATGTTTTACAGAGGAGGAAACAAATTTAGAAAGATTAAGAAAAATGTCTTAGTTCCTGGAAATTCTAAGTTCCAGGGTTTGAAGTAGGGGTGATAGGTAAAAATAAATATCTGCAGTATGTTCATCCAGGGTTACAATGAAAGGCTTAGGATGTGTGTTCCAAGATGGACTGTGTTCCTCTGGCCTCTGTATATGATTTCTCTTGCAATGGATCATTCTTATATGCCAAGAAATTAATGCTCTACTCACAAATGACTACTTTTCCTTCTTCATAGCATCATGAGGGCTAGAGAGATGGTCTCTCCAGTAAAGCATAAGGACTATATTTAAAAAGCAGGTATAACTGTGTGTAGTAATACCTCAGACCTTGGCTGCAGGCCTCATTATTTTAAAAATAGTTATTTAGACTCTATCTGTGGAAAATGAAATACTAAATTTGTAATTTTGGTAATGTGAGTTTATCACCATCCAGAAATAAAGTGCCAATTTGTTTTTCAAATTAGGACATAATTGTCTGTCTCCCTCTAGATCAGTAATTTCCAAGGCTGTGACCTTTAAATAAAGGGCTTTATGTTCTGTTGACCCCCCACTATAAGATTATTTTTTAAATTTTATTTTATTTTTAATTTATATTTTACATTCCATATTTTAATCCCTGCCCTCCCCATCCACCCTCCAATTGCTTCACATCCCATACTTCCTTCCCATGTGGATGCCCCCACAACCCCATGCCAGCTGACCTCTAAATTCCCTGGGGCCTCCATTCTTTTGAGGGTTAGGTGCATCATCTCAGAATGAACACTTATCTGGAAGTTCTCTACTGTATGTGTGTTGGGCTCATCATTTCACATGGTGTATGCTGTATGTTTGGTGGTCCAGTGTTTGAGTGATCTCAGGGGTCCAGATTAATTGAGACTACTAGTCCTCCTACAGGATCGCTTTTCTCCTCAGCTTCTTTCAGCCTTCCCTAATTCAACATCAGGAGTCAGCTGCTTCTGTCCTTTGGTTGGCTGCAAATATCTGCACCTGACTCTTTTAGCTGCTTGTTGGGTCTTTCGGAGGGAAATCATGATAGATCCCTTCTTGTGAGCATTCCAGAGCCTCAGTAATAGTGTCAGGCCTTGGACCTCCCCTTGAGCTCGATCCTACTTTGGGCCTGTCACTGGACCTTCTTTTCCTCAGGCTTCTCTCCATTTCCATCCCTGTAATTCTTTCTGACAATAACAATTATGGGTCAGAGATGGCAACCCCATCCCTCACTTGATGTCTTATCTTCCTGCTGGAGGTGGGCTCTGTAAAGTCCCTCTCCCTACTGTTGGACACTTCATCTAATGTCCCTCCCTTTGAGTCCTGGGTGTCTCTCACCTCCCAGGTCTCTGGTGCATTCTTGGAGGGGGAAGGAGTGTCTCCCAACCTCCTATTTCCTGATGTTGCCTGTTTACATTCTTTCTGCTGGCCCTCAGAGCTTCAGTCCTTTTTCCCCCTCACTTAATACCAGATCAGGTTCTCCTCTTCCCAGACTCTTCCCCACCCTGTCCATTTTCCCTTGCAAGACCTTCCCTCCCTCCCTCCCTCCCTCCCTCCCTCCTTCCCTCCTCCCTACCCACTTGTGATTACTTTCATATTTTTATTGCTACTTTATAACTGTAATCTACTATTACAAATTGTTTTAAAAATATCTGATATGCAAGATGCTTGATATGGGAACTCTGAAAAGACTCATTGAATTGCAAACTCTCAGCCTGCTGATTAAGAAACACTGAAGGCTTCTCCAACACTACAGGTAGAAGAACAATATGAACTAACCAGAACCCCCAGAGCTCGTGTCTCTAGCTGCATATGTAGCAGAAGATGGTCTAGTCGGCCATCATTGGGAAAAGAGGCCCCTTGGTCATGCAAACTTTATATGCCCCAGTACAGGGAAATGCCAGGGCCAAGATGTGGGAGTAGGTGGGTAGGGGAGCAGGGCAGGGGATGAGGGAGGGTATAGGGGACTTTCAGGATAACATTTGAAATGTAAATGAAGAAAATATCTAATAAAAATTGGAAAAATAAAAAGAAACACTGCTCTATTGACTGTGTACTTTGGCTTACAGGAGATTTTTCTGTTTCATGGGGTGTGATTTATTAATGTTGATTTTACTACATGACCTATTCGTTTTCAGTTCAGAAAATTGTTTCTTGTACCAATGTTTTCAAGGGTGTTGCTCACTTTCTTTTCTATTAAATTTAGCATATGTGGGTTTACATTGAGGTCTTCGATCCATTGAACTTGTGTTTTATGAAGAGTGATATGGATCTATTTGAATTCTTCTACATGCAGATATCCAGGTAGACCAACACCATTTGTTGAAGATGCTCTTTTTTCCCTATTATATGGTTTTGGCTTCCTTGTCAAAGTCAAGTACCCATAGGTCTAAAGGTTTATTTCTGGTACTTCAATTCAATTACATTTATCAACCTATCTGTTTCTATACCAATAGCATGAAGATTTTATTACTATTGCTGTGGAAGACAGCTTGTAATCTGGGGTGATAGAACCTCCAGAAGTTCTTTTACTGTGCAGGATTGTGGGTTTGTTTGTTTGTTTGTTTTGTTTTTGTTTTTTGTTTATCCATATGAAGCTGAGAATTTTTCTTTCAAGGACTGTAAAGATTGTGTTGAAATTTTTATAGGAATTGCATTGAATCTCTAGATTCCTTTGGTAAGATGTCCATTTCTATTATGTTAATCATACTGATCCATGATCATGGGAGATCTTTCCATCTTCCTTTATCTTCATTTTCTTTCTTCAGAGACTTGAAGTTCTTGTCATACAGGTCTTTCAAAGTGTAACTTGGTTAGAGTTACACTAAGATATATTATTTGTGGCCATTGTGAAGGGTGGTGTTTACCTCATTTCTTTTTAAGCTTGGTTATCATTTATATAAAGGCCAGCTACTGAAGGTTTTTTTGTTTGTTTGTTTATTTGTTTTTGTTGTTGTTAATTTTATATCCAGCCACTTTGCTAAAGTTGTTTACCAGTTGTATGAGTTCTCTGGTAGAAATTTTGGGGAAACTTATTTATACTATCACAATTACCTGTGAATACTCATTCATTGACTTCTTTTCCAATTTCTAGTCTCTTGATCTCCTTTAGTAATCTTATTGCTCTAGCTTGAACTTCTCATACACTATTGGATAGATATGGGGAGAGTGGAGAGCCTTGCCTTGTCCCTGATTTTAATGGAGTTGCTTTACATTTCTCTCCATTTAATTGGAAGTTGATTGTTAGCTTGCTGTATCTTGCTTTTATTGTTTTTTAAATATGTGTTTTTTTATGTTATATGTGCATTGTATCCATGGTCTCTCCAATACTTTTAACATGTAGGGATATTGGGTTTAGTTAAATTTGTTTTTGTTTTTTTGTTTGTTTTGTTTTGTTTTGTTTAAGATTTATTTTATTTATTATATGTAAGTACAAAGTAGCTGTCTTCAGACACTCCAGAAGAGGGCGCCAGATCGGATGGTTGTGAACCACCCTGTAGATGCTGGGATTTGAACTTATCACCTTTGGAAGAGCAGTCGGGTGCTCTTACCCGCTGAGCCATCTCACCAGCCCTTTGTTTTGTTTTCATGTAATTAGATGTTGGAATGGACAACCAATAACTGGCCCAATTTCAGACACATCAAATGGCAAGCACCAATCCATGATACTATTAATGGTTTTCTGATATGCTTGCAGACAGGAGTGTAGTAGAACTGACTGCTGAAAATCTCTTCCCAGTAGCTGACTCAAACACATGCAGAGACACACAGGAAGACTATTCAAAACTCATATAGTTTTGTGAAAGAGTTGGGAGAAGGTTTGAGGGACCCAGAGCAGATAGGGACTCTACAGGAAGACCAACAAAGTCAACTCACTTGGACATTTGGGGTCTCCTAGAGACTGAACCACCAAGTAAAGAGTATATATGGTCTGGTCCTAGGCCCCTGCACATATGTAGCAGATGTATACCTTGTTTTTCATGGAGTTGGGGCTAGCCCTGACTCTTTTGTCTGAGTGTGTATCCTATTCCTCTAACTTGGCTGCCTGTTTGGCTTCAGTGGGAGAAGATGTGCCTAGTCCTGCAATGACTTGATGTTCCAGGGTGGATTTTTACCTCCAGTGGAGGCCTCTCCCTTCTCAGAAGGGAAGGGATGGGAGGAAGTGGCTGTGGGATGGGGTGCTGAGAGAAGAGGGGAGCTGTGATTGGAATGTAAAGTGAAAGAATAAATAAATTAAATAATGAAAAACAAAACAAAACAAAACACTGCTCTACATCCTTTAACACTCAGTAGGGGCAAAAGCAAAGGGTCCATTCCCAACAATTGTCAGCCATGAGGGTCAAGACCAACTCTCCTGTGAAGAAAAGAGATACATAAGAGAAGTAGAATGCACTGGATCAAGTTGTAAAGGAATGGAGAGCTTTCAGAAACAGAGATGTACAAGACCACTGAAAACTGTCTGTTTTAGACAGGTTTGATAAAGGAAGGGCAGCTACCTAATAGTGTGTGATATACATGTCTTAGCCAAGGCTCTCTGGAGGAGTATAACAAACAAATTGTATACTGTAAAGGATATCTATTAGATTGGCTTACAAAGTACTCAATAGGTAGTACAACAATGGTTTTCATACAGTAAGATACATACAATACAACAAGAAAGGCAGAGAAGCCAGTACCTGCTCAGTTTATAAGACTGATGATGAGCAGTTCCAGTTTGTCGATGAAGGCCTAGAGGATTCTTGGAGAGCTGCTGCTCTTTGGTCTTTGTTCAAAGGTTAAATGAACTAGAGTCACTTGCCAGCAAATGATGCCACCACTAGCAGCAGCAGCAGCAGCAGCAGCAGCAGCAGCAGCAGCAGCAGCAGCAGCAGCAGCAGCAGCAACTGTGTACACATCTTCAACAGCAGGCTGCTTAGATAGCCAGGCAAAGCAATACCACTTTTTCCTGGGATCTCTCTGTATCTGACCTGTCACTGAAAAATAACATCCAACATGGGACCATATTCTCTTCTGAGTGAGTCCTCCCAGGAGATGCCATGACAGATCCACAGAGAGACAACTCCCTTATGTAATTCCACATGCAATCATTGTTACAACCAATGTTGAAGGTCACAATGTTTTAATAGATTGAGGGAGGAGATCCAATGATGCCTGTCTACTGTCTACTCATAGTTTCTCTGTGAACCTACCCTTCTTCCTCAGTATGCAAAAATCCTATTGACAATAAAAGCTCTCGAGGGAAGAGGAGAGTTTTCTAGCTAGGTACGGTAATTTGCCATTTTGGGGAGAATGAGTCTGAATTCCTGTCATTCCTTGGAAAAGAGAAATTTCTGATTCTATGACTTGATTCTTGTGAACAAAAAAAATAGAAGTTGTAAAAGAAGGAGGACGGACCAAAGCAGCTTGGTTCTGAGATCATCCAATGCCATTTGATTCAGGCAGTCAATATCAAGATACTGTGCTTTTAAAGATAGTGATGTGAACCTTGATTCTTGTAAAAAGTTGCTGAATTTTGAGTCATCATGTTAAAATTGGAGACCTTTGCCACCATCAAGGAGCCCTCCCAGAACTTAGGATCTTTTAAGCCTCAGTTCTTAAATAATGTATTCAATTCCCTGAAGTGACCCATGAAGGTTGCCCTAGTAAGATGCTCAGACACCAGTAGTAGTATTTTTCTGTTCTCCATGAAAGATGCCTTCTGACTCTAAGCTGTTTATTGCAGAAAGTTGGTGAGGGACAAGCTGATGGAGATGGTTCTACCTAATTTATGAATAGTTCATTTTACTTCAGGCTTGCCATTTGGTCTCTTGTTTGCATGGTGAGGAGATTGAAACTTTGAATACTGGGCAACAAATGCTAATATATATTTCCAGTCCCAGATTTGTTTCTTAAAACATGTTTTTAAAAGATGTTTTGTTTTTTTGTATGTCTGATTGTGTGTATACACATACTTACAAATGTTATGAGCATATATGTGGTAGTCAGAGAACAACTTTCAGGATTCAATTCTCTTCATTTTGTGTGTTTCAAAGAGCCTATATATGTTGAGTGATTTTGTTGGCCCTAATGTGGTTTTGTTAATAATTAAATTCTGCAGAATACCTAGAGATGTTATTTTGAGTGCAGGTACAGAATAACATAGAAAACAAGAGCTGGGTGAAAAAAACAAACAAACAAACATCTTAAAGGAGGATGTCCCACCTCACTCTCTTGGGATATGGTCCATGTTCCTCTGACATGGGTAGATGTCTCTTTTCTTTTCCTAGCTTCTCTCCCTTTTTATGATCTCTACAATCAAGAAGCTTTCTCTCTGGCTATGCAGCCCAGTTTCTAGTGTCTCTTGAGCTTTGAAACATCTGAGATGATTCAGGTTTCTCTCTTAATTAATGTCTCATGAAGCTCAGAACCTGTATTTCTAAAATTCCTCCTGCTGATTTTTGTTCAATTAAAATGCCATTCTACTTGTTCTCAAAAGAGTTGTGGATTTCTCACAGCTCAGAACATGGAACCAGAAGACTACATAGGAAAATCAAACCAAATCGAAAAGAAATCAGACCACTTGCTGCACAAACCTCATGACCTAAGCTCAAACTCACATCCACATAAAGGGGATGAACTGAGTCTACAAGGTTGTGTCTGACTTTGTGCTCCTATACACAGCCTACAAAAGGCCAATAGTAAATAACACTTAAAAACAAACAAACAAAAAATTCAAGTACTAGAGAGCTTAATCCATTGGTGCTTTTTGCATAAACATGAGAATTTGAGTTCAGATTCTTAGCATCCAAATAAATTGCTGGATGCCATGGTACCTGCCTGCAATTTTAGCTCAGAAACATAAATATAGTCGGAAATATCATAATACAGGGTCAGTGAGAGATATTCTCTCTCTCTCTCTCTCTCTCTATATATATATATATATATATATATATATATATATATATATATATGCACACACACACACACAAACAATATCTCTCACTGACACACTGTATTATATATATATATATATATATATATATATATATATATATATATATATATATATATATATTTTTTTTTTTTTAAGACAGTGTTTAATACTTGGTACTCAAACTGCCCTGTGAAAATTCTGTACACAGAGGGTCAGAGCTGCTTGCTCTATCCAGGCCACTGAGAGCCAAGCAGGCCTCTTTATGTCGTCTTTCGAGAGGACTCTTCAGTGAAGCCTTCAGGGGCTTCTGCATGTCCTATCTAGTGTTTCTCTAGTAACAGTTTCTGGTTTACCCAGCTCTGTTTTTTCTTTTCTTTTTTTCCCCTGCTGTTATTTTGCCTATTATCTTGTCATTCTGTCCCTTGGGGTGATCTCCAGCAGTGGATAGTAGTGAGAGGCACTGTCTCTAAGTTCATTCATAGAACCCTCTGAGAATATGAACCTCTGACCTAGTTATTCCCAAGTTGAAGACCCCTCACTGATCCCTGTGCTCTATAGCAGTGATTGTATCTCTGTGTTTCATTAGAATTATCCAAATACAGTGTGTGTGTGTGTGTGTGTGTGTGTGTGTGTGTGTGTGCGTGAGTGCAAAGCAGGGAGAGGTAAGTACATGTGTTCCTGTGTGAAATATGAGAGTACTGTTTTAGAGGTGTTGGGGCACCTGAATAATGTGTGTAAAATCAGTGGACAACCTTTGGCTATTGGTCTTTACTCTTCTATCTTGTCATGAGATAGGGTTTGAGACCTGCTGTGTAAGCAAGATTAGGTGGCCTTCAAGCTTTTGCAGATTCTCTTGTCTCCACCTCCTGCCCCTCACAGTCATACTGGGACTATAAATGCTTGCAGGTGATTTTGGCTTTTAGGTAGTTCTCTGGCTTGGGAGGGATAAACTGCAAAGGATTTTGTCCTCTGAATTATCTCAGCCCCATCCAAATCATGGATTTTATTTTTTTGTCTTATTACTGCTGTTTGTTTGTTTGTATTAGTGAAAATACCCAAATTTCTTCTAAAGAGTTTTAGGAAATTGATTCAAATAAATATTCTCCAGAGCCCCGTTTCAAAGCTCTTGCTGAATATTCTTCCTAGCCTGGCACACAAGGCTTTGATAACTGGCTTCTTTTCCCACCTGCTTTGATTGTTTTCCTTGGTCTGTATCTCTATCCATTTTCTTCTTCTATTTTCTATGAACGATTTCTTTATTATCTAGGACGATGTCTGTCTCCTAGGATATTTACTCAATGGGCTATGAAGTCAGCCTCTTACTCTGTGAAACATTTCTAGGCTTACCATAGTAACACTTCTTTCTTCCCTGCCTGTTATCACTGTCTTACCAAGAGCTGAAAGTTTGCAACTGTTTGCTGTTGTGTTTATTTTGTCTTTGATTTCATATTAGCATATATTAATTTTATGCAGTTGGTTCATTATAACATTTTCACACATGTGTATAATGTATTTAAATCATATTTATCACCATTACTTTCTTACTCTTTTTCCCCCTCTCCCTCCCACTCCTATTGATCCCTGCTATTCCAAATTAGTTTCCTTTCTACGTTCATTACCTTAGCTTTTAATAACCCAATGGGCTCAATTAGTATTGTTTACAGGAGCATGAACAGGGAGTTGCATGTTCTTAAGTACCTTACTAGTGGCTACACTACCAAAAGACATGATCTCTTATCCAGCAGCCATTAACTGAATAAACATTATGGTGGTTTGAGGCATATCAAGCTCCTTACACTATGTGACAGAGAGTTGGTTGGAGAAAGTTTGTGTAAGTCTTGGGCTGGGGGGAATAATCATAGCTCCTGTGAATTTAGAAGAACAGGCTGTCATGCTATTCCCAGAATCAGCCTATGTGTCATTGTCTAGGTTGTTAGTGTCATTGTCTTCCTACTTAACTTAAATTCAAAGGATAGTGTTTGAGTTCTTTCTGCAGTTGTCTCTGCCTTTTAATTATGCTTCATCCAAATTCAATGGCATGCAATGTTAATATCTGCACTTGCCCAACCCCAAAGCTGTCTGGGACTTGCTGTTCTGTTCATCAGTGTTAGTTTATATGTTTTGTTCAGTGTACCTGGGCACTTGAGCTGGAGTTTCTGTACATACAACTATAGAAGTAGTTATAATCCCCAGAGTCATCATAAGGACAGTCAGTGATCCTCTTTGTCAGGTGAGGAAATTGAGTCAAAGAGAAGGAAGTCAGCTCATCATACAGGCAGGCACACTGAAGGTCATCTGAATGATGAACATGTGTCACATCTGTGTTATTGTGGCCTGAGCAGTCAATATGACTGCTATGTTTTCCAGTGTTCAGTGGGCCATACACAACCAAGAACCTCCATAGATAACATCTTTTTTGTGAAAGGAAGTTATTGGCCCTCCATGAAAAATTCCTAATGGAGTTTCCTCAGTAATATTGGTCACTGTTGCCATGCAGCTGAAAGGGGTCTGGGTCAAAGGATCAGGACAGGTTGCTGTTAATAAGGAATATCTTTACCCTCCAAATACGTGTGAATTGTCTTATGATCAGGTTTGATTACTTTAACAATGAAGCCAAACAGGTTAGATCATCTTTGTAGGTGATGTGCCAGTTTTTGGGCAATATTTTATTAGTAACTTGTTGTGCAAGTGTCTCAGGCAATGTTTTATTAGTAACTTAGAAAAAAACTCTTGAAATTCAGAATGACAGTTGGGCCAGTTAAAGTCCTCACCACCAAGCCTGACCACATAAGCTCGATTCCTGGGATCTAGGTAGTGTATGGAGAGACTTACCTCACACAAATTGTCAATGACCTCCACATGTGCATCTCCCCCCCCCCCACACACACACACAGACTGTTGCTAGTCAATTGGTCTGTATCTTGATTGCAGTAGGAAACTCCCTCTGCCTTGCCATGGAGCTGGCTTTCTTAACTTCAGAAAATGGACATGAAAATAGAAGCAATCCTGTCTGGACAACTAAGTAATGTGAGGCATGGGAAAAGCTAGTAGGATAGAAAAGGATATAGTCAAAGCATTTTATATTTTTACCTGTCTTTGAGTAGGTATGATGATTAATGCTAATTGTCACCTTGGTGGGAATCTAGATTCTCCCAGGAGCGAGCCTCTAAGAACACCAAGAGGGATTACAGAAATTAAGGTTAGACTGAGAATATCTGTGAGGGACTTCCTTGAGTATGAAAGTTGATGTAGGTGGATCCATCCTTGTAAATGTAAGCAGGACCACGCCCTGAGCTGGAGATCTTATTCTGCATGGTATACAGTAGAGAAACCCAGCTGATCAGCAGCATGTATTCATCCGTCTCTGGTTTCTAACTGTGGATGTGACATGACCATCTGCTTCAAGCTCCTGCTTCCCTGACTTCCCTGCCAATATGTCACTACTGTATCCTTGAACTGTGAGATGAAATAGAGTCTTTATCCTTTGAATTATTTTGTTAGGGTATTTTTTTTTTAATCATAGCAAACATGGAAAGAAACTAAGAAAGTAACCTTGAATAACTAAATAAAAAAAAAATGTTCAGGGCTAGTGAAGCCCAGTGGTAGATAGCTACACAGGATATGTGAAGTCCTAGTTTTGATTCTTGGAGCCATTGGTTTAAACAAAAACTTGCAAAAGATTTCACTATCAGTTGGATACAAACTTCAGAAAAGTCCGAGGAAAAAAATGACCTATGCCTTCTCTGTCTGAGGATACAATTTCTAGTATCACAGTGAGGTTTAACAGTTAGGTTTTTTTTTAAGCTTTTTCCTTGGTAGTCACCCATCACCATACTAATTAATAAATAGCATTTCTTTATTTGGCAGAGATGTTCCACATATTTGATTTGTTCCCTTCATTTTGAAGATGAAACTATCAGAAATGGTTTAGGAAAAGAAGCTAAGCTATTAGGCAGAGAAGAAAGATGACCTTCATGAAATGGCCCTTCCTGTTTCTCTTGCAGGCAGTGGCTTAAATGATGGCCTGTGGCATTCTGTCAGCATCAATGCCAGGAGAAATCGTGTTACTCTCACACTGGATAATGATGCTGCTTCCCCGGCTCCAGACACTTCCCGAATACAGATTTATTCTGGAAAGAGTTACTATTTTGGAGGTAAGTTCCTTAGCCTTTGAGACATCAAATAAAGAGGCAGAAAAATTATTCTACCATGTGATTTAGCAATTAGACATCTCTCCTCATAGCCATGCATGCACACATGCAGGCATATTCAGGCACCAAATACTGAGAAATCAAAACCTCATACAACTGTGCAAATGTAAGCTATCTAGGGCAGTGCTGAGGGCAAAAGGACCCCAGGGTCTAGATATTAGATTTGAGTTACATAACTCACCTGAAGTAATTCTTATAGCCATGCCAAGCTCTTGGTCTCACACTAGGAAGGAGAAACTCAGTTGAAAACTTAGAGAAAAGGAGCTGAGGGTCAGCAAGTACTCACAGGAGAAAAAACTCAAGTGAGAGAAACCACCAGTCAGCATGGGCATCTTGACTCTCCACTGCCACTTTCCTTTGTGAGCCCCAGCTCCCCTTTCCTATGACTTAAGAGATTGTCACACCCATGGAGGGTGACAGAGAAAAGTAGAAAGGAGCTAGGGCCTCCAAGAGACAGCAAGGAGCCATTGCAATTTCTAAGTTATTGCTTTTTCTACTGTTTGCAACAGTTGCAACACTTCTAGGAACACAAACAAAAATAAACTTGGGTAGAAAAAGCTTATATGACACTTTTCCATGTTTACAAATTCACCCATGCTGAGTATTTTAAACATATCTTTTATTAAAATAGATGTCTAATTCTGTAGCCAGTGATCTATCTTGCAGAAGCAACATCTAAAGGTGACTTATTCCCTATGGCTGACTGACCTTAAGCTCTTAAGTGACAGTCCCTGAAGTCCTTTTGTAGAACATAGACAACATGATCACTTTCAGAATTACTGGAAAGTATAAAGAAGTGCAGAGTGCAGGCTTGTTTAAGTTAAGCAGAATGCTTACTTAGCACATAAAAGGCACTTACTTGGCTTCATGTACCCGAGCCCATGCACACTCAATTCTCCCACCATGGTTCTCTTACACAATATAGAAAGCGACTCAACCTGCTTCAGATCCTGTAGCCTCACTCTAAAGCTTTCAGTTCCTTCCCATGAGGTGACCAGACACAAGTACTGCACAATAGCCTTCACTGAAGAGATAAGAGGAATCCACGGGCAAAGACACTCATTGCTCAGATCTTAAGACTTGAGTTCTGTCCTTGGAATCTGTCCTGGGACAAGAAAATGGGCTCCACAATTCTGTCTCTGTCTTCCATATGTTCAGGACAGTACATGCATGCACACACTGTGTCTTGCTCACACATAATAATAGAAATAGACGTCACAGCAATGACACATCCACTATAGATACCTAGAGTTTGCCATATACTCATCATACACTCTACACTGAATGCACCCTCAAACCCTGTGGTCTCTTAGCCCTAAAATCTACAAATCACCCCTTTCTTCCTAAGGTGGATCTTGAAATATCAAGATCTTTGCACAGGCACAGAATATATATTTAAGGTCTTTTTGGAAGGGAGCTGTGCAGAACAAGATAAATGCATTTGGATTTTAGCATGAGGAAGGACCATAGCCCTTCACCCACAATGACCATCACATGTCAAGCAATAGCATGTACTCTTAGATGATTTTGTGTATGTATGATTAATTATAAGGCTGTTGTTTGGTGAAATAAAATAATCTGTATGGATCAGTCATAACGATCTTGCCGTGTTAACCCTGGTGTATTCAGTAGGAAACCAAAGATCCATCTTCAGAGAAGGTAGAAAGCACCAATTGCTGTAGCTGTAATCTAATGCTGTAGTTCTAATCTCTGTGCATTGGCTGTGGCACATGTGCACTCATACTCATATACACTGTCATTCTAAGATTAATAAAATAGTAATCTGCAGGAGGCCTTAGAGACATTGAGTGTATGGAGCAGATTCAAAGCTTTGTTCACTGCTGCCCATAGTGGAAGAAAATGAGCAGGAATAAATGCTGAGCAGTGGTCCCAACTGCAAGCTGTGTCTTCTAGATTTCATAGGGGTTTTCAGCAATGGAGGAAATATTTATTCCCAGGCAAAATGGCTTTGAATAATAATGGCACAATAATCTTCTAAAATATCACTGCAGTATAATGGCTCTGCTCCCCTCGCTTAGAATATTGATGAATTCTGAGTGGGTTTTTAGGGTGCTAGACGTAGAGCATGAAGATTTATCTATGATAGGAACAGTGTTTAAACAAACTCTCCACATGCAGACTGTAAACTTAAGGAACATAAAAAATGAGCTTCCACAATAGTAGTCAACTTCCATAAATTCTCTCTACAGTTTCAATTAGAAGCAGTAGCATCTCTTCATTTTATAGTGTGCCTGTGAGCTGTTAACCAGCTGCTAGGTTTCAGCCGTGCAGTGACTGTCTATCAGAGATGAGTGAAATAATCCCTTGTATTTATGGCATATTGCCATGTTTTCAAGCTCACATTCCCATGTGCTCTGAACCTATGAAAATTACTGAGATGGAGCTTGTAAGAGCTCACATACTCATCTATCTGCTTGGTCTTCACCTGTTTTAATGAGAAGGTTGAGCTGACTTCAGGTGATACTAATGGGGGCAATACAGTTTTATTTTTTAAAAGAACACTTTTTAAGAGGTATGGTGGTAACCTTTCTCATGTGCTATTACAGCCTGTAACTATGTGTACTTAAGCTCATCATTCTCTTAATGTCTAGATTTGCTTTGCACAGCATGTCAAAAATTCTGCTTGGTTCCCGAGCATACTTTTCTCAGGAGCTTATCTTGTTAATGCTCCACAATTAACCAAAAATTACTCATCTGCCATCCTTACCAGAGCATAATTTCCTTAGAAAAATGTAACTAAGAAATGCATTTTGAACTTAGATGAGTGTTTTGAGATACAACCAGCATTTCCAAGCACTTAAAATATGTGAAGAGTATGTTAAGGATGCCATTCAAAGGAAAGATATTTCCAGCAGTGTGTGTGTGTGTGTGTGTGTGTGTGTGTGTGTGTGTGTGTGTCTGACTCAGTTGGTAGAATGCTTGCCATTCAAGCATGAGAAACTGAGTTTGAATTCCTAGTACCTATATAAAATACCAGGCATGGCATGGAACTTCTTGAGTTTCAGTGCTGGTGAGGCTGAGTTAAGCAGGCTCCTGAGGTTCACTGACAACCCAGCCTATATAATCACAAAGCTTCCATGTGGATGAGTAGCCCATGTCACACAAAGTAAAGTGATAGGTAAAGGCAGAGCCCTGGAGCTAAAGACCATCCAGTTTAGGTATATTGGTGAAGCCCTGGTTTACAAAGAGACCTTATCTCAAAGAATAAAATGGGAAGTGGCAGAGAAAAATGTCTTGATTCCAACCTCTGGCTTCTATATGTAACCACAAAGAACGATGAATTTTTAGGCATGCACCACTCACACACAGACACATACATGCACATAGGCACACACAGACACACAGACACACATACATACAGACACACATGCACACACATGCACATATCCACCTACCCCCTACACACACATTCATACACACACAATGGGGATTAAAGTAAATATCATACCAATAATGTTCCCTTTGGCACTTTTTTCCTTTATAGTAACTGAGCATCTCCATTTTGCATCATTTTTGCATCTCTTCCTGAGCTCCAGTTTACAACAAAAGTGTGCCCTGCTATGAATACAGAAGTGCCAAGATAATTAGACCTTAAGGTCTTCCATCAATAGGTTGCCAAATCAATGACCTATCATTTCAGTGCTCTTCATCTTTTCTCTCTGTCCCACAGGGTGCCCTGACAATCTCACCGATTCCCAATGCTTAAACCCTATTAAGGCTTTCCAAGGCTGCATGAGGCTCATCTTTATTGATAACCAGCCCAAGGACCTCATTTCAGTTCAGCAAGGTTCCCTGGGGAGTTTTAGTGATTTACACATTGATCTGTGTAGCATCAAAGACAGGTAATTATTGTCTTGTCTCCTCTGTTCCTCCACCCCTTCCCATTCGCACTGTTCTGAATATGAGTTTCTTTAAGCAAAATTCTAATCTGTAGACAGTAGCCACATTAGATATAATTGAGTTACCTAATAAAAAATATTTCTGAAGGGATTTCAGGCCCAGAGAAAATGGTTTAAATTGGTTGAGTCTCTCTTCTTGTTGACTTGCAGTAAATGGGATATGCAAATTAAATCAAAATACAAATTTGTGAAAGGATTAAAATTTTATGCATAAACAATATTTGGTTACTTTGAATTTAAGAGTAAAGGAGAAAGGAGGGAGGAATTGCTCTCCCTAAGCCATTTTATTCCTTGCCTGCTGTGGGTATTCTTCCTATAATGTTAACAGCTTCAGGAAATCTATGGCTAAGGGGTTGGCTGTGCTCACTGTCAATGTCCTCAATTGAGGATGTCTGCTCCTAGCTGCCACCAAACCCATTCACTGCTTCTCTCATTCTAAAGTGCTGAGACAGTAAACTAGAGAGAACCAGTTATTTTGTTCCACAATCTACATATCCAACACGATGCTCAGTTTCTAGTTGCAGCTCTCTTGGGATTTGGCTCCTCTTATGGTAGAAGGTTCTTCAAAAAGCCAAACAGAATGGATGCTGAGTTTCAGCAGTATTTTGATGTCTTCATTCTATAACAACTACCTCCTTCATTCTTCTAATTTTGCTTACCCCTTTTAAGATATTAATGAGCAGCTGAGTAAATAGGATTTGTTAAGTGGATACCTATGTGTGGGTATTAAATGTCCTTGTCTACATTAATTAGCCATTGCTACAAACTGATATGTACCCTGACTTGTGAAAAGTTAAGTTTGTACTACGCTGGGAATGATAAATGAAATGGAGGAAGTTTGGGTAGGTGATTGAAATATATATATATATATATATTTGAGACAGTGTGTCTCTGTTTGGCTGTCCTGGAACTGGAACTCACTCTGTAGACCAGGCTGGCCTCAAACTCAGAAATCTTTCTGCTTCTGCCTCCCAAGTTCTGGGATTAAAGGCATGTGCCACCATTGTCCAGCTTGAATTACATCTTAAAGGAAAAGTCAAAATCATGCTTGGCCAAGTTGAGAGTAGACAGAAGCTGATAAGAGATACTGCCGCAGAATAGGTAGGCAAAAGACAGGTCTTGTAAGTATTACTAAGTCAAAATAATTTGATTTTGCATTTAAAATCTCCAGTACTGGGATGCATTTTATAACTAACAGCATATGGTAGTGTTTTTGCCAATATGTATTTCCTGAGAAGCAAGAAATTGATGACTTGTCTTTCAATCCACCATGTCTTAGGTTCAGTTGACATAATTCAGCCTTTAGGTCAAGCAGGAAAGTCACATGGCTTCCACATAGCTGGGGATGTGGGCCTGGAATTATCAGAATGAAGACTTTTGTGCTAGCAGATTTTGGCTTCAATTTCTATGTGAGAACTGAGAAGGAATATCATCAGATTTGCCTAGAAACATTAGTTAAAAAAATATTGCCACAGCTAGAGGAGTAAGGGAGATGATGATTTTTCCAAGTCCAGGGAGAAATGATGAAAAGCATCAGGTGCCTTTACTCTGGAAAATGGGAAATCAGCCACGTAGAATGTGGTCTTTGCTAATGCTGGCTATGACCACTATAATCAGATGGAGCATTAGCATGCATTTCTGATACCATTGCAAATGATATTCCCAACACATCACACTGACTTCTTGATCCTTGTGCTTTTTTTTTTTTTTCTTCATTTGACAACTGGCAAAGTGGGTAATAAAACGTGTACTTTATTAAAATGTGCTAATTTAGAGATCTCCAAATCAAAGCTATTACAGGAAATGAATACCATCCCAAGTCTATATTCCTGGCAATGGAGGAACTCCCAAATTCATCATTTGGTGCAACATTTTATGTGTTACAGATCAATACAGGGACATTTGTCAACTGGGCTATCTTTGATATCTTAACATGCAATCATGGAAGGTCTCATTATTTTTAATTACAAGAAAGTCATTGCCATCAGCCCTGCACTTTATTTTTGTGTAATTGTAGACTTGAGTAATTATATTACATACAGTTGTGTTTGGTTTTATTGTATAATATAAAATGTATTTGCTTTAGTGGGTAAATGGTATTTTTCACTTGAATTGCAGTCATTTTCTTATTGATCTAATTTGCATTTGTTTGAAATCTCGGAGGCAGGTGTTTTCAGAGTTTTGTGTTTTCTTTTAAGTTTTGAAATAAAGATAAATGTCATAATGGAAGTTCATATACTTGTAAACTAGAAACAACAATAGATACAAGAAAGGAAAATATGTGGTATATATGCACAATAAATAAAGAGACAATTTGTCAGAGATCAGTCAGGGTAAGAAAAGCCTCAGTGCTTGGGGAAGTAGATGCAGGGGGTCTCTGGAGCTCCCTGCCTATCTCAAAGAGGGATGTTTGTTCCATTTGTCATGTATGAATATGTAAGCCAGCTGGTATGAACCTGCCTGCTAGGCATAGCAATGGATGACTCTGGCCCCTGGCTAACAAGGCCATGGAGGCCTGAGAGTTTCCCCTTAGACAGCAGACACTAAGAACTCTATCCTTGTATTCTATGTCCTTTTTCACCTTCAGATTGAAGTGGGGCCCACCTAGATACTCTGGCTTTTCTTTTGTTTCCAAATATGTCACATACAAATTCAAATACCTTAGTGCTAGTCATTTATGAAGAATATCAAATATGGGAAGGCCATAGCAGTCTTCAAGGAAAAAGACACAAAGCTGCAAAATCTTAAGGTACTTCTCAGTGAGCTATCGCTGGCCTTGGGAAATGGTGTCTACAAATTTCTAAGCTCAGTTTCCTTTGAGACATTTAATGTCTACCCTTGAAAAATCACTTATATCTGGAGAGACGTCTCCTTGGGTAAGAGTGCTTTCTTCAAAAACATGAGGATCTGAGTTAAGATACCAGTGCACATGTAACAAACTTAGCGCAGTAACATGTGAATACCTGTAACCCTAGTGCTATAGGAACTAGAGATGGAAGCTTTCTGCAGCTTTCCAGTTGTCAGCCTAGTTAGAACCATAGCAGTAGCAACAACAACAAGAACATAATCACTTCCAGGTTCAAGAAAAAGAACATCCAACAAAAGAATAAGGCAGAGAATGATAGAGGAGGATAGCTAACACCTTCTTCCTTCCTTACACTTGTTCACAGGCATGTGCATACATACATGTTATATCTCCCCCATACACAGCAATATTGATGAATTTTATTATGACTGACAAACACTGATTTCTGTGCAGCTTTCTAGAATGCCAGGGAAATTTTGGATATTACAAGTTTCATTCCCTGTGCTACCCTCATACAGCAATATAATTTGAAGGAGGTCCTTTGATGTCATCCAGTCCTAGTCCCAGAAATGGACATCATGTGAAAGCTGCAAAGTTAAATATCAAATCAGGGTTCATTGCTCCTGATCTCTGTGATTGTATCCTAAGTGCATTCTCTTCTAATCCTTGTGAAAATGCAAGCCATTTGTGTTCTTCACTTAATGAAACATATGCAAAACAGTGGATTCAGTTTCCTACAGTCAAATATGTCATAAACACAATTTCCTCCTTCTGTATTGTGTTCTTTTTCTCTTACAGCATTTTCTTCTAAGAAAAACATATTTCTCACTCTCTGGTCAAGATTCTTAGCTTCTCAGCTTGAGCAGGGAGAACTACAAACACAGAAGATGGTAAAAACATTATGTTGGATAACCTCCACAGAGTGCTTATACATCCCATCTCATATGTGGGAGTGTGTTAAAAAAACAGTGGGTAATATAAAAAGACATACATATGTCTGAGCTCTTTTCTAAAATGGAACGCCTTTATATCAGGTGCTGGGAAAGCCAGGGTAAGGGCAATGCCCACACCATCTGAGCACTTCTCTGTAAGTGAGAAATGCTACAATATGGTATTCTCTCTTTATGCTTGAAATGGTCTGAAGTAAAACCAGGATCACTCTATCACTCTGCTGCCTTTTTCTTTTTAATTTATCATAGTTTGCGCTGTTTCATGAAGGAAAACAAAAGTGCATTTTATCTTGCAGTTACTGAATAAACATTCTTTTTTTTTTTTTTTTTTTTTTTTTGAAACAGGGTTTTTCTGTGTAGTCCTGGCTATCCTGGAACTCATTTTGTAGACCAGGCTGGCCTCGCACTCAGAAATCCGCCTGCCTCTGCCTCCCGAGTGCTGGGATTAAAGGCATGCGCCATGCCCCGCTCTGAATGAACATTCTTTAACTATTATTTCCTTTAACTATCTCCACAATCTTGTAGAAATCAAGTGGTTCTTCAAGTGTGGCTGATGTACAATATCACAGCACACAGTGCAACTTGGTAGAAATGAAATTTCTAGGGCTGTGAGATGGTCTAGTAGTTAAGAGCCCTTGTTGCTCTGGGAGAAGTCAAGAGTTTCATTCCCAGCACCCACATCGGTGGCTCATAACCACTTGTAATTCTATATCTAGTACATTTGACATCCTCTTCTGGTCTCTATTGATACCTGCACTCAGATACATACATATAATTTAAAAACAAAGTAAATTTAAAGGAGTTAATTATGTCTAGGTGCCAACCTGGGAAGGGGGAAATTATTTCAGGATGTACTCCTAGTAATTCTAAAGAACACTCACATTTAAGATCTCTGGGGTTATCACCAATGCTAAGAAAGTTTGCCAATTGCACATTTAGGGTCAAATATTTAGTGGTCACCAGGAGTCATATTCAAGCCCAGTGTTTGTCAATTTCTGAGTCTATGGAAGTGTGTCGCATCTGTTGCTAAAGTTCAAAAGAAGAGTAAATATTTGGGTGACCAGAGCTAGTAAAGGAGGCTACCTGAGGAATGGGATGGGTTTAGGGAGATCATGGAGCATAGACCAGGCACTTATTGTGGATGGTGTAAAGTAGAACTGAGAAGATGGAGAGCATTTGAGTATCACTTTGCATGATCAAAAGGCTCCACCTGGTAATTGCAGTGCCTCTCAGTGAATGGAAGTCAAGGGCAGAGGAACTAGCCAGCACAACAAAATGTCTGTAGTCTGAGTCAAATTAGTAGATAATCTTTATTTTTCCTTTTTCCTTCTTTTATTAGATATTTTTCTTTATTTATATTTCAAATGTTATCCCCTTTCCCACTTTCCTCCCAGAAACCCCCTATCCCATCTCCCCTTCCCCTGCTTCTATGAGGGTGTTCCCCCACCCACCCACTCCTGCCTCTCTGCCCTGGCATTCTCCTACCCTGGAACATTGAGCCTTAACAAGACCAAGGGCCTCTCCTCCAATTGATATCCAACAAGGCCATCCTCTGCTAAATATGTGGCTGGAGCTATGTGTACTCTTTGGTTGCTGGTTTAGTCCCTGGGAGCTCTGAGGGTTCTGATTGGTTGATATTGTTGTTCTTCCTATGGGGTTATAAACACCATCAGCTCCTGATCAGGGGACATGTGTGTGTGTGTGTGTGTGTTCATGTGTGTATGTATTTTATAATGCAGATTTTTCTCCCTTTGATTTACTCATCAAGGATTATTTATTCTTGTGCTTTCTTTGGTGTGTGTAATCTCTTCAGATACACTATTTCTTCTAATGCCTTATGAGGGGCTGAATTGGTAAATTGAATTAAATTTGTTTTTAATGTGCAATATTTTCTATCTTCATCCATAGTGATTGATAGTTGTGCTGGACACAGTAGTTTTGGCGCTATCTGTGGTCTCTTAGAGTTTGTAAGATATCTTTGTATGTGTGTGTGTGTGTGCTATGCTGTGTGTGTTTGTGTTTGTGTCTGTGTGTGCGTATGTATGTATGTATGTATGTATGTATGTACTATTCTCCATGTATGTATATGTATGTGGTATGCTGTGTTTGTATGTATTGGTGTGCTATGTGTGTGTGTGTGTGTGTGTGTGTGTGTGTGTGTGTGTGTGCATTGTGTCTATATGTCATGTGTGTGTGTGTTCCTAATTACAGTAGGGATCATCATTAACTACAGTTCCTAATAATGAGTTTGAGTCACAAAGCAGCAAATTAACATTCCCAAGACCATGTAGCCAACATATAGCAGAACCTGGTTATGCATCAAAAACTCTGATGGAGGAGAATTATTGCCCTGAGGGGCTGAATTGGTAAATTGAATTAAATTTGTTTTTAATGTGCAATATTTTCTATCTACACGTTTCTCACTCTAATCTTTGGAGAGCAGGAACCCCCCACTCTCTCGTAGAAATCTGAAGCAAGAAGTGATCTGTTTGCATGATGCATCAGAAATTGCACACTGTACGAAGTGGAAAAACCATTCAGTTGGTAAACTGGTTGTTGGCAAAGCCTGAGCACCTATACTTGGAATACAGCATCCACATAAAAGAAAAACAGAGTAGTATACTTAAATTCCCAAGATGGAGAGGCAAAGACAAGAGGTTCCCTCTAGTTCTCTGGCTAGTTAGTCTCCCTAAATCAATGGGTTGCAAATTCAGTGAGAAAACTTGTCTCAAATTAGAAATAGTGTGTAGCATGATTGAAGAATACCTGTAACATTGATCACTGTCTTCCACATGCTCAATACATATGTTCACATACATCTTCAACCATTTGTGCACACAAAAACTTGAACTTGAATGGGAGTTACAACCCATATTTCTTATTGTCACAACTTGTAAAAACATACTAAGACTCGGAACACATTGCGATCTAAGATTTCCTGGAGAAGTATTGGTGTTACCTAGTTCTCGGGGATGATTGTGGAAGGGAGGAACTTTATAATTAGCCTGGAATAACTGTTCTATGCAGGAAGAGTCTGAGAGACTCTGGAACTCCTCAAGGGATAAGAAAGAAAGAAAGAAAGAAAGAAAGAAAGAAAGAAAGAAAGAAAGAAAGAAAGAAAGAAAGAAAGAAAGAAAAGAAAAGAAAGAAAGAGAAAGAATAAAGGAAGGAAGAAAAAAGAAGACAAAGAAAACCTGAATCATTCTTGCGCCTTGGTAATAGTTGAGAATATAGCTGATCGGTGGACACAGTTGAGGATTTCTGTCTTCAGAAATCACTGTAAAAGATGTTAACAGATATGATGGTGATTATAATTATTTTCATTGTTTCTTCATTCTGCTCCCTATACTTCTTATTTTTCTTCCTTCTTCCCTTTCCTTTTGAGACAGGATTTCACAATTTGTAAAGGCTGACCCAGATTACACACTCTAGTTGAGGTAGGCCTGGAATTAAATTCATAATAATATTTCCACCTTAGCCTACAAAATTCTAGGATTTTAGGCATGATATGACTGGTTAAGAAACTTAATTTGACCAAATAATTATGGAAGCAATCCTGTTTCCAAATTGGACAGGCACCATGATATAAATACATGAAGCATTAGAAGATAATCCGAGATGAAGGCCCCAAGAATAGGACTCTACATGCATTATTGTTTCTGTAAATGAAGATGGGGAGGAGTTCAGCCAGCAAAATACTTGCCAGTTCAATCATGAGACCTGAGTTGGAGTTCCAGAACCCTTTTAAAATTGTCAAATGCAGCTGCATCCTTGATTTACCAGCTCAGAAAAGGTGGAGACTGATAGATCTATGAGGCTTACTCACCAAGCAGCCTAGCTCACTTGCTGAGTTCTGAGTAAAACTGAGATATTCTGCCTTAAAAATATAAGGTGGAATGACAACCAGAAAAATGACCACCAAGCTCCTTCTCCAACCTCCATGTACACATGTGTAAAGTCCTGAATACACACACACACACACACACACACACACACACACACACACACACACACACACACCAAAACACCAAAACTCTTCTACTTCTCTAATATTAGTGAATTTATAGTATGGAATTTTTAAGTGATGTGATCTCAAATTATAGACTCACGTTTCAGATGAAGTAACTTAGCAGAGAATGATTTCCTTAGACACAATTCATCCCCAAACCATGTCCCCACTTCCTTAAATGTGCATTTGTTACTGTAATACAATTGGAGCTGGCTGGCTTTAATTATGTGTGTTGTTGTCTGTATGTACATGTGCCCATATGTAAATGGATGTACAGGTATACATGTGTCCTGCTCTCTTTGTCAGTCACATTCCACCTGGTTTTTGAAGACAAATTCTCTCATTGAACCTGAATTTACTTGATTCCTGCAGAATACTTTCCTAGCATACATAGGATTTTCAGGGACAGCCCCTGTACTGTCTAAAAGAATTAAAACTGTACCCAAATACCACCTATCATATAAACCACCCAAATATGTCCTTGTTTAGCTAACTGTTGTTTGGTGTCCAGTTGTAATCATTACTTGGACTCTGCTTTAGAAGGTTCTGGATGTCATTATTGCATTCTGCTGAATTCAGGTGCTTTGACATATGTCATAATTTGAACACTTCTGACTTTAACAGCATTTACTCTTAGTGTTGGAGATGAACCACACACAAATATTGTACAGGTAAACATTATCCTTTGGTGCTAGATATAGTATTTACTCAAGATGAAGAATAAACTTAGAAAAATTTGGTATTCACCTAAAACTCTTCACACTAGGGGAGGAAGGACAACCAGTTGGCCCAGATTTGAACATGTAGTAAGGAAAGTAACACACATAACTGAAGTTTCATTGCTAGAAAATAATTTCTACACATTTACAGCATGTTAGACCTAAAGTGGAGCTTAAGGATAGTGACACTTTGGCACAACTTGAGCCAGAGTCTGTGATGCTCCTTCCTGTGATACATACTTAGCACAACTAAATAATGACATGTTGGGAATCATCCTTTCACCTCTTTCTCATCTTGAAAACTTCCACATGATAGTGCAAGATTTTTACTCCACTTGAAAACCAAGAAACCTAATAAAAGCACTCCCAGTGCCAGCTGTCACTATTCTGTAACCACTATCTAGCAAGAATATTTTTGTTTTGGAAGGTGATAATAAAATTAGACAAACAAGCCACAGCAATGTAAACTATAAATAATGCAGTGGAAGGAAGCAAACTAGCATTATATCTTTATTACAATCTTATGCTTTTTAAGAAAATAAATGGAACATGTCTGGAGTGTGGAGAGAAGGCAGCTAAAGAGGAAAAAAAAAGAAATAGACAGTGCTTTTAGAGAATGTTAAGTGTTAAGGATGTGACTACTCTTCCCATAATGAGATAGGGGAGAGTACATTGGGAATCAGTGCAGCTCCTGGATGCCAGATTGGCAACTGTGAAGTTGGCTCTGTTTGCCTGGAGGAATGACAAACAGTGGCCCTAAAGGGTACTGACAGGTTTGTGCCTCTATCTGCTTTTATCTGAAAGTGGAAATACAAAAGAATACATGTTTTTTCAGCTCATAAATCAAGAGTAGAATTATGTACTCTTTTTTCTTCATCATTATCAAAAGTACCTCTGTTATTCATTTATTTATTGGCTATGTCAGACTCCGTGATATTCTGGTCTGAAAAACTCTGCTTCTAACTTTTACCAAATGTAGTTTAGCATCTGGTGTGTATCTGTGTGTTTGTGTGCATGCGCGTGCACGCATGTCTGTCTGTCTGTCTGTCTAGTTATGCATGCACATGAATGTGCATATATGTGTAGGCCCAAGGTCAATTCATAGTTTCTCCCTCAGTTGCTTTTCCTTCCTTACTCTTTTGAGACAGGATCTCTTTTTTTTTTTTTTTTGGTTTTTCGAGACAGGGTCTCTCTGTGCATCCCTGGCTGTCCTGGAACTCACTTTGCAGACCAGGCTGGCCTCGAACTCAGAAATCCACCTGCCTCTGCCTCCCGAGTGCTGGGATTAAAGGCGTGCACCACCACGCCCGGCTGAGATAGGATCTCTTATTAAACTTATTTATAGCATACCAGTTTCATTATGAGTTCTGCCTACAAAACTCCAGAGATCCTACTGCCTCTTCTTCAGTGATATAATTATGTATACATGCCACCATGTGCAATGTTTACATAAGTTCTGAGGATCCAAACCCAGCTCCTGATGACATCATAACAAGTACTTAACTGACAAATCTATATCCTTAGTTCATAAAATCCCATGAAAAGATGAAAAATAATGATAAAAGAATATAAGAGATGGGTGTTTTTTATCCTCTTCGAAGTTTTTTTTTTCTTTCTTATCTTCTTTTCAGTATTTGGTCAAAGTTAGAACACTTAAATATAGTAAAATAAAATAATAGGACAGGTTCAATGCTACATACAGCCTATTATCTACTAATTATGTGGCTCAAACCTTTGAGGCAATATACTGAAATACAAACACAAGCTCATCTCATTTTATAAGGGAGGGAGCTAACATTGAGAGGTGTTAAATGGCTTATCCAGTTACATAGATAGCAAGTATTTTCATTAGAAACTTAACAGGCTCCTGAAATTCTTTGAAACTTCTAAAATGTTTCCCCTTGAAAGTCAAGCTACACACTGAGTGGGTTTTCATGAACCATGTGGATGGTACAGGATAGCATCTATACAAAGCTACACTGTGCCTGGAACAATGCTGATGTCAGAGGAAGGACATGTCACATAAAAAGGCTGATAAAGTAGACAGGAATAAAGAAAAGCACATGTCTGGAGATAACTGATCCAAGGGTCCAAACAAAAACCTTGCTCATAATAGATGTTTGAAATAATGGCAGCCTATTCTCAGGTAAAAAATATCAAACAGGAGACAATAGGACTAGATCAGTAGCACACATCTGTATTCCTTTACTGCAGCAAAGTAGATGAGAATTTCTCGTGATTTGAATGGAAACTATTCCACACAGTCTCACGTGTTTGAACACTGGGTCCTCACTTGTTTCAAAGGTGTCTGTGATATTTTATGAGGCAAAGACCAGCTAGACTAAGTTGATCCCTGGGCATGGCCTATGGTATTCAATAGCCAAGCCCACTATCTGTTCACTTTCACCCTCCTGTTGCTGCAGTGTGTCTAGCTAGTCTCCAGGCTCTGCTGTTATGCATTCTCTGCTTGCTGTTTGGTCTTCTCTGCCAAGGTTGAATCCATTCCCTTGACCTATAAACCTTTCCTTCCTTATGTAGCTAATATAAGGTGTTTTTTCAGCAACTGGTTCAGAAACTAATATAAAACACAGGATGGGTTTTAAACCAGTATTTGCTTTGAAGAATCAAGTGCTAAGGATACAGACTAGGGATATAACTTATTTTTCAAGATAGGGTCTCCCATTGAACATGTATTGCTCTAAACTGGGTAGAGTAGTGATCTGAAAGCAACAGGTATCCTTCTGTGTCTACCTTCTAGCCCCAGAATTATAGGTGGATGTTGCCACATTCAGCTTATTCTTTGAATGAAAATCTTCATGTTATAATTTTCTCACTGAATCATCTCCCTAGCCCCTCACCTGGAACTTCGTACTATAACAAATGAAAGCTTGACCTGCCTGATCATAGGTATATAATTTTGGCTACTTACTCCATATACTAGAATCTTTAAAAACAATTAGGAAATCTGTTAAAATGTATAACATGGTAACCCCAAATCCTAGACTTTCAGATTAAGTTCTTCTGGAATGGAGACTGGGTTGTGTTGAGTCAAACATCCTAGCATGTCTGTGGGTCATTTAGAGATACTGAGTCAGCAGTTAAAACACATTAGTCTATTGAGCACATCATAATATTGGCTCATCTATAAAAATTTCCCTATAAAGTAAAGAACCAGATTCCCTCCCAGTTTTGTCTGATACTAATCATGATCAGTAGAAAATATTCATTAGTTCAAAAAAAGTTTGAGAAATGTCAGTGTAACAAACATTAAATGATTTTTTTGCTGAAGGATCTCTCTCTCTCTCTCTCTCTCTGTGTGTGTGTGTGTGTGTATGTGCATGTGTGTATTATACAAGTGTTCTTTTTGTTTTGTTTTGTTTTGTTTTGTTTTGTTTTGTTTTGTTTTGTTTTGTTTTGTTTTGAGACAGGGTTTCTCTGTATAGCCCTGGCTGTCCTAGAACTCATTTGGTAGACCAGGCTGGCCTTGAACTTAGAAATCTGCCTGGATCTGCCTCCAGAGTGCTGGGCTTAAAGGCATGCACCACCATGCCCAGCTAACAAGTGTACATTTCATATTCTTAAAAACTGTAAGATGGGAAGTCTTTGGAAATAGCCTGCAAATTTGCAAACACATTTGATCACTATAACGGTTAATATTGATTTTAAATAAGGTAGCATCTAAATTCATGTCGGAAACAAACATGTCTGTGAGCAAGGTTCTAGATTAAGTTAATGGAGAAGTGAGAAGTTCCTGTCTTAGATGTGATCAGCACTAGTACCCAGAGTGGGTCCTGGAGATAAGTAGAAAGGAGCTGCCCAATAGCATGTGTCTGTCTACTTCCTGACTACAGATGCTGTTATGACCTGCTACTTCCATGTGTTGCTGTATTTCCCCTGCTATAATTGAATCTTCCCATAAACCGAGACCAAACAAACCTGCCTCTCTTAGCAGGATTTGTCTAGTGGTTTGTAATGGCCACTTGTGGAAGGAAATGACTAATACAGCCACAAAGCCCTTCTCTAGATGAGACTGCTTTTCGACATGTTTCTCAAAACCCTGCTCTAGATTTCATAAATTATCATACACGCTTGGCACCCCTGGCTTTCCCTCTTGTCACAAAGGCTGCAATGAAGGGAAATATGGGCTCTAGGTAGACACTGGTTTCCCCGTCCCCTTCCTTTCTTCTCACATGTTTCTTCCTTCCAGTGTTGTCAAACTTGGACTTTTGATGTGTTCATTTGGAGGGTACCAATAGTCTGCTTGGTTTCTACCATGTTAAATCCCCAAGTGACTCTTGATCTCTGTGGCTCACTTTTCTGAGCATAAAGATATTGTGTAGCAAAATTGTTTTATTTATCTGTTAGATTAATTCCTGTTACTGACTTGACCAAGTTCACTGGTTGAAACTAAAATGATAGGTGGATATTTTTTGAAAGTGAGAAACAATGTTCATAGGAATATATGTCTTGTGTTAAAATTGGTGACTATGGGAAAACTTGTAGAAGCATTTCTAATTTGTGGTGTGTGTGTGTGTATGTGTGTGTGTGTGTGTGTGTGTGTGTGTGTGTGTGTGCGTGCACACGCACGTGCCTGTGTTTGTATGGGTAGGAACATATGCTCCTGAACATACCTTCATATATTAGAAGAGGATATCTTATGTCCTTTTATGTCACTCTCCATTCAATTCCCTTAAGACAAGATCTATCATTGACTCTGAAACTAAGCTGGCAACCAAAATGTCCCAACAGTCCTCCTGTCTTTGTCCGCAACAGTGCCAGTGTTACAGGTACATGTGACTATGATCATCATTATTCCTAATTGGGTGCTGGGGATTCAAACTTTGGAGCTTTCTTGTGGTTGACAAGCAAGCGCTCTTGCCAGCTGAACCACTCTCACAGCCCAAGTATCTTTAACTTGTTTCTGTTGTAGACTGGGGCATGCTTCATGGAGTCATTTGGTAAAAGAAAACTTCAATTAAGAAACTCCCTAAGGCCGGGCGTGGTGGCGCAAGCCTTTAATCCCAGCACTTGGGAGGCAGAGGCAGGCGGATCTCTTGAGTTCGAGGCCAGCCTGGTCTACAAAGTGAGTTCCAGGACAGCCAAGGCTACACAGAGAAACCCTGTCTTGAAAAAAAAAAAAAAAAAAAAAAGAAACTCCCTCATCAGATCTCCCTTGTGGCACTTTCTTGACTTATGATTGATGTGAGATGGAGGTAATTCACTGTGGGCAGTGCCACACCTGGGTTTCTGGTCCATCCAATGTGCTATAAGAAAGCAGACTGAAAGAGCCATGGATAATAAACCTATAAGTAATGCTCCTCCATGGTCTCACCTGTTATTTTCTCCAGTTCTCTCTCCTATGTGAGTTCTTGCCCTGACTTTCCTATGTATTGGGGTAAGCATTATAAGCTGAAATAAATTCATTCCTTCCCAAGTTACCTTTGGTCATGTTTTGGCACAGTAATAGAAACCCTAAGTCAGACACTGTTCCAGGGGGAATCTTGAGTTTCCTCTGGTATAGAAACAAGTAGCACTCTGATTTTTGTGTTCCTGAAAGTCAATACATGGTAATAAAGCAAAAGGCTGAAAATTTGGAAGAAAACAGATCTTAATGATGATACAGATGAAGCATGGAAGATCCTGATTCTGGCAGGCACGAGGCTTGCATGACTCCTGTCTGTGCTGTTCCTTCCTGTGTGCCTCATCCTTCCTGGGTATTGTCAAGGAAGGGGTACACTTTATTGGAAACTCATTTTACTCAGAGCTCAAATAGTTAGAAGTCATGTATACTCTGTATAGTGCCTTAAGGATCATTAAAGATGAAAAGTCCAGTAGAGAAAAGAAGAACAGTGGAGCACATGCTCCCCTGGAGAGGAAGCCAGGTTTGAGTGACACACTCAGAGTCCATTACAACTTTCTTTTCTTTATATTCTGTTGTAATGAATTCCATCTCTATCCTGTTTAGCAGACTTGAGGTGGCCCAGCTGGGGTTGCTATCACTGATGACTGTTCTTTACCTTCTTTTTAAGGACAGAGGGCTCAGATTAGTCAGTAGTCAGTCCTTCCTAGAGATAACGGCTGGCCCACATTGCCACAAGTTCTGGGATTTTTATATTTCTTAATGCCTTACTTTTGCCTGCATAGATTAACCCATACATCCATCTAGGCCAAAGATCAAGGCTCTCCAAATTTCAATGAGTGGGAAGGGCTATTTTTATAGTGGATGCTTCAGGCTGCAGAGTTCTTAAGTAGCATATTGACTACTGCAGTGATGTGAATGAGAATGGCCTCAATAGGCTTATATGTTTGAATGCTTAGGTACAAGATAGTTGAAATTTTGGTGAAATATTAGATGTGGTCTTATTGGATGAGGTGTATCACTGGGGGTGGGTTATGGAATTTCAAAACTCCAGCTCATTCCAAGTTAACTCTCTCTCTCTCTCTCTCTCTCTCTCTCTCTCTCTCTCGTGTGTGTGTGTGTGTGTGTGTGTGTGTGTGTCTGTGTGTCTGTGTGTCTGTGTGTCTGTGTGTGTCTTTCTCTCTTTGGCTTGTGGTAAGCTCTCAGCTCAGCCTGCCTGCTTCCCTGCATCCACTCACCTTATGAAACTGTAAGCTCCAAAAAAACTCTTTCTTCTGTAAGTTGGCTTGGTAACGGTGTCTCATTACAATGATTTTTTTTATAAGTGACTAAGACATCCATTCATGACCCTGAAAAATATCAAAGTAAACAGAACAACCAAAAGCCCTTGAAGCTATATGCCTGGTGGAAAGCAAGTCCTCGGCTAAACATGTGAGTGTGGTATGTGTGTTTGTTTTTGTTTTTTTGTTTTTTGTTTTTTTGTTCGAGACAGGGTTTCTCTGTGTAGCCCTGGCTGTCCTGGAACTCACTATGTAGACCAGGCTGGCCTCGAACTCAGAAATCCGTCTGCCTCTGCCTCCCGAGTGCTGGGATTAAAGGCGTGCGCCACCACGCCCTGCGGTATGTGTGTTTGTATGCGTGGTTTGTGAATTGTGTGTGGTGTGTGGTATATTTGTCTGTGTGTGTCTGGTGTGTGTGTGTGTGTGTGTGTGTTATATGCATGTTTGCATGTGTGGTGTGTGTGTGATGTGTATTGGTGTATATGGGGTTTATGTTATATGATATTTGTGTTTTTGTATGCGTAATGTGTATATGGTGTGTTTTTGTGTGTGTCTGATGTGCCTGTATGGTTTGTGTGTGTATGGTGTATGTATGGTGTGTGTGTGTATGTGTATGTGTGTGTTTGTATATTATGTTCTCCCACTGTTGAGTGTTTTTACCCCATAATTGAGTTATGTAAACAAATCTCTTCTTTTACTAAAATGCTTTAAATTGGGGGGTTTGAGAATTTCCATTTAAACTTATTAATATGGGGTTTATTAGGCCAAAATGTTCAAACTTTTAAACACTGAATTGTCTAAACAAGTCTAACAGCAAAAATTATAATCATGTGAAGAAGGAGTTGATGTTGTCTTTTCTAAGTATGTGTTTATGTATGTGTGGTACTCTTACAATGGCCACTTAGCATGCACAAGACAATGAGCAGTATCTGTAATATATTGGTCAACCCTAAAAATCCACCTTTATTTTTGCCATAATCTCCATGGTTAATGGACAAAGAAACTTCATACAATATTCAGTCTCTTCTGAGAGAAGATGCAAAATTAGGAGCCCAAAGTGCTGTTAGCTGTCTGTGTCTTGAATAATTAACAAAAATTGTTACTGGAGTTATTAGATTCAGAGATAGAACACTAATGACTGACTAGCAAGCCAAGTTTAGCCACCCAACCTCAATTGTCCAGTTAGACCAACAAGTCATAATGAATGCAGAAAAGGGAAATGTACTCTTTTTAGCCATATTGGTAGGATGGGAGAGGTCCATTGACCCTCCATTCCCCAAGACTTTCTTCAAAACCCTTACATAAGGTTCAGATTTAAATTGAAGGTTATATATATATATATATATATATATATATATATATATATATGAATTTTTATCAATGTTTAGTTCTTGCACAATGTATTTCTGCTTTAGTGTATCTGTAAGATGGCACAATGAGTTGCAAATCTTTCTAGAGGAGATGCATTTCTTCTCCAGCCACCTTAGTCTTTGCTGATCTCAGCAGGAAATTCCTAGGGAAATTCCAGTTCCTTTGGTTCCATTGTTGATGGTAGCCAAAGAGTCACAATATCCTTGGAATATTTTCATTCCTGTTAGCACCATGTGCTGCCTGTGTGGTTCAGTTCACTGCCTTTCTTAAATATCAATGGCAAATCTGCATGAGGGGGGTGCTTAGGCCAGGGAGCTGTGTTCTCTGCTCAGGTACATAAGAGAATAGAAATATATCAATGAGTAGGCTAGCCAAGTGTGAAACAGATCTCTCTTTTTCTCCATAAGTTGCAAAAACAAGTAATTTTTACAGAAATAAAAATGATTATAGTCTGTGCCTGTGTGAGGAGATACCTGACATACAGTAACAATAAAGTCACACATGTTCCCGTTCTACAAGACAGTATATATAAAATTCTCACAAGGATGTGAATGTTACTTTTAATTTGAATTTTACAAATGATAAAACTGCTTGTCAGAAAAGCATAAATAATTTCAGCTATTGATTGCATTGCTATTGAACTGAGTTGCTTCTCTGAGGTGTGGGTTACAGGAATGCAGTGTAACCCCTCTGGGAATCATTCCAAGATGTCTTACCCTGGAATACAGCAGAAAGTCCCTGGCCAGCCCCAGCCCCATCACCACTAAGCAGGTGCTTTTCTCATTGTTGTGACAAAATGCACAACAAAACCAACTTAGGGTGGAAGGTTATGATTTGGCTCATGATTGAAGGCATACAGCCCATCCTGGTGGGAGAGAGAATGATATCAGGTTTAGGAGTTCTCTGGTAGAAGTTTTAGGGTCACTCATATATACTATCATATCATCTGCAAATAGTAATATTTTGACTTCTTCCTTTCCAATTTGTATTCTTTAATCTCCATTTGTTGTCTAATTGCTCTGCCTAGGACTTCAAGTACTATATCAAATAGGTAGGGAGAAAGTGGGCACCCTTGTCTAGTCCCTGCTTTTAGTGGGATTACTTCAAGTTTCTCGCCATTTAGCTTGTTGTTGGCTACTTCTTTGCTGTATATTGCTTTATGTCTAGATATGGATCTTGAATCCCTGATCTTTCTAAGACTTTTATCATGAACAGGTGTTGGATTTTTCAAATGCTTTCTCAGTATCTAGTGAGAAGATCATGTAGTTTTTGTCTTTGAGTTTATTTATACAGTGGATTACGTTGATGGATTTCTGTATGTTGATCCATCCCTGCATCCCTGGGATAAAGCCTTCTTGATCATGATGGATGACCATTTTGATGTGTTCCTGGATTTGGTTTGTGAGAATTTTAATGAGTATTTTTGCATCGATATTCATAAGAGAAATTGGTCTGAAGTTCTCTTTCTTTATTGGGTCTTTGTGTGATTTAGGAATCAAAGTAATTGTGGGTTCATAGAACAAATTGGGTATGGTACATTCTGTTTCTTTTTTGTGGAATAGTTTGAAGAGTATTGGAATTAGATCCTCTTTGAAGGTCTGATAGAACTCTGCACTAAACCCATCTGGTCCTGGGCATTTTTTGTTTGGGAGACTATTAATGACTGTTTCTATTTCTTTATGGGATATAGGACTGTTTAGATGGTTTATCTGATCTTGATTTAACTTTGGTACCTGGTATCTGTCTAGGAAGTTGTCCATTTCTTCCAGGTTTTCCAGTTTAGTTGAGTATAGACTTTTGTAGTAGGATCTTAGAATTTTTAAAATTTTCTCAATTCTATTGTTACACCTCCCTTTTCTTTTCTGATATTATTAATTTGGATACTGTCTCTGTGCTCTCTGATTAGTCTGGCTATCTATCTTTTCCCAAAGAATTAGCTTCTGTTTTTGTTGAGTTCTGTGTTTGATTATTTTATGCAGTCTCCTGCTCTTTGGTGTATTTGATTCCTTTTGATCTAAAGCTTTCAGATGTGCTGTTAAACTTCTAGCTTATGTTCTCTCCAGTTTCTTAGCAGAGGCACTCAGTGCTATGAGTTTTCCTCTTAGGACTGCTTTCATTGTGTCCCATACGTTTGGGTATGTTGTTCTTTCCTTTTCCTTAAATTCTAAAAAGACTTTAATTTCTTTCTTCATTTCTTCTTTGACCAAGTTATTGTTGATTAGTGTGTTGTTCAGCTTCCATGTGAATGTGGTCTTTCTGTTGTTTTTGTTGTTATTAAAGAACAGCCTTAGGCCATGGGAATAAATATTTCAATTTCCCATCTGTTGAACCCTGTTTTGTGACCTATTATATGGTTAATTTTAGAGAAGTGGTGACGAGAAGACTGTATATTCTTTTGGTTGTATACACACACACACACACACACATTTGGTTCATAACTTCTGTTAGTTTCACTGTGTCTCTGCTTAAAAACTTTGTCCATGATCTATTTCTGAGAGTTGGGTGTTGAAGTCTCCCACTGTTCTTGTTTGAGGTGCAATGTGTGCTTTGAGGTTTATTAAATTTTCTTTTAGGAATGTGGCTGCCTTTTCATTTGAAGTGTAGATGTTCAGAATTGAGAGCTCATCTTGGTAATTTTTTTTTTCCTTTGATGAGTATGAATTTTCCTTCCTTATCTTTTTTGATAACTTTTGATTGAATGTTGATTTTATTAGATATTAGAATGGCTACTCCAGATTGTCTCTTGGGACCATTTGCTTGAAAAATTATGTAGCAGAAGATAGCCTAGTCAGCCACCACTAGGAAGAGAGGTCCCTTGGTCTTGCAAACTTTATATGCCCCAGTACAGGACAACGCCAGGGCCAAGAAGTGGGAGTGGGTGGGTAGAAGAGTAGGGCAGGGGAGGATATAGGGTACTTTCAGGATAGCATTTGAAATGTAAATAAAGAAAATATGTAATAAAAACTATAAAAAATAAAATTAAAAATAAATTTAAAAATTCAGGGGAAAAATTGTTTTCCAGCCTTTTACTCTCAGTTAGTGTCTGTCTTTTTCACTGAGGTGTGTTTCCTGTTTGCAGCAAAAGGCTGGGTCCTGTTTACATATCAACTCCATTAGCCTATATCTTTGTATTGGGGAATTGAGTTCATTGATGTTAAGAGATTTTAAGGAATAGTCATTGTTGAATCCTGTTATTTTTGTTTTTAGAGGTGCAATTATGTTTATTTGGCTATCTTCTTTTTGGTTTGTTGAAAGAAGATTACTTTCTTGGTTTTTCTATGTTGTAGTTTCCCTCCTTTTGTTGGAGTTTTCCATCTACTATCCTCTGTTTGGCTATATTTGTGGAAAGATATTGTGTAAATTTGGTTTTGTCATGGAATACCTTGGTTTCTTCGTGTATAGGAATTGAGAGTTTTGCTGGGTACAGTAGCCTGAGCTGATATCCGTGTTCTCTTAGTGTCTATATGACATCCACCCAGGATCTTCTAGCTTTCATAGTCTGGTGTAACTCTGTTAGGTGTGCTTTTATATGTTCGTTGATTATTTTCCCTTACTGCGTTTAATGTTCTTTCTTTGTTTTGTGTATTTGCTATCTGGACTATTATGTGATAGGAGGAATTTCTTTTCTCTTCCAATCTATTTGGAGTTCTGTAGGCTTCTTGTATGTTTATGGGCATCTCTTTCTTCAGGTTAGGTAAGTTTTCTTTTATAATTTTGTTGAAGATATTTACTGGCCCTTTAAGTTGGGAATCTTCCCTCTCTTCTATACCTATTATCCTTAGGTTTTATCTTCTCATTTTTTCCTGTATTTACTGGATAATTGGGGTTAGGAACTTTTTGCATTTTGCCATTTGTTTGACTGTTATGTCAATGTTTTGTATGGTATCTTCTGCACTTGTGATTCTCTCTTCTATCTCTGGTATTCTGTTGGTGTTGCTTGCATCTACGACTCATGATCTATTTACTATGTTTTCTATCTTCAGGTTGTCTCCATTTGTGATTGCTTTATTGTTTCTATTTCCATTTTTAGATCCTGGATGGATTTGTTCAATTCCTTCACCTCTATGGCTATTTTTTTCCTGTAATTCTTTAAGCGACTTTTATGTTTTCTCTTTAAGGGCTTCTACCTGTTTACCTATATTTTCCTGTATTTCTTTAAGTGAGTAATTAATGTCCTTCTTAAAGTCCTCTATCATCATCATGAGATGTGATTTTAAATGAGATTCTTGCTTTTCCAGTGTGTTGGGGTATCCAGGGCTTTTTGTGGTAGGAGAACTGTGTTATGATGATGCCAAGTAGCCATGGTTTCTGTTGCTTATGTTGTTGCCCTTGCCTCTTTCCATCTGGTTATCTCTGGTGTTAGCTGTTCTTGCTGTCTCTGACTGTGGCTTGTCACACCTGTAAGCCTGTATTTCAGCACTCCTGGGAGACCAGTTGTCAACAGGAAGAATGTGGATATGGAGGGTTGTTACACAGTATCAGCTCCAAGTACAGGTTGAAACCTCTCCTTTCTGAGGCTGTTCATTGGTTCCTATGTCCTGAGTGCTTCAAACGGGTCTCTATTGGGCCAGGTATTTGAGCAGAAGTGGTGGTCTTATCTGTGCTCCCAGGTGTATTAGCATTAGTGGGAGACCAGCTATTTCTCAGTGGGAACTGGGTATGGAGAACAGTGGCACAGGGTCAGATCCTGGGAGCAGATGGAAACCAGAAGGATCCTGTCCCTGGCTAAGAACATCATGAAGATTAAATTAAACATTTCTAAACTTGGTGTATAAAATTACGACCTCTGTGCATGGAAAGAGGCACATTGTCCTCTTGAATTTCATTTGGATTTTATGTTTCTGTTGCTGAATACTAAGAACACTGTTACTTGTAAAGATAAGTTTCTTCTACTAAGAGTTCCATCCACCTTACTTTGCAGCAGATTACTTTTTCAATAAGACTGAATTGGAGGCTTTTGAAGTAGATATGATTATTTCTTTAATTTACACTGAGAATGGGGTATATTCCTTGTAGCTACAAGACATAGATTAAAGTCAATGTTCCCATTCTCAGTAACATGTAAGTAGAGTTTAGTCTATTTCCTAGAAAATTGCAGCCTATAGCTGGGGGAGAAGAAATGCTTCAACCAAATGTTAATAATCATGATGAAATTTTTGATCCTCAGCTGAGAGTGATTTCATCCAGACCCTAAGGTCTGAAGACCCTTTCCGTGCTACATCCAGATTAATATACCTGCCTCTCTATGCTAGCTTAAAGGGATATTTCTTTGTTCCGACTTCTTCTCTTCATATTTGTTTTGAAATACTGGAGTGAATTATGCTGCTAGCTCTAATCCTGATTGCTCTCTGCTTTGAAGAAGCAGCCTTGAAAATTCCTGGGTAGTACACAGTTTATCAACTTTAAGTATTTACTGGAGGGGAATGCTGCACCGTGGTTTCCAGTTTCCAGTGACGGGAGTGTACTTTGAATGCATCCAATGCTCCTACTTGAGACTAACACTCTTATCCCTAGTGCTGTTTTAGTATTACTGATGAGCTTGCAGGCCCATTTGACCCCCCGCACATGCCCATTATCTGAGGATTTCGACAGCAACAATCCACAGTGGGATTCTCTGCTGTGAACCAGACCCTGCAAAATTAGGAAACTGACTTCTGACATGTTCTTTTATTCATTTAATTCTTTAATGTCTGCATCTGCTGTAATTACAACACATTTCAATTATTATGAAGACACAACTGTAGGGGGTAAAGTGGGATTAGGATAATTGGTAGACTATAGAAACACAGAAATGGGTTTCAAATGCTTTTGCGAAAAAACTATCTGACCACAAGAAGATGAATGCAGTTGGCTGCTGATTAATGGTATAAGACTAATGAAGGAAACCTAACTGATTTCTAATATCTGAACATCATTGAAACAGCTTACATTAATCAGCTTGCCTTTTTGAAGACTTTTGAAATGTTTCTTCTTTGGTCTCTAAGGAAACCATATAGAAATCAAATTTGACCTTAAACTGCATGTAGAAGTAATATGAATTCTTTAAAAGGGGAACATAAAGTACACGTATTCACGGATTAATATATAGAGCATTGCTCTGAGTTGGACAGATTCTGAGTATTTAAGATCAGAGGCTGATCCTAGAGGGGAGCTGAATTACTATCATTCATGCTGGACAGCTCACAACTGTAACTACTGTACCAGGGATCCAACAGCCTCTTTTAGCCATTGCAGGAGTTCACAATTACATGCATATATATGTTCACAGACACATATACATACACATAACATAAAGGTCTTGTAGAGCATCAATTTTCTGGTCATTTGGAAATTAAAAAGCTTATTAAGAGTGGTCCTATTTATCTAGTCTGTTATGGAAAGTGGACAATGGGGATTAACAGTAAGGAGCTATTTCCTGATGTTTTTATAGAAACAGAGTGCATGTTTTCATTGTGACATATTTTTTGACAAATGGCTTTATTTGAGTTGATGCAAACTGAGGATTATAAGAGATATGGCTACCTATTAACAGCAAATCTGTATGAATGACTGCTCTATAGTGCTGATACATGGGCAAACACTTAACTACTGTGCTTATTTCTTTAGACAGAAGAGCCTGTCATGTTAATGTTTACAAGTGACTTTTAAAATTTTCATCAATCAATAGGGAACCCTAATGAATGGTGGTCATTAAGGATGTATTAACAGATGGGCTTCATCCAGAGGAGCACCAACCTTACTGCATTTAATTTTCCTTATAGA
The DNA here is from genome assembly GCA_902729485.2 of Mus minutoides. Taxonomy (NCBI): domain Eukaryota; kingdom Metazoa; phylum Chordata; class Mammalia; order Rodentia; family Muridae; genus Mus; species Mus minutoides. Next base: position 428,601 of record LR750101.1, on the reverse strand, counting down.
AGTCATAGAATTAAGCAAAGTAGATAAGAATGCCTGATCTATTTTATGTGAAAATGAGGGGATTCATTAGGCCTTCAGGTTTTTATATAAAGGGAACCTTCCCTGTACTGTCTGTGGTTGCTATGGAAACTGAACCTTGGCAATATCCCCATATTTTATCTGGTAAGTCCACTGAAATACTGATTGTCATGCAGTTTAAATGGCCTCCTGTTCAGGCACTATGCCACCTCCCCTTATCTTAGTTTTTGTCCAGTTAGTTCGATCACCAAACTGAGACTGTTTCCTACTTGGATTTCTTCACTATCATCAAATAACAAAATAAGAAATGCATGTACAAGCCTGGAAAATATGCACAGTGCATAAAGTTCTTGCTACACAAAGATTAAGATCTCCTACATCCATTTAATTCTTGGGTGGGGAATGACAGAGCACATGTGATACCAGCATGAGTGATGTGGAGAAAGATGCCTAGCTAGATTAACAGCATCAGCCAGCTCTGTGTCCAACTGAGCGACCCTGATTCAGTAAAGCTGTACACACTGAGAGAAAACACCGGAGATCGACCTCTGGCCTTTGCATGCATATACAAATATATACTCATGCCCTCAGGCACACATCTACTATATGTACCCATATACAAGCAAAACCTCATACACATAAATTCACACACTACATACATATAAAAGTATATATACAAAAAAAATACAGTTGCTGTGTGAAGGTGCTTCAGCCAATTACTTCTATATATACAACTCTGGCCTCTCAGTATTCTATCACTGGCCACCCTGTATCTGTCTAAAATTTGAATTTGTTTAAGTAGATTTTTATAGCTACTTATTTCATGCTCCAAGGGTATACTCATATCAATTTCTGTTGTGATGAAATACATGACTTCCAGACCAATTGTAAAATACAATGAATGGTACAGACATTTTTAAACGGTAACCTAGTCTTTTTAAAGCTGAGAAAATAGCATAGTGCTTGCCTAGCATTTACGATTTCCTAAAGTTGAACTCTCAGTAGCACAATGAAACATCAAAACGATGTTTCTTTTCTCTCACTTAACCACTCTTGATACTTCATTCCTTCTTAGATTAGAGAACAAAACACCCATGAAAGGAGTTACAGAGACAAAGATTGGAGCTAAGATGAAAGAATGGACCATCCAGAGACTATCCCACCCGGGGGGGGGGGGTCCATCCCATAATCAGCCACCAAACCCAGACACTATTGAATATGCCAGCAAGATTTTGCTGAAAGGACCCTGATATAACTATCTTGAGTGAGGCTATGCCAGTGCCTGGGAAATACAGAAGGGGATGCTCATAGTCATCTATAGGATGGAACACAGGGCTCCCAATGGAGGAGCTAGAGAAATTACCCAAGGAGCTGAAGGGGTCTACAACCTTTTAGATGGAACAACAATATGAACTAACCAGTACCCCCAGAGCTCGTGTCTCTAGATGCATATGTAGCAGAAGATGGCCTAGTCGGCCATTATTGGGAAGAGAGGCCCCTTGGTCTTATCAACTTTATATGCCCCAGTACAGGGGAATGCCAGAGCCAAGAAATGGGAGTGGGTGGGTAAGGGAGCAGGGTGGGGGGAAGGTATAGGCAACTTTCGGGATAGCATTTGAAATGTAAATAAAGAAAATATCTAATAAAAAATAGAATTGTGTTTTTACAAGTCTTATTACCTATAAATCTCAACAACAATCATAACACCAAAACAACATATTTACTTTGCATATTACATGTGTAACACATGCATGTGACTGTAAGGGTGACTGTGCCTTTGCAACTACATGTGGAAAACATAGCAGGACATGGCTATCTTTCTCTTTCACTCTCCACATCACTATTTGAGACAGTATCTCTCACTGAACCAGAAGTTTTGGGTTAGGCTAAGCTGGCCAGCTAAGCTGATAGATCCACTTGTCTATACCCCACAGTACTGGGGATACAGGCAAAGTCAGGCATGCTTAGCTTTGTACCTGGTGGTAGAAAATTGAACTCAGGCCTTTGCAAGTATTGTTGCCTACTGAGCCATGCCCACATGGAGTGTTTCACTTACTAGCATGATGTCTACTAGGAGACTTCATCTTATTCTTTCATTCAAATGAACTTCTTCATTTTAGTTGATGTACTCCACTACAGGTATACAGCTATTTGTATATCCCCAGTGATAGACTGTAAATCCATGATAGCTTTTAATTATATTTTTAAATTTTAAAATTGTTATCCTTGCTGTAACTTTGTAGAAGTTTTTGTAAATGCTTTCTGGATTTTTTTTTTCTAAGTAGATTTATAGGTCAAGTCTATGCTTTGAAAGCGTAGCCACACTGCTAGCACCTCACTAAGGTATTCAAATAGCAGAGGCAGAGGAAATAGAAAAGGACTTCAAAGCTTCTGGTAGTAGCAAGGAAATTTGTTCAGAGAATTTACAATTTAGACGAGAGATATATTCTAAATGACTGTTGAATTGAATGATTAGTCTTCTAGTGGCCTAAGATAATAGGACACTGGAGGTAGAGCCTTTGGGACTTTATCTTGCTTCTACCATCCCTTTGCTTCCTGGATTCCCTGATAAAAGCTTTGTTACCATGATGGAGAGAAACCTTGATGGTCAGAAAGAGACACTGAAATATATTTTCCTCTTTTAAGTGATTATCTGCAGCATTTTGTTACAGTGACAAAAAGCTAACGCATGGGGCATGGTTGAAAATTGTGCAGAAACATCAGGAAGGAGAGAAGTGCTTCTTTTTATCAGGGCAAGATTAGGATTCAGGACCAAAAACATGGGCCAAGGTGGGGTTTGATGTGGATAGTCTGGTGGCATAAGGGGGCTTTTATATGTAGAACACATGATTAGTAAGGTGTCTTGTTTATATTAAGTGATGAGTCTACTGCTGTGGCACACACCTGTTGTCCTAGCACAAGGTAGGCAGAGGCAGACCGAATTTTTGTGAGCCCATGTCCATCCTTGTTTATATAGCAAGTTTCAGGATAGTCCAAAAACTATAATGAAACTGTTCAATTTTATTTAGCCTGTATTTTTCTGTTCCCCATGGATCTATGTAGTAGCTAGTAATAGCAGAGCTAGAGAGAAAAGAATATGGAGAATTAGTAAGAAATCTAAAAAGTGATTCTTTAGCAGTTCTCCACAAGAGAATAGTTTAATAAATCTTGGTGATTAACATTTAAGCAATAAAATGAGAAAATAATCATTATAAGTTACAGATCAATAGGATGTGCACGCCACAGATCATAAAATATCAATTAATGCAAGAGAGAGAGAGAGAGAGAGAGAGAGAGAGAGATCGGCATACAGACAGACAGAAGAGAGAGAGAGAGAGAGAGAGAGAGAGAGAGAGGCAAAAGAGATCTCAGTCTATGAAAAAATAGAATTATTTCCCTTAGTTGAAGGATTGGTTTATATCCCTAGTGACCAGGATTTAACAAAAATGTTTGCAATTTTAGTTGTTATCTGAAAAAAAATGTTAAGTTGAGAGCTGTTTCAATTGGTTTAATTGAATTTAATACCCAGTGTCCATGTGCAAAGATGCTAGGTTTGGTACCATGTAAGCAAACCCTGTTCTGAGGATCTAGGTTGATCATTGGGGCTCACTGGCTGGCCTCCAGTAGCCCCAGTTGCCTATTTGGCAACCTCTAGGCCAGGTATAGAATAAAATAAGTAAAAGTAAATAACCATAAACAAGCAACAAATAAAACAAAACCAAACATGATGGATGTTACCTGAAGAACATATACACACATGTTCACATACACCTGTCCAAGTTCTTATACATGCACACACAAACATGTATACACAGGTGCACATACATCTCCATCAAACTGACTTATGTAAACACATATTACATATGCACATATACCTCTTTCCTACTCACACACATACAACCATATGCACATATGTGGACATTGACCTCATCCACATTCATATGCATGCACACACATCATATATGCATACAGCTCCCTCATACTTACCCTCAAGCACATAAATCTATAAATCCAGGCACACATATGTACACATATATGTCTCTAACACTCACTTATACTTGCACAATCACCCAGAAACATACAAAGTGATAGTGAATTTCTCTTTCTTTCTTTCTTTCTTTCTTTCTTTCTTTCTTTCTTTCTTCCAAATTATTATTTCTCTTTTAAAATTTTATTGGATAGTCTCTTTATTTACGTTTCAAATGTTATCTCTCTTGCCAGTTCCTCCCTGCTTGCCAGGAACCCCCTATCCCATCCCACCTCCCCCTGGCTTATATGAGGGTATTCCCCTACCCACCCACCCATTCCTGCCCCCTGTGGGTTGTTTTAAGTTGCCTCATAATGAAATACTCTGCTTCTGATCTACTTTGGGACAATAACTTATAAATACTTAGGTGATAAGATTTTTGGAGATCAACAATAGAATTCAAAATTGCCAGAGCACTTAAAAGCAGGCATTCTTTTTATTATTATTATTATTAATTATTATTATTATTATTATTATTATTCACTTTACATCAATTTCACTGCCCCTTATTGATTACACCCTCCCACAATCCTTCTCCCATTCTGCCTCCCCTTGTCCTCTGAGCTGGAGGGGGACCCTTAGATATCGTCAACCCTGGCAATTCATGTCTCTGCTGGGAACTTCATTTCCCACTGAGGTAAAGCCAAGGCAGTCCAGCTAGAAGAACATATTCCACATATCCCACAGACAGGCAAAAGCTTTTGAGATATGTTACCAGCAGACAACCACCCCTGTTACAGTTGCTCAGAGACGAAGCTGCACATCTGCTACATATATGCAGAGAGGCCTAGGTCCACTCTCTGTGTGTTCTTTGGTTGGTGGTTCAGACTCTGAGAGCCACACAGGTCCAGGTTACTTGACTCTGTTGTTCTTCCTGTGGAACCCCTATGCCTTTTAGAGCCCACAATCCTTCCTTCTATTCTTCCATAAGAGTCTCCAAACTCCACCCACTGTTTGGCTGTGGGTGCCTTTGTCATCTCAGATATCTCAGTCAGGTGCTGGGTGAAGCTTCCCATAGGGTAACATGCTCCTGTCTGCAAGCATAACAAAATATATTTAAGAGTGTTAGAGATTGGTGCTTGCCCATGGGATGGGTCTCAATTTGTGATCTTTATTGGTCAGCCATTCCCTCAATCCCTGATCTATCCCCCATGTCTACCTCTCTTGTAGACATGATAATTTGGGGGTTGAACATTTTGTGGATAGGTTGGTGTCTCTACCACTCCACTGGAATTCTTGCCTGGCTATAGATGATGGCCTTTTCAGGTTCTGCATCCCCAATGCTGTGAGTTATAGCAAGGTTACCTGCATTGATGCTTAGGTACTTCCCTTGTCCTAGGTCTCTGTCTCTTCCTGGAGATGCCCAGGCTTTCCTTATATGCATCCATAAGCATCACCAAGGAGGAAACAGTTTGTGGACTAACCAAAGTTCTCTACTTAGACAAATTAATTCCCCTGTCCCTTCCTTTGATTTTATGCATGTGTATATGACCAACATACTTCACTGAGGGAGAAAAAGGATGTTTATTTAATAAGTAATTTTAGAGACTGTGAATCCAAATAGATCAATGTACCATCCTCTTGGCTGCATCTCCTCATGTGTTAGAAAGTAATGCCAAAGCACATGAGAGAACAAGCAAGTGAGTGAAAGTTGAAAGACGAATAAACTGCAGTTGCTTTTATTATAATAGTATTCTCCTGAGAATTAAGGGGCAAATGAGAGGTACCTTCTGAGAGTACACTCCCAAAGACCTGAGATATCCCACCAGGCCCCATCCACAGTTTCACCCCTTCCTATTAGTACCACATTAAGAGCAAAATATCCAGCCAAAGCATACCCCTGGAGTACATCACACAAATCCAAATCATAGCAGTGACATCGACAACAAGCAGTGTGGTATGGAGATTAGATTATTTAACAAGGGAGCTGACAACATGTCGTAAACTTCATATGCAGATATGCACAGTCTAAATAGTGGCAGAAAAAAGTAAATGAGAGCCAGGGAAGTGGGCCAGGGGTAAAATGTTTGTCTTGCAGGCATGAGGAACTGAGTTTGCTACCAACAACTCTGTTAAAATAAGCCAGGTATGGTGATACATACTTCTAATCCCATGGGGAGTTGGAGAAAGGTAGATATCTGGAATTCACAGAGAAGACAGCATAACCTACTTGATAACTTCTAATTCAGTCGAAGATCCAGTCTCAAAATCAAAAGAACAAAAAACAGAGAGAAAAGCAAAATCCCAAACCATTCAACTACCAATAATCCAAATGAACAAACAATACACACACACACACACACACACACACACACACACACACACACACACAAATATACACAAGTGCACACACACACATGCATGTACACATGAGGTCATAGAAAGAAAAGCAAATACAGAAACAGAGATAGATTATAATGTATAGTGTCTGTGAAACATCTGCAGTCAATTTACCATTTGCCTTCCAAATTCATGAGTTCACATTCACATGCATAAGTACTTTAACAGAAAGTGAGAGTGGAGAAGGGAGGGGAAGAAGACATAGGAGAAGAGGAGAAAAAAAGAAAAGTTAAAAAAAAAGAAAAATAGGGACTGGAGGGATGCCTCGGTAGTTAGTAGCCGTAATAGTTCACGTGGATCTTCCTAGAGCCTATATGGAGCAGCACACAACTCCATGTGACTAAGGCATCAAGGGGTCCTACACCCTGTATTGCCTTCTCCCATGTCCAACTACAATCATTTACATATACTCATATATGTATACACACATACATATAATTGAAGATAAACATAACTCATTTAGTAAAAAGCATACACTAAAACAAAAAGGTTTTAGAGGAAAAAAAATGGGACAGTGAAAGAGGATTGGAAATAGTTAGTGGCAATAAGCTATAATTTGAAATAGCATGATATGTCCTAATTGAAGTGGTGACATTTGGGTGGACAAGAGAAGGCCAGGAGTGGGTCTAAGTAGCTAGAAGCTAGAAGTCTCCTGTGCAGAAGCAATAGTGTGAATTCTGACACAGGGACATCTAGAACAAATTTCAGGGACAAACATGATGTCAACAGGGGCTGGAGAAACACAGAAAAGAAAACAGAGGTGAGATTGAAGAGTTAAAATGGTATAGGACTGGTCAATAGGAACTGCTTGGCTCTTTTTAACTAATGAAAAAGATATGCTCTTTTTTTCTGCTCTTTTTAACTAATGAAAAGATATGCCCTGAAGACTGTTGGGATGTATTGTTCAAGTTAATAAAGTATTTTTTTCTGCTTCTGAATGGCATATGAGCAGAGAAGTCAAAGGTGTAGGCTACCTGACAACCACAGATGTTCAGATGTGTGTGTTGTACAATGTAGACTATTTTGGGACTCACACGAATTCATTTATTTCTCCCTCCCAAATGCCTGGATTAAAGATACTACTGCCAGTTCTGCCTTACTTTTAGACGAAAAGTCTCTTGATGAACCAGGAGCTTGCCCATTTTACTAGACTAGTTAGCCACCAAAAATTAGAGATCTATTTGTTTCCATGTCCCTAGCCCTTGGATACAGGCAAATGATGTCCTGCCCAGCTTTTTATATAGAGTCGTGGAGATGTAGCATCATGCCTTCATTTTGGGTTGGCAAATGCTCTACTGGCCGAACCTCATCTTACTGGTACAAAAAAGTGTTGGTGTGGTTTCTTTTGGTAAACTCTACAATATCCTAACACTGGCAACAAAAGGAGCCTATGTTACTCTAGGCCAGTGAGCTCCAAGAGACTGCTTATCAATACCTCTCCAGAGATTGCCTACCTAGTGACAGAATCATTTACCTAGCTCCAGCTTTCAATTGGGAGGATATTTTTTCGGTTACTATATTTTTCTCTTAATAGCTATTGTTTTTTGTTTTTTTGTTTTTTGTTTTACCCTTTCATAGTGAATGCTGTCTTTGAAATCTTTGTGTTATCTCCTTTATTCATATGGACTGTGGTTTTACACAGAAGCAAGATATCTGGCAGTTTAGGTACCATGTTCTTAAGTCATACACTCACAGTGTTTGCTTATCTGGGCTTTTGGATATTCAAGAATGTTGATATATTTACACTGAAAAACTGCACCAAGCAGCCACATCTGGCCAGAACTTTTACAACACTTGGCAGAGGAGGGGGGGGGGCAAATGATGTGTGTGCGTGTGTGTGTGTGTGTGTGTGTGTGTGTGTGTGTGTGTGTGTTCACCTGTTTTCAATTATGCGTATGGAGAACAGAGGTTGATATAGAATATCTTCTTACATCAATTTACACATTGTATGCAGTGTTGGGGTTTCCTATTTGACCCTGAAGTGAGTATATTTTGTTTTCTAACTAGTCAGCTTGCCCTGTGGTTTTCCTGCCTCTGCTTCCTGGGTGAAAAGATTGATAGATTTATTCCTGACTTTACCAATACCCACACCTGGAATTTGTTTCCTTCTGTATTCATATGATTTTCTTTTTTCTGTGTTTGCTTCTAAAAGAATCAGTTTGTGCCAAACAAAGTAAAGAAAAGAAACAAAACATCAGTTAAAATAAACTGATTAAATAATCTGGAATTCATGCTCATGAACAGCCTTATAAAATGAACAAATTAGGCTTATAAATCTGGAGTCAAGTGTCTGTGTTGAGATGGCCTTTTGTAATCTCTGTGCACTGGTCCCAAATGCACCTTGCTGTAAGGGAGCCCTGCATATACTCACTCATCTTGCTCATTATTCTAGGAATGTTAGATTTTTCCATTTCCCAAAAATGCCTTTCCTCTCCCAGAAATACATCGTTGATTCTGTCAGTGACCCTAGACAAATTACTTTGCAGATAGTTGACTCCTCTACATGATGGCCCATTACCATCTATAACATTACTTCTAGGGAATCTAATAACCCTTTTAAGTCTCCTTCAGCATCAAGTGCACATGCATTTGATATAACTGCAAATATGTAGGCATGGACTTATGATATGAGAAAAATACATAAAAATTGGATATTCAGATGCAAGGCAGGATACAAAATGGGAGAGAAGTGCTGGCAGAGAATTTTGAAAGCTGTGCTTCTCTACAGGGTATGGGAAGTATGAGTGAGGGAGAGTGTGAGGTCAGGAAGTGAAGTGCCTTACTCTGGTTTGGGTGAAAAGACTGCACACTGGCTTGTAACAACTAGTGAAAGTATTTGAGATGGCTTTCTCTAAAGCCATCTGAAAAAGTAGAATTGCCTTTCATGTTAATTGAGGGGGCATTAGTCTTTAAACTGTATTCTGTTTCTGTGCGTTATTTTCCCAGCTACTCCCCAAAAGAAACATAGGCAGTAATCTCCAGGACTGCTATTTTGTTTGATTGTTTGTTTGTTTGTTTGTTTGTTGTTGTTGTTGTTTTTCATTTCCTTTAAAAAGCAACAATACTTTCAAATGTAAGTTTCAGCACTTTGTGCCAGAACAAACATACCCTTCTATGGAATATTCCCACTTCTATTCAACTGTCTGTGTGATAACACTGAAGCTTTAACTCAAAGGTAGAAATCAGCTCTGAGGTCACCTCTCCACAGTAGCAGAAGCATATCTCTATGGTTCTCATATCACTTAACTCTGACAGTTATAGGACTTTAATGGATTCATTTCCCGTTGTTGCTGGCAAAGCTTTTGCTTGCCTCTCTGTTTTAACTGTTTTGACATATTAGTGTTTTTCTTTTTATTACTTCCGATTAGGTGTTTGCCAAACTACTGTGAACATGGAGGACACTGTGACCAAACCTGGAGTACCTTCTACTGCAACTGTAGTGGCACTGGTTACACTGGAGCCACCTGCCATGACTGTGAGTATATACAGTGTGCCCGGGGCTGGCGAGATGGCTCAGTGGTTAAGAGCACCGACTGCTCTTCCGAAGGTCCTGAGTTCAAATCCCAGCAACCACATGGTGGCTCACAGCCATCCTTAATGAGATCTGACGCCCTCTTCTGGTGTGTCTGAAGACAGCTACAGTGTACTTACATATAACAATCAATAAATCCTAAAAAAAAAAAAAAAAAAAAAAAAAAAAAAAAAAAAAAAAAAAAAAAAAAAAAAAAAGGAAAATATACAATGTGCCCAGAGTATATGGGCACAACTCCAGGAATACAGTATAGGGACCCTGACAATTTTCCCTAGTCTGGTCACTGTTTATTCCTTTAGCACGAATTATCAAATAGGATGCAATATCTCAAATACTGAGACAGGCAGGAGAAAAGCATAGAGGTAAGCCATTACTTTATGGAATTTATGAAAAGAGGGAAAAGTGAAGTTGGAAATGTGCAAAAGTGAGAGAGAGAATGGTACTACATGTATGTATGGAGCTGTGTAACAATTGGCATTATGAGTTGTACTGTTGCAACATGTAACTCATATACATCACTAGTCCAAGTGATAAGCAGCATGATGTCATAGTTATTTTTCTACTGCTATGATAAAAACACTCTGACCAAAACAGCTTAATAGAGAACAGGTTTACTTGAGTTTGCAGGTACCGAAGGGTATGAATTAACATAAAGGAGCAAGACATGGTAACAGATAGGGAAGGCATGATAGAAAGAACAGAAATCCTAACAAATTACATTTTATTCACACTGAGGAAACAGAATAAATAGGAAATGAAATAAAGTTAAACAGCTTCAAGTCCTGCTCCCAGTGACCTTCATTGAGGTTCTACCTCCTAAAGATTCTGCTACCTTTCTAAACAGCACTACAAGCCAGAAACCAATGTTAAAGCAAATTTATTGGAGACACCACAAAGTCCCTCACGTTGGCAGGCCACCTTACTCACACTGTCCTCATTATGGCATAGGTGACTTCATCTGAATTTTGCGGGGCCCACAGAAGGAAATACATGATGAGGAAATATGACTATGTTTTATTCAAACACTTCTCCTGAAGATGTGTATAAGAATTATTCTGCTCACATTCCATTGGCCAGATACGTATGTCACCCCCAATGGAAGTGAAACTACAAAGGAAGAATATTTGCCATAAATATTTATGAATATCTCTCAATGCTGGAAATTTGTGAAGCTTCAGATTGAAGGCCTGGGCTGATCTTGTTCAAGATATAGAAAAAAAATACAAAAAGAAAAACAAAAAAACAAACAAAAACAAAAAACAAAAAGAAGGATTCTTAGAGTAATGGTGGAAGTGGATCCACAAGTGTAATGTTGTCCTGTGGAGAAACTGTAAAGGAATCAGGAGTTAGAGTGCAACACTGCTGATAGAAAGAGTGAGGAGACAGAAGAATGGGACTGGGTTGGGACATCTGGACAGGATATATATCCATTTTCCTGTGGTTAGCATAATTTCATTTTTGTTCAGACTGAAAATAATTTTATCATATGTATGAAGTGCATTTTCTTTAGCCATTCCTCTTCTGGCAGAGCCCTTGGAAAGCTACTATAAAAGATGCTGCAAACAATACTGACATGCAAGTGTTTATGGGATACTAACTGCTTATTCTTTGGGTAAATACCCAGGATTCTTGTGGCTGAATTATCTGGTTGGTCTATTATTCAATTTTCAAGCCATCTTCTCTCATTTGTGGGTCTTAGGTTATATTAGATACATGAAGATAAATGAGGTTTGAAGCACAATGATCAAAGATATATGTCATGGTCCACAAGATGTGGTTTCCTTTTGTGGTGTGTGTGTGTGTGTGTGTGTGTGTGTGTGTGTGTGTGTGTGTGCATAAGTATGCATATATGCATATATGCTGATTTGTACTGGTGTTCGTGGATGCCAGATGCTGATTTCAGTTGTCCATTTTCTCTTTCTCTCTCTTTTTGTTTTTTTCTAGATGGGGTCTAACTTAGAGCTCACTGTTTTTGATGCACTCTGTGGTTAGCAAGACCAGAGGACAGGCACTATCCACCACCTGCTTCTAAAATTACAGGCACACAGAATTTTTGCTTAGCTTTTATATGAATTCTCAGGACCAGATTATTCAGGGTCTAATGTTTGTACAGTGTGAACACTTCCAACTGAGCCATCTTCCCACCACCATAAGTTGTATTATTTATATGATTATTCCTCAGGAAAGGCACTGGGTCAAATGACACGATGATTTGAAAGGTTTTATATTTCATGCCTCCCTTTCTCTAAAAGTCTTAAGACAGTGTATACTTCACAGTATTTTCTGTGACTTTGTTTTCCCTTTTTGCTCGAATCACCTAATGGGTGAAACTATTTATAACATCTTGCTGCTAAAAGCTTTAGTATTAAAATGGACATCATTATTTATGCTCTTCGGAAGTCTCCAATATAATGTGGTTTTGTTTGTTTTGTTTTATTTTGTTTTGTTTTGATTTTCAGATGACTGGTAGGGCAGAAGAATAACTGTTCCTATAAAGTTGCCTTCTATCTTTTGACTCCTGCTCTTTAAAGCATATCTGGTTTCAGTAGTTATGGGTGTAATGATTGCTGTTGTCCTGCTAAATAAGAGGACAGTTACATACCAGCTTCTGTCTGCCTCCTATTGAATGCCTGTTCTTGATCTTCTTAGTATCTGGTTGGTGACATTTGTAGGTGAATGTTCAGGATCTCTCCACCAAGTTTCAAGCTCCTCTCATCTCTTCACAGTGTAGCTTGTTGACATCCTAACAAAGCATTTCAGGTCACTTTTCATCTTTACAAAATGGTGTCAGCATTCTTCTCTAAAGTCTGATGGAGTGCTGCTTGCTTTGGACAGTTAATAAGCAGTCACTGACTGCAGCGTATCAAGCTGTCTGGCTCTCAGACTTAACAGTCATCACAGGGCAGAGAGGCTTTGCTAGTTTCTCTTTAGGGGAACAAGCCACTTTATCACATTTGGATGATTCTACATAGTGAGGAAATTTCAACAAAAAATATTCATTTCAAATTATCTTTCATATCTTTATCTTAGGCTTAACTCATCTATTGACGTTATTATATGGGTTTCTTATTGAGATTATTATTCTTTACTCTCCATGCTAATAGCATATAGTTCTCAACTTCAAGTAGACAAAAGAAGGATGAGAAGAAAAATAGGGAGTAACAAAATGAGAAGAAGAGGGAAAAGAAAATGAAGGAAAGGAAAAGAAGAGGAAAGAGGAGAAGGAGAAAGGGAGAAGAGGGCAGGAAGGAGAAGGAAGGATAAAAGAGATAGGATAAATGGAAGGAAGACAAGGAGGGGAAATAAGCAGAAGAGAAAGCAGTGTGTGTTCCTGTGTATATGTATGTATATGTATGTATATATGGGTATATATGTTTATGTATGTATCAGTGTTCATGTGTGCATGTGTAAGAACTCAACATTATTGTCTGCTACAATTTCTCCCAATAATGTTTTAAGACAGAGTCCCTCACTGAACCTCACGCTTACTGATTTGCCTAAAATAGCAAGCCAGCAACTCCAGAGATCCTTGTATTTCTTCCACTCCAGTGCTACTGTCATAGGGTCTCAGGCCACACCTATTTTTTACAGAGTGCTGGATATTAAACTTAGGTCCTTATCCCTGTACAGCAAAATCTTTAGTAAATAACCCATCTCCCTATCCCCTCCAGGACTGATCTATTCCACAATGTCTGTCTATCTTTAAAAATGATGAAAAGTGAAAGTCAGCTTGTGATGCTACAAACACCATGATTCTTGATTACTAGGCTGAAAACACTGTTTCTTGGAAAAGGAGAGCATATTTGAACAAAGGAGGCCTCAGAAGAGACTTGAAGAATGAGAAGGAAAGGAATAAGAGGGAGTCAGCAGGATACTTTCATTCAGAAGTAAAGGCTCTTGCTTGCTCAACCATGATGACCTGAAATTGATGCCCAGGACCCATTAATTAATTAATAAATTTTGAAGACAATGTTTCTTTGTGTAGCCTTGGCTGTGTTGGAAGTCACTCTGTAGACCAGGTTAGGCTCAAATTCACAGAGATCACAGTTTCTGTCTGAGGCAGAAAAACAACCATACAAAGGCAGAGTAACTTCGAGCTTGGTCTTCTGACAGCACAGAGAGACTCCAAGGCATCTAGCCTAACAGAAAAGATCAAGCGATCAATTAGGAATTGTTGGAAGTGTGGGCTCAGCAAGCAGGAGCATAGGATAATTAGGGTGCAACCACAGGTTGGTTTTATTTTAATGCTGGGAATAGACTACCTAGTATTCATCTCATAGTTGCTTTTTCCTTTATCAGTTTCTTTTGGAAAGTACATCTCTGATGGTACTGTTGAGCTTGTCTTAAGGTTGGAAACTGTGTGAGTTTGAGATGCTGTATTTTATTTACAACTCTGCAAGCAGCAAATGGTGGAAGTCATATCATGCTAGGAAGAATAGATTCAATGGGAAAGATACCTTTAAAATTGGATCTCAGCAAGCTGGAAACAAATTGCAGAAAACACATGGGAGGGCTGTTTTTGTTTGTTAATTTACTCACCTTGGAAGAGTTCTTAGATGAAGAGGGAGGTGACTGCATCTTCAACTTTGGCTTGATTTGAGACTATTATATTAAAATTGGGTTCCCCAGCTCACATTTACTGATCAAATATTAAGAGTCACCTGGGATGTGTGTTTGGGGATTTTCGGTTGTTGTTTTTGTTGTTTTGTTTTGCTTTGCTTTTTTTTTGCTTTTAGCCCAGTATTTTCCCCATATTCATTTTCCTCATATTCTACTAGATCTTTGTAACCTTAGGCAGAACAAAACCAAATAAGAGATTTTTTCTTATACTGTGGACCTGTTTCCAGAGCTGTCATAGTCCAATACAGAGGCTTGAGAGCCGCTGGGCCAGCCAGGGTTACCCAACCATTTTCACATATCCAGTTCAAGAGACAAGTTATAGAAGCAGAGTGAGGAGATTTACTCAATGTGGCCACATTGGGAATAGGAATATGGAGGTCCATTGACTCCAAAAGCCCATCTTCAGGGTCCTGACATGAAGTGCAGGTTTAAGTAGAGAACCAGATGTATGAATAACTAAGCATTCGTAGCCAAGGTGAGGCTCTGACCTACATCTCTATCTCTGTCTTTCCTGCAAGGTATTTTGATAATGTCAGAACAGTATGAAATCTCATTCCTGGAGACACTGGTTTATGTGTACCTCCATCCCTTTCACAGCATGGGATTCCTGTAGGAATCTTCTTCTTCTTCTTCTTCTTCTTCTTCTTCTTCTTCTTCTTCTTCTTCTTCTTCTTCTTCTTCTTCTTCTTCTTCTTCTTCTTCTTCTTTTTAAAGACCATCCTCTATGCTGATCTAATAGAAAAAAGAGGGGCACAAGACTCCCCTCAGAATATCTTCATTCCTGCTTGGTGGGCTGCATGCCTATGATAAAGTTTTACTGGTAAAATAGGCACAGGAAGGGACTAAAAGAATTAATAGGCACAGGAACGGACTAAAACAATTAGTGGTAAAGGAGTAAGAAAATCTTGACTATATACTGTAATAAAATTATTTAAAACTTATAAATTGATTATTTCTTATACTTTTCATCTAACTTTTTCAGACTCCTATTAAGCATTAACAATTGAAATCTCAGAGTGTAAAATTCCAGAGAAGGGGTTAATGCATATCCTGAGATACCTACAATCTTATGACTTAAAGTCTGAGCAGGGTAAACTGTAGAAGCTCTCTTCCCAGCCCTCAACCTCACATATCCACATGTCTTGTCCAGAAACACTGCTCATTTCCACATGAAAACTATACATAGCCTGGTTAGACAGACCTACCTGGAATACTGGATATATGGGCTCCTCCTAGGTATTTTTCTACCATGGTAAGCAATTAATAAATATTCTTTATATGGAAAATATTTATATATGTACAACTAAAGGAAGTAGAACTTGAGCTCAGTATAAAATGAATTAATGACCTTTTTCTCATTATACATTCCTACAAAGAGGAATGAATGATACTAATTATTATATGGATCACAGCAAGGCTCACCCACAACATCTATGCCATGATTCCTATCAAAGACAGAAAGTAGCAAGGGAAGGTCTTCACCTGGGATGGATTTTTCTCACTTTTGAAGATATCACAGTCATTATAGAGTTTTTTACATAGTCTCCTGCATAATATTTTTTTTCTTTTGCTGTTTCTTCCCTTTCTCTATTCAACTTCTTCTCTTCCCCTATCATGCGTTTTAATTGAAGATACAAGAACATTTGCTTCAAATGACTGCATTAGATTAGCAGCACAGAAATGTAGTCACAAATGTTGGCTTTAATTCCAACTTCAAAGAAGCAAGAAAGAATCCCAAATTTAGAGATAATAATAAACCGAAGACAGGTCTGTTATTGATATCACAATATTTGGAACGTATTAATGTGTACTTTGAATATTCAGCAAGAGAAATGAGCACATTTTTTCTCATTTATTTC
The DNA here is from genome assembly GCA_902729485.2 of Mus minutoides. Lineage (NCBI taxonomy): Eukaryota > Metazoa > Chordata > Mammalia > Rodentia > Muridae > Mus > Mus minutoides. The sequence goes on along the minus strand of LR750101.1, from coordinate 412,205 downwards.
AATCAAATGAAGACTACTTGCCAGAAAAATGCAAATTCCCAGTGTGTCCCATAACTAAGAACTAATCTGGCCTTGGGGAATGTTCCATGGGTAATGTACCTGCCACACAAGAGAGAGGAACTAAGATTGGATCCCCAGAACCCTCATAAAATCAAATGAAGATAAGAAGGTGAGACAGAAAACTTCTGAAAGCTCACAGGTCAGCTATATTAATGTACTCAGCAGAAAAACAACAAATATATGTTGTATCAAGCAACAAGGGAGGTTAAGATCAAAATCTGAAGTTGTACTATAACCTCCTTGTGTGTGCCATGATATCCACATTCATATACAAATACACACACACACACACACACTACACACACACACACACATACTACATGCACACATACAGAGAGAGAGAGAGAGAGAGAGAGAGAGAGAGAGAGGTTGAGAGAGAGAGAGAGAGAGAGAGAGAGAGAGAGACTGAGACTATTGGTATTTTCTTCACAAACATACAGTCAATTAAAAACATTAAAAGAAACAACATGGAAACCTGGACATAAATACCACAATATGTGAGGTTAATCATCCCTTTGGATCCAAAGAGATGAAGAGGTGGGGAACTTCATTAGAGCCCAAAGATATGCCTTGGCCTTTCCTGAGGACTTGGATGAGCTGACGAATTTTGTATAGGACTCCACAATCTTTTCCATTGGCATAAAGTCTTAGACCCAAGTTTTATCAGTTTTCCTTGAGGGATCTTTTCTTCCCTTACCTGTAATTCTAATCACAATAAGGTTAGAATTTCTGGTCCTAGACCAAAGTCCCCATCCCTAGTTCTTGGCACACTGGCCTCCCATCTCTCTTCATTGTACCTGCCCATACCACAAGCAGTTAGAATCTGGTGCACAGGTGACTGTGATCAAATCATTAGTCACAGATGAAGTCCACCAGACGTGTCCAGTGGACCCTCAACCCCAAGCCACTCAGCACTATTATGCAGTATATCCACATTTTGCCTTCTGAGATTTGGTTTGGTCAGGGCAGATGTAAAACCCATGTTTTCTGAGTCCCAGTGTCTTGGCAGGATGTTTACAGCCATAAGCCAATTCCCCTGAGGATTGCTTTTCTTTAGGATTCCCAAGCACTGTCAAGCCGTTTGCATTTGTCAAAGTATAGATCTGGACACCAATTACTTGGGAGGGGGAGGGCTAGATTAGATGTGGAATTTACCCTGTTGCTCATGGAAGTGTTGATAATTTACCCAGGTGTGGTTGAGGGGATCAATGGGACTTGCTGTTAGAGAAAGTGCCATTAATTAGAATCAAGGTTGTAAGAATTATAAGCATTGTAGCTTGAGTTTTAAGGGACTATTTTTGTCCTTGAGGGCCTGCCATTTGGATGCAGTGGGTGCAATATCCTCCAAGTCTGGATGAAGGTTAGCTTGGAAAGCATGGGTGTGATGAATCCAGGTAGTGATCCTGTCTACTTTGAGAGTGATGGGAATGGTCAGCACAATTATGTGTGGTCTTTTCCAGTGTGGCTCTAGGGATTGCTTTTGATGTCTCTTAATGAACCCCAAGTCACCAGGCTGGTAGTTAGGCAGAGTAGGTGGAAGAGCAGCCTTATAGGTTGGTTCTAGCCAGGGTCAAGGCTTCATTTGGGTATGGACAAGAATCTCAAGAGAATGAAGAACTTGTTTATCACTAAATACAGTTAGTACATCTCATTTTAGGTTAGGAATTATGGGAGAAGGTCTTCCATACGTGATCTTAAAGGGGGTTAATCCCAAGGTATAGGATGTGTTTCTGACCCTATAGAGGGCAAAGGGGAGAAGAGCAACCCAGTTGCCACCAGTCTCCATGGTTAATCTGGTGAGCATCTCTTTTAGAGTTTTATTCATCGTTTCTATCTGTCTTGAAGTTTGGAGCCTGCAAACACAATGTAATTTTCAATTTGCCCCAGTGGCCTTGGCTATTGCCTGTGTTACCTGAGTGGTGAAAGCAGATTTATTATCAGAACTCAGAAAAACTGTCATCCCCTACCTGGGAAGAATATCTTCTAATATCTTTTTGACCATAGTCTGTGCCTTCTCATGTTTAGTGGGGGAAAGCCTCTGTCTGTCTTGAAAAAGTATCTACAAGTACAAACATATATTCATATCCTTATTCGCTTGATTTTACCTCAGTGAAGTACATTTTCTAATGGGCCTTGGGTTTAGCACCTGTCAGGAGCCTTTTTTCTTTGGGCTAACTTTCTGTATTGGTGTGTTTTCAGGTGAGGCACTTTTAGGAGATTTGTTTCACTAACAATTTCAGAAGAATAATCTTTTAAGTTGGCATGTCTAATGAATGAGGTCTTACATTTTTCCCATACCCAAGTGGGTGATCTTGTAGACATGCTGGAGCAGCACCCACATAAATATGTATGGCAGGATTAGCTTAAAGTCCCCTGTCATCCAGTAATCTATAGGCTTGCAAGACCTAGGCAATATTCTTCTGACATAAGCAGTGCTTTATTTTGAATACTTAGCTTTGTCTGTGTTAATTTCTGGGTCTTCAATTCTGTTCCATTGATCTATCTGTCTGTCACTGTACCAGTACCATGTCATTTTTATCACAAATGCTCTGTAGTACAGCTTGAGGTTGGGAATGGTGATCCCACCAGAGGTTCTTTTATTGTTGAGAATGGTTTTTGCTATCCTAGGATTTTTGTTTTTCCAGATGAATTTGCAAATTGTCCTTTCTAACTCTGTGAAGAATTTAGTTGGAATTTTTATGGGGATTGCATTGAATCTGTAGATTGCTTTAAGTAAGATAGCCATGTTTTACTATATTAATCCTGAGTAGGTGGCACAAGATCTGGCAGTTGGCACAAGGTTAATGGAGGCATCCTTTGCTACAAAATTTTAGCCAACTCCAGCTTTTGTTTTGAATTCAAATCTGCCTACTTGTTCTCGGGAGACTTGAGGTTATTGTATACTTTCTTTTCCACTGCCAACATTTTCTGTAAGGACTTTTCCTGCATCCTATCTACTCTTTGTAACTTATGTCTGGTGCTGCATGATTGACAAAAGACAACATGACTGTCGAATTGTTTTCTTGTGAATATAGTAGGTCCAGCAGAGTAAGTCTGGAATATTGCCACAATTCTCTCTAGAAAGGCTGCAAGGGACTCCTTCTTTTGCTAATATCTCCCATCTTAGTCAAAATAGTAGGGCTTTGAGCAGCCAACCGAGACCAGAAATGTCCCATTAGAGTCTGGCAGTAGACATGGAGACTCTCCTTACCTTCAGCCATGTTGAAGTCCCAGTTGGGCCTGGCCAGTGGAAAAAAGGTGTCACTAATCAATTGATTAGTAATAGGGGAGCCATTCTTGCACAGAGCTAATTTCTGAGCCTCATTTCTCATTCTTTCCCTCTCTTCTGTGGGGAAATAATCTGTAACAGTTGCAGACAATCATCCCAAATAGGTTGATGGGTAAAGATTACTGAATATAAAAGACCTATAAGGGCCACTGGCCTCTCGGAAAATATGGGGCTCTGCATCTTCCAATTATATAAATCACTAGTAGAGAAAGGCCAGTATTGCATGGGTTGGTTCGCCTGGGCATCTGGGGTTCCTGTGACCCTAATGGGAGCACCATGCTGGTATCTGGTGTCACCTGCATGGCCTGTTACATAGAAATCTGTCTCCTGATGTGCTGAGGCTAATTAAGTGTTCCACACTCACTCTTTCTGGTGCTGCTGCCACCACTTCAGCACCTCATCTAGTTGTGAGTTGTAGGAGACTGGTGGCCAGTGCTGGTAGAGGGAAGGGGGAAGGAGAGAAGGAAATCTGCATTCCAGATACTCTGGAAAACATGGTTAGAGGGGGCAGGTTGGTTTAGGTTTCTCTTTCTTTAGCTCCAGGACATGTTTCTGATAGAGTAGAGGTTTGATCCAGTTGGGTGGGTTGTCTATGAGATCCTTCCAGGTGCTGATATAGGGCACTTGGTTCACATGTCCAGGTTAGCTCCAAGTGATTTCTTTGATTCTCCAGACAGTGAGTGCATACGAAGTACCCCACCCCCCTTCCTGGATGCAAATCAGCTTGGAAGGTCAACCACTCTGAGGGTCTATAAAAAGTCCTTAGTCTGCCCTTTCTAACTTCTAGCCCTAAGTCTCTGGCCCTAGTTTTAAAGTCTCTAAATTTGTCTAGGAAAACAGTCAGGAGGATTTTCTGAGTCTGTCCCATTGTTCTAAGCTCAAACAAGGAAATGTGTTAGGCAGGACACAAACCATAGCCAGAAAAAAAAACAAAACAAAACAAAACAAAACAAAAAACCAAAAAACCAAAAAAACAGAAATACTAATACTGATCTATAAGTGCTTAGATAACAAAAGTGAAAGTGAAATGATGTTGGAGGGCCATGAAGTGAGCATGGCCCACAACATCTCTCCATAAAAACTAGAGGGAGCAAGTACCCTACTAATGCTAATGGGTCACAAAGGTCTCTTGGCCCTTGCTGTCTCGGGGGTCCAGTGCATCCACTCAAAGGCCTCGTAAGTCATCCTCCAATTGGTTTAGCTGTAGGAGTACCCAATTTTAAGATGCTAGTATAAATAGGACATTTGGTTAAGTGAATATATGTAGAGAACATAAAAGAGAAATAAAGCCATTCACTGCTGTAGCAGGACACGAAGCTGAGTTTATGAGTCTGTCAGGAAAGTGGTTGTCAAAGTCATTTTGCAGCAGTGAAGATTTCCTGCTGGCAGCTAATGGAATGATGGAGACCCTGACAATCCTCGTCGTCCTCCTGACTCACTGATGCCACTGACATTATGACTAGAAGAGGAAACAAGTACTTTCTGTCTACTAACAATTGAGTTCATTACTGCCTGTTGTTTAAATGGGACATCAGTGGAGAAATAGCTATTTAACATATGCAGACAAGTGATATCTGAGCTCTGAAGCTCTCAGATTAAGGGCCCATGCTCCCGAGTGTCACCTTCAGAGGTACTTTCTTCTTAATGATATCATTAGGTGATATTCAAAAGATATAGAGAGCATGGTGGCTAGGGAAATGACTCTAGGAAAAGAGTGCTTGCCACACACAATGAGGAAGATCTGAAGTCATATCTCAAACTCCTACATAGAAAGCTATATATTGCCACAGGCACATGTAGCCCCAGGTCTGAGAAGGGGGAAAAAAAGAGAGGATTTTTAGAGACAGCGAATTATTGCAGTCTTACTTACCATCTAGATCAACTATAAATTGGTGAGCTCCAACTTCAGTGAGAGATATTGAAGGAAATGAGGCCAATATGTAAAGTGACAGGAGGACACTGGACATCCTCCACTGGCCTCTGCACATACACATACACACATACATACATACATACATACATACATACACACACGCATACACATACATGCGTGTGTGAGCACACACACACAGACACAGGCTTTTCTTTTTGGTTTTTATTAAAAATGTAACATGAAAAATGAAGTGTGTTTGAAACTAAGGTGTCTTGTTTTAGTTCTAAACTCTAGTGATAAGCTAGTTGAATTGCAGGATGTTATTATATATTGACTCTGTGACTTTTCTCTCCTGTAATATGATAGTAGCAACAACAGACATGGTTCTTTTGTAATGGGAGAGTGAATCACATGTATAAGGTTGTTGGCATAGTGTCATTTAAGCAGATGAAACAGACTTTATTTTTATATTTGAAAATGTATTATTTATTTTTAGATTTTTTGGTATATTTATGTGTATTTGTATTTGTCTATGTGTGGATGTGTGCATGTTTAAGTGCAGGTACCATCAGAAACCAAGAGAAAGCATTAGGATCAGTGGAACTAGAGTTTCATGTTCTTTTGAGTTGCCTAGAGTACATGGTCTTCTGGAAGAGCAAGAGTGTCCTTAAATGTGAAGTCACTGCTAGTTTATATTTTTTATCTGTGACACTGGGGTTTGAGACAGCCTGCTACACATTAAGGGAGTGCTATCAAACTGAGACATTGCTCTAACCTGAGTTTGCATACTTTGTCTCTTCTGCCTCTGCTCTCCTACATTTCCACTCTCCACATTTTGTGATTCCTTGTATATCTCCTCATGTTGATATTCTCAAAACTGTCTTGTACCAGCTGCAACCTTTATGTTTCTCCTGAGCTAGAATAGAGTGTTTGCTCTTGGGAGGGTTCTTTCTTTCTTTCTTTCTTTCTTTCTTTCTTTCTTTCTTTCTTTCTTTCTTTCTTTCTTTCTTTCTTTTTTTGTTTCTTTCTTTCCCAATTATACTTGGGTCTCCAACAATTTCATTACATAGAACCTTCCATTGAAGCTCTCCTCACAAAGTTGCCAGGAGTCATCAAATAGAGATGATCACTTTTAAAAGTTTGAGACTTATTTTCAAATTATCTGCCTGTGAATGTGTCCACACATGTAAGGGAAGGTGCCTGTGGAGGCCAGAGAAATGTGTTAGATTTCTGGCAGCTTGAATTGCAGGCATTTGTGAGCAAATCAGCATGGGTGATGGGAACTAAATTGGAGTCCTCTGAAAGAACACTACACCCTCTTAATCTTCCAGCTATTTCTCCTGTTCTCACTGTATTCCCCGACAGACACACCTCTGTCTGCAGCATGAAATGTGTTTGGGTAGAATGGACAGCTATTGAACTTGCTGAAGTTAGAAATTACTTAAGAAGTATTTATCAGAAGGAAGAACTTCTGATTTTTTTGTTTTTTTTTTTTGTTGTTGTTGTTGTTTTTGGTTTTGTTTGTTTGTTTGTTTTAGAGACAGGGTTTCTCTGTAGAGCCCTGGCTGTCCTGGAACTCACTTTGTAGACCAGGCTGGCCTCGAACTCAGAAATCCAGCTGACTATGCCTTCCCCTAGTTCTGGGATTAAAATGTGCCACCACGCCTGGCTCTGTTATTTTTATTAATTAGTGTAGCGCCTGCTTTGTATTATAATGTAATAATCACTGTAACAGACTTCCATGTCACTCATCATTGTTGATCCTACATTTTATCTTATCTGTGGTTACAATAGCATTCCACTGCCATTTATTTTCATTCATGTTCCTTTGAATCTTTTCTATCTTAAGATCACTCATTTGTGCAATGCATATTTATATAAGTTAGGAAAATATAAGTGTCGATGCTGGGCCCAAACTTAGACTAAACTTTGTGTATGGCATTCAAGCAATTCAAGACTTGATTTGTAAGTCAAAGGATTTGAAATGGGACTGTGGAGAAAGTGCTATAATGCACAGCATAAAGAATATAAGTGTATGCATAGACAAATAAAAGTGAATAAAACATATGGGCTATATATAGATATTCAGCAAAGATCAAGCACTAGACAGGAAGAGATTGCATTTGCGGTAAGATCTGCACAGTCAGAGATTATAAGGAATGGTCAAGAATCCAGAGGACATGAACCTGAACCGAATGGGTGGGTAAGAGGAGGGCTGATCTGAATCATTTAGAGTTGTTACTGAGGAGCATGAAAGCTGATAGACACCGCTGATACCAGTCAGATTGCAGGAAGGGAACAGCTAACAGAAAGGTGTACTAAGCAACTTACTGTGAAATGTCGACATAGGTGGTTATAGGAACTGATTAGGCATGTCTTATCTCTAAAGGACATGTAGTCCTGAAAGGAGGCTGCATATCCAGGACAGGATGTTGATCTGTTTTCTACCAGTGCAATGTGACTGTGTGCATGTGTGTGTGTATGCCTGTGTGTCCACGTGAGTGCATGTGTGTCAGTGTATTCATACAAGAGTGAATTGGGTATATGCATGTATGTGTGAAAAATGTTATTGTGTGTGCATCCATAAATGTGCTTGTGAATATTTATGTGTGCATATCATCAAATGGTTGTTCCTATATAACTGTATGTGCATGTGTGGTCACATCTGCATATGTGTTATTGTGCATGTGTGTTAGTATGTGTTATGGGTATATGAGTGCATGTGTGAATATGAGTGTGTGAGTTTTATGTAAGTTTCATTGAGCATGTGTGTGTGTGTTTGTGAACAAGTGTGGATATGTGTTTGCCTATGTGTACATATGTGTATGTCTCTGTGTGGATACATGTGTAAGGGTGAATGTGTGTGTACGTGTTTGTGTGTGAATGTTTGCATGTGTGTGTGTGTGTGTGTGTGTGTGTGTGTGTGTGTGTGTGTGTGTGTCACAGGGCAACATTGTTTATTGTTTCTCAGGAGCTGTCCATAATTTTTTAAATAGGGATCCTCCTTTGGCAGAACTGACTACTTAGGCTAAGCTGGTTCACCAATGAGACCCTCACTGTCTCTGCCTCTAGAGCTCTAGGATTACAAACTTATGCAACCATATTCAGCTTTTAAGGTGTGTTCTGGAGATAGAACTTCATAATTGTTGGCAAACAGTTTACTGACTGAACCATCTCTGAGCTCCTAGGCAATATTTCTTTCAAGGAACACTCAGCTCTACTTCAGGATTTTCTGATGATTGCAGACAGCCCACCTAGAATTTCCACATAGCCTCACTTAAATAAAATCAGCTGCTCATGGATTTTAATCTTCTCTTCAAAACCCCTTTACAGCAGCACTGAGATCAGTGATTCGCTAGATAACTGGGTGCAGTATTCTTGTCATGTTGATACATGTGACTCACCCTCACAGTCATATATATCACCTTGAACCTGTCTTTCTACACTTCAGCCATATTCAGCTATGCTTCAGCCAAGTGTGGTACATTGCAGCTTAACATGTCTTGGCTATTCTGTTTACAAACATGCCACCTATGCTTGTCCCACCCTTTGATCATGTTGCATTTGATTAAGTTGTAAGTATACTATATCTTATGTAAACAAATCTCAATTCTCTGTCTCTTTTCCTTGATTTAAAATTGAGATAGTAAAGTCTGGGGAGATGGCTGAGTTGCTGAAGGGATTGCTGCAAAAGCAGGAGAATGAGTTGATCTTTCAAATTCCTATACAAAGACAGAAATGATAGCATGTGCTTGAAAGTATAGCACTGTACAAAACATTAGCTGATACATACTTTACCTCCTCACAAATCAACTATGTCAAGTAGTTTTATTATAGTGACATAAGACTAGCAGAAGATGAGAACTTTATTCAAACATCACTCAATAATAACATTTCTCTTAATGATTCCCTTTAAATATAGATGGTGTTGGTAGGGTTGGGTGTGTTTAGTGTGATATTGGTCATTTTAATTCAGGATAATTTACCAAGTGTTCACCCCAGGGAAACTTCTTCTTTACTGGGTCATGTGGAGTATGCTACTGTTTTTACTTGTAGACATAACAGAAAACCTAAGGTCTGATATGTGAGTGTACTCCTGTATCACAGCACTCATTGTGTAGATGCTCTCAGGATCCCAGTATTACCTAGAGAGAGAACATTGCTGGCCACATAGGGAAGATCAAGAACCTTGCCTCTTCCTGGTAGTTGGTTCCTGGCTGGGTCCCTTTGTACTATGCTGATAACTAGTTATTTAGCAAAGTCATGCATCTCAGGTTAGGGAGGGAAAGAATGACTCCACTTCCAGACTAAGCTCAGTAAAAGCTGATGTCTGGAATCTTTCTAGGATAAGGTAGAGCACATATGCCCCAGTGCCTCAGGGCTGTGTTCTTGTTTCGGGTCCCTGATTTCCAAACATAGGTCCTAACCCATCCCACAGTTCTCATGATGGCTGAAAGAACTCTGGCCAAATTGAGAGTTGCAAGCATGGCTTTGGCAGGCCTTACCATTCTCCCCAAACGCCCTCTTGCTTGCTAAAAACCATTACATTACATTCCTGAAGCTTTCCCGCAAGGTATGTTTCTATATTTGCCCAATCCCTCCTCCTGAAGCTGACTAGCAAGGTTCAATTATCAATGCATTAAAATCCACCAATCAAAAGCCCTCTTGGGCTTACCTAATTAACATGCTAAATTAAAGCTAAACACTTCATCCTAATATGGGATTTTCCCTTATACCTTTATAAACTACCATTTTCCTATGTGCCAAGTCTGTCTCCTCTTTCTCCAGAGACATTCCTTTGTCTGTCCCCCTCCCTGCCCTATTTTTAGACAAATACTCCTTACCTCTCTCCTTTGTTTCTATCCCCTTCTCCTTCATCCTCTATCTCCTGTCCTTGTCTCTTAATCCCTGCTATCCTTCTGGGGAAAATAAATCACTTTTGTGCTGACAACTTGTCTTTGGGGTTCTGAGCCAATAGTTTTCCACACATAGCCATGTAGTCCATTCTGTAAGCTGACAGTCTCAAACAATAGGAGCACCAGGGAAAAGTATCTATAAATTTCCTTTATAAAAATCCATGATATATATATATATATATTCCACAGAATTATTTCTGTACATATTAACAAACATTTGATTAATTTAAAAAAAAAAAAAAAACACACTCAGGGTTTTATGTAGGATAACAAGGTGATCTACCACTGAACTGAGCCCTCAACCCATTAGCCTTTGTTTGTTTGTTTCCTTTTTTTTCTTTTCAACTTTTATTAGATATTTTCTTCATTTACATTTCAAGTGTTATCCAGAAAGTTCCCTATTTCCTCCCCCCTCCCGGCCCTGCTCCCCTACCCACCCGCTCCCACCCCTTGGCCCCGGTGTTCCCCTGTATTGGGGCATATAAAGTCTGCATATCCAAGGGGCCTCTCTTCCCACTGATGGCCAACTAGGCCATCCTCTTCTATATATGCAGCTAGAGACACGAGCCCAGGGGGTACTAGTTAGTTCATGGTTATTCTTCCACCTATAGGGTTGAAGACCCCTTTAGCTCCTTGGGTACTTTCTCTAGCTCCTTCTTCCTTGGGAACCCTGTGTTCCANTGTGTTCCATCTAATAGCTGACCGTGAGCTTCCACCTCCATGTTTGCCAGGCATTGGTATATTTTCCCCTGAGACCTCTATATCCGGGCCCTTTCAGCACCATCTTGCTGGCATATGCTATAGTGTCTATGTTTGGTGACTGATTGTGGGATGGATCCCTGGCAGCTGCAGTCGTTGGGTCCATTCATTTACTTATTTTTGGATAAAATCTTGTTGTGTTTGGAAGTCTGGTCTTAAACACCTAAAATTGTTTGATCACACCACTGTCACATGAGTATTTAGCTAACACTATACAAGTATTCCAACCCTGTATTTTTTTTCAATATAAATATTACAATTTGGAGGTATTATAAATACAAACGTTGTAAGTCATATGAATGCCCATCCCCCATTTCTAGTCCTGTCTTCTGTCTACAATTACCATTGGCCACTAGAAGGAAGCTCTCATCATTGTATAGACAAAAACGGACACAAGTATACACCATATGTACTATTTGGTAGTTTGGATTTTACTGTTGTTCTTCAATCTGTCTTTCCTACCCCAGAGCTTTTCTTTCCAGGCCAACACATATTTATTCATTTATCAATTTTTTTAAAAATTCAGTTGTAAATTTGTACCATAGTTCATTTCATGAAATTCTAGTCAGTGGGCTTTTCAGAGAGATATTATCTTGGAATTTCAATGAATAAGCTTGAACATTATGACATATGTTGTTTCATACACTTGAAATTATATCTTTATGTGTAAGAATTTCCAGCAAAGTGCTTAATAGGCAAAGGGATTTATGTGATTTTGCTACATACTGCCAAATTGTTATCTACAGACCTAGAGGCAATTTCATTCCTACTAACAGTATCTTGTTCACAGATTTTTCAAAGTGAGTTGTCATCTGTTGGAATTTTGGGCAATTTGAACTATTTCTTGAGAAAATAGAAATCATTTAAGGGTGATACTTAGTTTGTGATTTTAGAGCTCTGTGGATGCTCATATCTTTTTGTCCCAGTTTCTACTTTCTACTATGCCTAATGCAAGCATTTGATCATTGTGCAGATTATCTTTCTCTCTGACACTGTTTCTCTCTCTCTGTCTCTCTCTGTCTCTGTGTCTTTGTCTCTCTCTCATTCTCTCTCTCTCTCTGTCTCTCTCACTCTCTCTCCCTTTCCCCGTGTGTGTGTGTGTGTGTGTGTGTGTGTGTGTGTGTGTGTGTATACATCCATCTGTCATATCTACATCTATGAGTAGAAACTGTACCTACAGATGTCTACATTTGTGGATATGTGGATACAGTTATATTGTACATCTACAATCTGTTTAATTAGGAATATGCCATCAGAAAAAATGTATTCTCAACCCATTTAATTACAGAATGGATTCAATACAGTGGTTTTATACAAACCTAGGCATTTTACATTGCCTATCAAAATGGTATAAACTCAAAATGTACAACCTTTTATCATCACAGTATGATATTTCCATTTACAAATGTGTTGAGACAGTTTATAACTTAACTGGCATGCATGTTGCCTGTAGAGTTCGTTATGTCTAGGTTACAAAACCCTGCAGCATTTACTGTACAGAATACTGCAGGAAACTAATACAACTGTGGATATTTCTATATCAAAATCTTGAAACTCTGTAAAAATAAACAAGGTGGGTTCTTGTGATGATCTTGAAGTCAAGATGATTAGTGTGCAAGCATGATGACCATGGTAGGAAGGAAATAGCCTGTTACTTCAGTCTTGGAAGGTAAAGATTGAGAATTACAGGACCAAGCTGGCTAGAAGACTGACTATTAATCTGTGTTCTCTGGGTTTGATTGAGGTTCTACCTCAAAAAAAAAAAAAAAAAAAAAAAAAGGTAGAAGAGTGCTTGACTATTTTTTAGCTGCATTATGCTTTTATTTGACTATTGTCATGAGTGTAATTTATTGTGATCCAACATGTTGTATAGTGTACAAGTGTATGTGTGTATAAAATTATTATTATTATTATTATTATTATTATTATTATTATTATTATTATTAGCTAGGATCTGTTCTTACAGAAAGTAAGGAAATGTGGATGATGACATCTTGGGAGTCATCAGAGGATCCCAGGTTGGTGGGTTAACTGGGTGGCCTGTGGTAAATTTTATGCCTGGGGACACAAAGGCAGCCAGGATATCAGTCATTAGCAATGTAGGACAGCCAAGTCCCCTTTAAACTTTTCCCACCCTAGAGAATGGGAAAAGGGGGCAGTAACAAGTATAGGAGGAGGAAGAAGAGATGCCCAGAGGGCCAGGAGAACTAATGGAAATTTGCAGCTGCCAGTGTGGGGGCTGGAGGGAATGTCTCAAAAGCCCCAGACTCCTGTATTCAGACAGGATCCCCAATGAAGGTATAGGGAGACCAACCTACCTACAAAACTTTTGACCCTAAGTTGGTCCTGTCTAACAGATTTCAGGCACAAAAATAGAGCACAGACTGAAGAAATGGCCAACCAGTAACTAGACCAACTTGGGATTGAACCCATGGGCTGGTAGCAATCTCTGACACTATTACTGGTGCTGTGTTATGCTTGCTGACAGGAACCCAGCATGGTTGTCCTCTGAGAGGCTGTACCAGCAACTGTCTAAGACAGATGCAGATACTCACAACCAAGCATTGGACAGAGGTCAGAGACCCATATGGAAAAGCTAGGTAAAGATTGAAGGAACTGAAAAGGATAGTAACCCCATAAGAAGGCCAAAAGTGTCAATTAATGTGGACCTCAGGGAGCTCCCAGAGACAGAGTCACCAAACAAACAACATACAAGGGCTGATCTGAGGGCCCAACACGTATGTATCAGAGGACTGTCTTGTGTGGCCTCAGTAGCAGCAGATGCACTTAATGTTGTAGAGATGTCAGGCCTCGGGGGGGGGGGGGGGGATCCACAAGGCTGCACCCTCTCAGAGGTAAAAGTGAGAGGAGAAAGGGAAAAAAAAACTGGGAGAGTGGACTGGGAGGAGGGTGACATTTGGGATGTAAATAAAATAAGCAATTATTAAACAGCAAGAACAACAACAAAACCAGTCTAATCCTCTAGTTATAAGATAAAACATAAAAGGGAGCATACTTATTTCCCTATGTGATTCCTCAACTAAGAAATCAAAATTCTTTAATTTTCAATTTTCTAGCATAGTAACATAAAACAATTTCATTAAGTTCCCTGATGAAGATTGGTTAAAGAGAGACAGATTTCATGAGGCAGTCACTGAGGAAAGATGCTTATGAATTGGAGAAGACTGGGTCAGTTCAGATAGAAGCTTTTTCAAACTGAGAGTGAACAGGAAGAAGATGGACAGAGGAAGTGGTCAGATGAGCAATGACTCAAGCCCAGAGTACAAGGGTGCAAAGCTGAACAATATCCCAGAATGCAGTGTAATAAGAAGATAAGGGAGGGGTGTGGGATGACTTCCTGACACCAAGGAAGAAGAATTTGTTACAGGTGCTCATGATGACTGCAGTACCTAAAGATGCTTTCCCCACAGGTAAGAGTCATGTTGCAGGAACCATGGGGCCCCAGGGACAATGCTCTCTCTCCAACTTTAGAAGGAAGAAATCCTTAAACCTGGGAGAGTGTTATAGTCAAGGAAATAGTAAGGAAAACATTTATTAAAGCAGGTAGTAAAAATGCTTTAAATATCACTTAAAAATCAATCCAAAAGCTGAGGATGTAACTCATTAGATAAAGAACATACTTCTAATCCCACTGCTCAGATGTAGAGGGAGGAAGTTTAAAGTCATTCCTGTTTACATTGTGAGGGAGATGCTAGACAGATCTATGAGATCAGACATCTTGCAGGATTGGGCTGCAAGTATTTTGAAAGTCAGAAAACAGAAGTTCATGCAGATCTAAGGCAGTAGTACTATAGAGGACAATAAAAATATGTTTGATTACTGACACAAAAGAAAATAAATCTAAAGTCTGAAATCCCAAAAGAAGATGAAGAACCTTGGGCACCAAGGAAATGTGATTTTATGAGATAATGTATTCTGCTTATCTATGTAAAAACACATCCATGCATATAGTGGTTAGTGTCCATGCAGAGTAACTATGGGATCCATAGACTCCCAGTGCTGTGCTCAATAGAAAAGCATCCATGTCTTCTTCAAAGCTGCCCCAGGACTTGGGAAAGTGCGATGTGCCTCCCTCTACCAGCAAGAAAGACACACCACCACCGGGATCTTCTCAGTCAGCTTTATTCTGGAGCACCTTGAGAGTAGATTCCCAACACCCTGGACAGCAGCAGAGCTGCTGCTTTTATACTCTCTCAGGGAAGGGGGGAGGGTGTCTAGTGGTTGCAGATTGGTGCACCAAGCTACATCTCATTTGCATATGGCCCGTTCATTGGTGCCACAAGCCGTGCCTCATTTGCCTATTGCCTGTTCAGGAGGGGCTATTGCTTGAGGAGAGCCTGAAGAGAGCTGCGCATACGCACTAGGCTCTCTTTCCTGACAGCCAGCCACTCCCCAGCCATCTTGTAATGGCAGGGAGCCACGGCTGCCTACATCTCATGGAGAGCCGAGGCTTCATGGAGAGCCGAGACTTCATGGAGATTCGGCTGCCTACAGGGCCACGGCTGCCCACTGAGCCTAGGCTCCACAGGGTGCGGCTGCCTATGAAGCCGAGGCTTCCTACAGGAAAGATCCATGGTATTAACAAATTATACTTCAGCTTTTTAGTGCAATTAATTGGAATTTAAATAAACCACTTTTGTTGAATTTTCTAATTTTGTATCTGCAGTACAATTTGTCTATGGTATATTTGACAACTTTTTTTTTCTCATTTATATTTTCAGTTTAGGAATGGTGAGTAAGTCAGGGTTCTGGCTGTGATCAGGCAGTTGCTTAGCTTTTGAGGCTGGATGTCTCAATAGAGTCTGGACTCTTGAAAAAGTAGGCTTAATGCCAGTGGAAGAATGCACATGCTACTGAGGCAAGAGACAGCAAGCAGACAAAAACAGATGCTTCATTTTTTTATGTTCTTATATAAAAAAGTGTAATCCAGATTACAGGGGATTATTTCATATAACCTGGATTAAAACTGTATTCCCATCTTCAAGATTCATATTAAAGGCATGTGCTTTCCAAGCTCAAAAGATATAGATTAAAGACATATATTTCTACCTCAAAGATCCATATTAGAGGTTGATCTTACCACTTCAAATTAAGGAAAAAATTCCCTCTATTTTTAGGTTTATGTTAGTTCCAGATATACTCAAGTTGAACTCCAAGAATAGTCATCACAAGGCTGGAGAGAAGACAGTTTCTAATAGCACTTTGAAAGATGGACAGAAGGTGTTGACCATTCTGCAGCTCACACAGTTATTGTATGTCCCATATTCTTTTAAATAGTTAGATCTGAATTTGTTGCATGTTCACATATATCCTATTTGAAATTCTCATTTCACCAATGGTCTGTGCTTAAGTATATGACATAGGTTCAAAATTTGTGTGTGGGCGTGTATGTGTGTGTGTGTGTGTGTGTGTGTGTGTGTGTGTGTGTGTGTGTATGCCTGTGTATATGTGCAAGTATCTAAATGGAGATCAGAAGACAGCCTTGGATGATATTCTCCTGGTGTCATCCACCTTGTTTTTCATGGTAGGGTCTTTCACTAGCCTGAAACTCTCAAAGTAGCAAGTTCATCCTGAAGTTTCAGGTTAATAGTAAATATTCTTTCCATCTCAGAGCATTCCCTGTTTTAGGTGTTAGAGTTACTTGAGTAATGGGGATAAGAAGCAGTTTATGGGCTGAAGTGCTTGATTTGTAAACACCAAGATCTAAGTTTAGATCCCAGAATTGATGAGAAAAAAAAAAAACTCTTCTTATAAGAATGTGCTTGTAATGTTAGTGCTTTGGAGATGGTGGATACCTGGGGCTTGCTGCTGGTCAGGTAGTCTGGCCAGCTTGGAGATTTTTAGGCCAGACCCTTTGTTAACATCAAAAATAAAAGTAAAGGAGGAGGAGATCCCATGAGAAACTATATCTGAGACTGACCTCAGGTTTAGGTTGATACACACATCTGCATGCACACTTGTACACATGCTTTCACACACACACATACACACACACACACACACACACACACACACACACACCAGAGATTTTTGAAGCATGGTTTTGTAGGAAGGACTACACTATGTTTTAAATTTAGAATTTAGTCTGGATATAAATACCCTGTGGAATACCCATTGAGGTGCCTTGGCAATAGAACTTCTTATCCTCCCTAAAAGCTTGCTCAGGGTTCATTGGTCAAACACTTCTCTCAAATATCATGGGACTTGTATAGCTGACATATACTTGTTTTTCATTCAAAGTGTTTTCTTTCCAGGATACAAACTAGGAATTTGTCAATCCATACTGGTAGACAAATTCTTTATGGTACATAAATGCAGCATAGATCCATTTGTGCTACATCTGTAGCTCATCTGTAGCTCATCTGTAGCTCTTGTGTAGAAGCCTTGAGACTCACTAACAATGACGACACAGGAAAATCCTGTGTAAAGAGGATGGATGCCCTCTGAAAACTTCTCAGAAATGGTTCTGATTTACTCGGTCATGTTAAGGTCCATTTGGAAACCTAAGAGCATGGGACAACTATGTGTGGTGTTGCCGTGTGTGTGTGTGTGTGTGTGTGTGTGTGTGTGTGTGTGTGTGTGTGTGTTGTGGGGGGTTATGGGGTATTTATTTCCAGAATTTATAGGACAGAATGTAGAGTTTACAGAGTCAGTATCATTCTCAAATATAGCCTCTACCAGTTGGACAACTTAGAGCAAAGTTTTATATTACATGAGCTCATTTGCAATATCCATGAATAGATAGGCTTGGGAGCCAGCTGTTCCCTGTTTAGTCTCTGAGTCATTGAGCTAAAGTTTAAGGACAAGTGTTTTAGGGAAAGTGGGGTGAGGAACTAAACAGCAGTGTAATACATGGAAATCTCTGTTATCTTTCAACTTGGTTTTATTTTTACAAAAGGCATTACAAATCAAAACCCCATGGTATCCTTTACTCGATAAATGACTTTCCAAGATAAAATTTCAGTTCTAGAATAATTTAAGCTTACAAATTATACTCATATCTCACGGTGATCATACTGTTCCAGGAAGATCTATAGGGACTCAGTCATCTTTTATCTTATTACTTCATCTCACCTTCTCTGTAGATAGTAAAGAAGCTCTAGTCAATCAATCGAGGGTGAATATATTGACAATCTCCAGTTGTGAATTTTAAAGGTCATGCCTAGAATGGAGCATGTGTCCCAGTCCATTTCTACTTAGAATACTGGCATACTTACTCTTAGTAAGCCACACAAGTTATGCTTTCCTTGGGGCCTTCTTCTGTGTGGTGGTTGTCCTTAATTGTAAATTTGACACAACCAACTGCCCATAGGGAAGAATGTTTTAGTGAGGAGTTACCTAATTTGTGCTACCCTGTGGAAATGTCTGTCAGCATTAAAATGGGTTTTAATTGGTGTGGTAAAATACAGGCTAGTCTGGGTAGCAAAATTCCTAGGCTAGGAATTTAAAAGTGAAGAAATGAAGCTAAGCACAAGCAGACAAGCAAGCTGCATGCTTACATCCATTCCTCTCTGCTCTTGACTTTGAATGTGATCAGCTGCTTCAAGCCCTTGCTCCAGTGACCCCTCTATGATGGACTGTATCTTAGAATCCTAGTACAATAAAGTCTTTTCTTACAAAGTTGTTTTTTGTTAGGATACTTTATTAGATGAAATAAAATGTACTGGAATATCCTGTGTAGTTCATGATTGCTTGTCTACCCAGGACACTTACATTCTTTTCTAGTTCAGTTCTAACCCCTCTAAGAGCACTTTCTGCAAAGCTCTTTTATTCTTCAGTTACTAACAAAGCTTTTCTCATTCCCTAACCACAAAACATACTACTTCATATGTCATATTACTTCATGTGTTCATATGACCATTTGTCTCTCTATGTAATAATAAACAGTGATATTGTTAATGATAGGAGCACACATGGGTTCATGCATGTGGTGTTGGAAGAATACTTGCAATTCTACTACTCAGAACATTTTCTGTACATTAATTTCCGATCCAAGTGGGTAGCTACTAGACACCTATAATTTATACTGAAATATTTTCAAGAAGTAGTTTCTTAGTGCACACACAGGAAACTTGCATAGAAAAGAAATAAAAAAAAAAAAGGATCTGACTATAATCTAACAGTGGATACTGAACTTGAAGTGAATAAAAAGATAGGAAATAGTTCCTTAGCATCTCTTCATAAAACAACAGAAACGTAATATGAAAAAGCAGGTTTATAAAATGGGGCTAATAAGATTTCTAGGTAGGTACAAAGCTTGCTTTTCAGCATAAAGATCTATGTTT
This sequence comes from Mus minutoides, assembly GCA_902729485.2. Taxonomy (NCBI): domain Eukaryota; kingdom Metazoa; phylum Chordata; class Mammalia; order Rodentia; family Muridae; genus Mus; species Mus minutoides. The sequence continues at coordinate 393,002 of LR750101.1, read as the reverse complement.
GGTACCTAGAAATTTATAAATAGTTTTGTTGTTCCCTTGGGAGTTCAGTGTTTGGGAAACAGAGACAGGAGGATACATTGGATTTACTGGTCAGTCAGTTAGGCTAAATAATGAGAAACCTCCATCACAAAAATAAGATAAAATAAAATAAAATAAAAATTTTAAAAAATGAATGATATCTGAGCAATGAGATTGTCTTCTGGTCTCCATATGTTCATGTATACTTCTGCATGCACACATTTGTACACGCACTCATGGAAATCTATAACCACATGTATGAAAATTTTCACATAGACATATGTGCAAGCACTCACATATACACATGAATTTATAGCAAGCATTCCAGAATTTTTATACACTACTTCCTAGTGAAGGCAGGTGTAGTATTAAAGGGCTACAGTCTCAGGTCTCAAGAGTCTTGATCAGGAGTATTCTGAGCTTAGCTTGAGGTACAAAGCAAGACCATGACTCTAAGAATAATCAACAAGGAAAAACAAGAGCTACGAAAATGTAATTAATTTTCTATTTTATATCCTGTGACCTCTGTTTTTAAGATAATTACCATTGATCTGTAACTCAAGATTTTATCTATGAAACAGAGAATGAGCCAAGCAAAGGCAATGTGTTGTTTGCTTCTGAGTGAATAGCTTGTGTAGAAGTTATGTGGGGAGGAACACTAGAGTCTTTTTTTCTACAGTGAGCCCTCAAGGCTTGTGGTGGAAGGTTTCTCATTGTATGTCACATCTGATGGAAGTGACATGGTGTTTGGTCAGCTTTCTCACTACATGCTGATTATAACACCATTCCACCATTGTTGGAAGTAAGCTCTGTCCTTTCATCTCTAGAAGTGATCTGCAAGTTGAATGACTTATTGAACAATGACAGATCTGTCCTCAGCATCAAGTATTCTTTGTTAGTGAGAAGCCATTCCCTCTAAGGTGACAGGAATCACATGACTCTGATTGTTTGCGGGGCAGTGGGTGTAGGGGTATAAAGGGAATGGGAGAAAACCCGCATCCTGCCAGAGTTCCGGTGCTCTGGGCAGGTGGACACAGAAGGATTGCTGCATGCTTTCCACTCTGCCCCGGGTGGGTGTCTGGCTGTGTGAAGACACTGGTCCCAGCTTAGCGGGTGGTGGACAAAGTGCAATCCAGGGTTCCAGGTTCCCAGCCTCGGGCATCTCAGACACCGCTGGACATGGAGGAAGAGCTGAGAACAGAATGAGGGACCCTGGGGCGGCTCAGTCAGCCCCGGTGCTGAAGGGAGGAGAGGGCAGCAGAGAAAGGGGGCGCTGGATGGTTCCCTCATGGGCAAGAGTCCTTGGTCTAGTCTGTGGCTGGAGTGCAGGAAGGCCTTCTGGCGGGAGGTTAGACACAGCTTGTTAGGAGAAAGCCTATCCCATCATTCAAGCACAGCAGGCTTTGATGAGCAGAGACAGTCTATGGTTTTAGAGCTTTATTGTTGAAAGACAGGGGCAAGGAGAGAAGGTAGAAAGAGTCTGGCCATGGACACATGGAGAGAGGGTGGAGGGTGGGGCTAGAGATGAAAGTTAGAAAGGTGAGAGCTTAAAGAGAGCAAGGAGGGGTCAAGCAGCTCCTTTTGTAGTGGGCTGGGCTATCAGGTAACTGTGGGGAGGAGCATACCTGGCTATAGTCAGGTAACTGTGAGTGGAGTCTAGTCAGAATACCAGAAGCTTGGGACCTTGTCTGTGTGACTGATAGTCACACACCTCTCCTGCAGGGGCTGTTGTGGTGGTAACTTTGACAGGAGCCAGGGGTCCAGGAGACATGATTGAACACCTTCAGTCCCACGTAGGTGGGAATTGTCACCCATTGAATCCCTTGGGTTTCAAGACCTAAGCTCAACTGGATACCAGGGTGTCTGTGTGCAGCCCACTGCCCCACAGTAGTTAAGTGGCAGTGAGCTGACATGGAAGCCAGCTTAGGCAAAATCAGGCCAAGCTAGGAGCAGATACTGGCCTGAATGAAGACAGCAGAACTCTTTCTCTCTGACCTTTATATTTGTTTCCTTCTAATTTTTTTACTTTAAAAATTCTTGTTTTATGTGTGTGTGTGTGTGTGTGTGTGTGTGTGTGTGTGTGTGTGTGTATGTGTGTGTGTGATGTATGTGCAGCTATATGTGAAAGTATGCACATACATGCTCACATGCACTAGCTAGATGATGGCTTCAGGTGTCCTGGCTGTCAATTTCTTCTTTCTCTTTGAGAACCTGAGTCTGAAGCTAGGCCAGAAATCCTTTTTTCTCTTCACAGTTTTTATGACACTAGATGATAGGAAGGTATCTTAAACTTTTACATGGGTGCTGAGAAAATTAAGGTTCTTATGTTAGCGTAGGTTACACTCACCCAAGCCATATCTGTAGCTCCAAGTTTGGGCTTTTCTAATGTATAAATGAATATTAATAAATGTATATACATCTAATGTATGAAGTGGATATTTTTGTTAGCATGCTGATGACTTGTGTGGGTGGTCACTATGCTATTCTTCCATGTAGTTCTTTGCAAAGTTGAAACTCCATAGATCTGTAGTGAGTGGGTAATCCTGTATGTAACATTCCTAAGCTGGATATGGTATAATAGTAGTATTATATACCATATATATAGTATATAATATATATTAATTATTATTAATGGTAGGCATTATACAAAGCAGTGAGGTGGATTTCACAACGTGACCATTCTGTCAGTGGTAATGCAATTCCTAGCTTTATATCTTCAGCTCCATGAAGAAGTAGCATTATTCTCCATTTTTCTCTGCTAATTTAAGACAGGCTTCTCCTACCTTATATTTTGGTGCCTCATGGTCTGAACTTATGCAGAAAGTTTTTGTGAATTGTATTTTACTTTTTGAGACAGGGTCTCATGTAGCCTCAGGCTGCCCTCAAGCTTGCTAGGTATCTAAAAATGGTGTTAAACTTCTGATCCTCTGTTTCTATCTCCCAGTGCTGTTATTATAGGTAATTAACATAATGCTAGTTTAAGCAGTTCTGGGAATGGAAGCCATGGCTGTGCACATGCAAACCAGGCATTCTTCTCATGGAGCCACATTTTTATTCCTCCCTGTATAATTTTGAAATTAATGTGTGGACAAAAATTATAGCTACATATAAGAGACTTCCTTGTTACTGTAATTTTGCATTAACATACAAAAAAGGAGTATATCATTTGTATTGTTTACCTTGATGTCTGATTTGAGAAGAATGAGATGTGAAAATATAAAGTCCTTCATTAGCTCTAAAGGAGTCAATCTAAGTTATAGAGTGCTTAAAGTATTCCTGCATCATGTTTAGTACTCATTTTTAATTGTATATTTCATTTTAAGAAATAAGATCTGATTTCTAGGCTTGAAACTCCTAGTAGGCTCAAGCAATTCTATGGCCTCAGCCTCCTAAGTCACGGGAACTATCTGGGTATCCAGTCAAACCTCTTTTATAAAGATTTAAACTTGCAAGTGGGAAGAAAAACATATGTGTGAAGGTGTGGAGGTCAGAAGTCAAACTAGTCCCCCCCCCCCCCCCCTTAGGAGCTCTCCACATAGTTTTTATTTTCTTTCTATTTTTTTAATTATTTTTTTCAATTTTATTAGATATTTTCTTCATTTACATTTCAAATGTTATCCCGAAAGTCCCCTAAATCCTACTCCATCCCCCGCCCTGCTCCCCTACCCACCCACTCCCACATATTGGCCTTGGCAGTCCCCTGTACTGGGGCATACAAAGTTTGCATGACCAAGGGGCCTCTCTTCCCAATGATGGCAAATTAGGCCATCTTCTGCGACATATGCAGCTAGAGACATGAACTCTGGGGGTACTAGTTAGTTCATATTATTCTTCCACCTATAGGGTTGGAGACCCCTTCAGCTCCGTGGGTACTTTCTCTAGCTACTCCCTTGGGAACCCAGTGTTCCATCTAATAGCTGAATGTGAACATCCACTTCTGTGTTTGCCAGGCACTGGTATAGCCTCACACGAGACAGCTATATCAGGGCCCTTTCAGCAATATCTTGCTGGCATATACAATAGTGTCTGCATTAGGTGGCTGATTATGGGATGGATCGCCGGCTGCAGCAGTCACTGGTTGGTCCATTCTTTTGTTTAAGCTCCACACTTGATCTCTGTAACTCCTTCAATGTGTGCTTTTTTCCTAATTCTAAGAAGGGATGAAGTGTCCACACTTCCACATTCTTCTTGGGTTTCATGTGTTTAGCAAATTGTGTATTGGGTAATCTATGTTTCTGGGCTAATATCCACTTATCAGTGAGTACATGTTATGTGAGTTCTTTTGTGATAGGGTTACCTCACTCAGGATGATGCCCTCCAGATCCATCTATTTGCCTAGGAATTTCATGAATTTATTGTTTTTAATAGCTGAGTAGTACTCCATTGTGTAAATGTACCATACTTTCTGTATCCATTCCTCTGTTGAGGGACATCTGGGTTCTTTCCAGCTTCTGGCTACTATAAATAAGGTTGCTATGAACATAGTGGAGCATGTGTCCTTATTACCAGTTGGAACATCTTCTGGATATATGCCCAGGAGAGGTATTACAGGATTCTCTGGTAGTTCTATGTCCAATTTTCTGAGGAGCCACCAGACTGATTTATAGAGTGGCTGTACAAGCTTGCAGTCCCACCAACAATGGAGTAGTGTTCCTCTTTCTCCATATCCACGCCAGCATCTGCTGTCACCTGAATTTTTGATCCTAGCCATTCTAACTGGTGTGTTAAGGCAAGATCTCTCACTAGGACTTGGAGTACATCACTTGGCTTGTCTGTGTGCCATCAAGGCCAAGGGATCTTCCTACATCTAACTCCTCACTCTAGGATTACAGTCATGCATCAAACCCCAAATTTTGGCCTCAGTTTAAAAAAAAAAAGCCACAGTGGCACTTTCTGGCATTCTTCCTCTTTTTCTCAGTGACCCTGCTTACGTTTCTGACATTGAGGAGACACATTTGCCAAATATCTGTGAGACCCTAGCGTGTGCTGACCACATAACAAATGGCAACCAGTAGATAAAGCGAAGCAAACTGATTTGGTAATTTATGCTCTCCATACCATACAGCAAAGCAGCAATATAAAGCAGGACAGCAGTGACTCAGTTCTACAGCTTGTTTAACATCTTTAACAAGAGAAAGTCAGCATTAGAGAGAAAAAGGGCAAGGGCCTGTTTCTGTAGACTTACAGAAAAAAAATATTTGAGAAGAAAATAATGAATCGAGGCTCTCTTTTAAAAATGGTTTTCTTAGGAGTCATGTCTGTGCTGATAAGAGATATCTTGGGAGAATGATGGACAGAGTTCCTCATGGCTGCTTCTCTGTAAATTCCGGTCCCTGGAAACACAAAGTTTAAGATGACAAAAGCATGAGAAAACTAAGATCGGTATAGCATTTGGCAATATTTGGGACTTACTATCAGTAGGGGATGTGGTACAAGGCCTTCAGCACCTGGGACATAAAAGCAACAATCTGTGGCCTGCCACCGTTTATCAGTATTATTTGTATGTATGCATACCTATGCATGTTTCTTTGTATATGGATACAAATAAATATGTATGTAGAGGACAAAGCATAAACTCAAGTTTGTGTCTTCAAGATATATCCATATGTATTGCTATTTATTTTTTTGAATCAGGGTCCCTAGTTATCCTGGAACTGACTGAATAGGTTGGTCACAAAGCTTCAGGGAATGGCCTCTTGCTGTTAGGTTTGCAAACCCAGACTTTCTGTTTGCTTGATTATTTTTTTTCCAATTTTTATTACATATTTTCTTCATTTACATTTCAAATGCTATCCTGAAAGTCCCCTATATTCTCCCCCATGCCCCGCCCGGCTCCCTTACCCACCCATTCCCACATCATGGCCCTGGCATTCCTCTGTACTGGAGCATATAAGGTTTGCATGACCAAGCAGCCTCTCCTCCCATGATGGCCAACTAAACCATCTTCTGCTACATATGCAGCTAGAGACACAAGCTCTGGGGGTATTGGTAGTTCATATTGTTCTTCCACCTATAGGGTTGGAGACCCCTTCAGCTCCTTGGGTACTTTCTCTACCTCCTCTATTGGGAAACCTGTATTCCATCTAATAGCTTACTGTGAGCATCCACTTCTGTGTTTGCCAGGCACTGGCATAGCCTCACATTAGACATCTATATCAGGGCCCTTTCAGCAATATCTTGCTGGTGTATGCAATAGTGTCTGCGTTTGGTGGCTGATTATGGGATGGGTCCCCAGCTGTAGCAGTCACTGGTTGGTCCATCCTTTTGTCTTAGCTCCACATTTGATCTCTGTAACTCCTTCAATGTGTGCTTTGTTCCTAATTCTAAGAAGGGACGAAGTGTCCACACTTTGATCTTCATTCTTCTTGAGTTTCATGTGTTTAGCAAATTATATCTTGGGTAATCTAGGTTTCTGGGCTAATATCCACTTATCATTGAGTACAGGTTATGTGAGTTCTTTTGTGATAGGGTTACCTCACTCAGGATGATACCCTCCAGATCCATCCACTTGCCTAAGAATTTCATAAATTCATTGTTTTTAATAGCTGAGTAGTACTCCACTGTGTAAATGTACCACATTTTCTGTATCCATTCCTCTGTTGAGGGACACCTGGTTTCTTTTCAGCTTCTGGCTATAATGAATAAGGCTGCTATGAACATAATGGAGCATGTGTCCTTATTACCAGTTGGAACATCTTCTGGATATATGCCCAGGAGAGGTATTGCAGGATCCTCTGGTAGTACTATGTCCAATTTTCAGAGGAACCGCCAGACTGATTTTCAGAGTGGTTGTACAAGCTTGCAGTCCCACCAACAATGGCGGAGTGTTCCTCTTTCTCCACATCCACGCCAGCATCTACTGTCACCAGATTTTTTGATCTTAGCCATTCTTACTGGTGTGAGGTGGAATCTCAGGGTTGTTTTGATTTGCATTTCCCTGATGTTTAAGGATGTTGAACATTTTTTCAGGTGCTTCTCAGCCATTCGTTATTCCTCAGTTGAGAATTCTTTGTTTAGGTCTGTGCTCCAGTTTTTAATGGGGTTATTTGATTTTCTGGTGTCCACTTTCTTGCGTTCTTTATATATATTGGATATCAGTCCACTATCTGATTTAGGATTGGTAAAGATCCTGCCCCAATCCATTCGTGGCCTTTTTTTCTATTGACAGTATCTTTTGCCTAACAGAAGCTTTGCAACTTTATGAGGTCCCATTTGTCAATTCTTGATCTTACAGCACAAGCCTTCACTACTCTATTCAGAAATTTGATTATTTGTCTTATGTGAATTCTGGAAACCATCCTAGAGGCCTTATGCTTGCAAGGCAGCCTCATTATAAGCAAGGCTCTGTTGACTGCTTCCCCTCCATTATACTGTGATTATGTTATGTTTTTGTTCATTTTAAAATAATTCTTCTCTAAGTTATTGAAGAAGAAAATAGAAGTGCTTTGTAAATTTTAAATAACTTTTAATTATTTTATGTGTGTATATGTGCATGTGTTTGTGTGTCGGGGGGTAGAGAGTCTACTTGTCTGTATGTGTACCATGTATTCATGAGTACCTACAAAGGCCAGAAGAGTGTCAGACACTCTGGCACTTGAGATATGTATCATTGCAAGCTGTGTGTTGTGAATACTGGGAACCAAACCTAGGGCCTCTGCAGAGCCGTGCATGCTCTCAGTAGCTGTGCCTTCCTTCCAGTCCAAACTGAACCTTTTATGAGGAACTTTTCAGAGCAGTGTTTTCAGTCTAATGTCACCTTGGAAATTGTGATTTTCCAGGATTCTGTCAAGCTTGGTGGCTGCCAATTAAAGTAGCCAGAGGAACACTGTCATTGAAACCATGTCCACTGACATTCATCTCAGATCAGCACCAACATAAAGTACATTTACATTCACACTACCAATAGGCTGCACTTCATTTAGATATGAACTACTAAAATGAGTTTTTTTTCTCCCCTATTTTTTCACACTCATGATTTAGCCATAGTACATGAATAACATTGCTTACCATGTGTTTCATAGACTGATTACTGCATTGTAGAATGACAGAATGTCCTGTTATATGACAGGTATTTTGTATATAAAGCTCTCCATTTGTATGTAGTAAGGGTTTCTACAGACTGTCATTGCTACCTGGATTTAAGGGAGACATTAAAGTATAGATAAGACTTAGGAGCCATGCCTTTAACCCCAGCACTCTGGAGGCAGAGGCAGGTGGATTTCTGAGTTTGAGTCCAGCCTGGTCTACAGAGTGAACTCCAGGACAGCCAGGACTACACAGAGAAACACTGTCTTGGGGGAAAAAAAAGACTTAGGTAGAGTTGAAGCTCAAAGTAGTTACCAATCTTGATACTTTCCATATCACCAGGAGTCACATGGAAGGAATGATACCTTCATCATACACTATGAAAAACATCACCAGCAACAGGGGTCTGATGATCATTTGTAGTCCAGGAAATCGCTGTACCTTCTGACACTTTCTTTGTGGTCTAATATTGAAACATGGCATTTTACCATGTCTTTTGAGCTCTGTTTGTGTCTTCAGACATCAAAAGCTCTGTTAACTCCAATAAAATTCAGGATAGTCTTGTAACTGATTTTTGTGGTTCTCATTAACTTTAATACCATTTTTCTTTTCTTTGTTGACACAAGGTCCAGTTAAATTCTCAAAAATCCAGTGCAGCAGGGTTACTTAAATAAATGGCTGTTAAATAAAATGCATCACAAGCATGTAGTTCCCAGCATTAATTTGATTTTATTTATGTCTACAGGCAGTTTTTATAGATCTGTATTGGATTGCAATCATGTGGTAAATCCTCCATCACCCAGGATACCACAAGGAAGAAGAGACACAAAATTGAAACATTTTTAATTTATTTTATTTTTTGAGAATATAATTACATCATTTATCTTGTTGCTTTCCTCCATCGAAGCCATCCCATATAACTTCTTTGCTCTTTTTCAAATCCTTAGCCTCTTTTGAAAATAATTAGTGCTACACACATTCTTGTATAGGTATATAGAGCAATGTAAGAATAATAATAGACATGCTAAGAAGAATTACAACTTTTTTTTAACTCTTAAAAATATGTGCCGAGCCAAGTGTGGTGGTGCACACCTTTAATCCTAGCATTCAGGAGGCAGAGGCAGGCAGGTTTCTGAGTTTGAGGCCAGCCTGGTCTACAAAGTGAGTTCCAGTACAGGCAGGGCACACAGAGAAAAATTGTCTCGAAAAACCAAAAAAAAAAAAAAAAAAAAGTGCTGAGATGCAGGAGATATAGGTTACTGAAAAGCTTATCATATTAACATGAGCAATTGAGTTCTAATTCCCAGGACCTACAGAAAAGAGTCAGGCATGGTAGCATGAACTTGTAATCCCAGTGCTTAGGAGGGAGATCCAAGTGCATCTCTGGGCCTCACTGGCCAAGCAGTCTAGCCAATTTGGTGAAATTCAGGTTCAATCTCAAAAACAAATGTGCACAGACTTCCAAGATTTTTAGAGGGTTAAGATGTTTGCCCACAAGTCTTACAACCTGGGTTCAATGCCCAGTATCCATGAGATGGAAGGAGAGAACCAACCCAATCAAGTTTTCTCTGATTTCATGTGGAGTCCATGGCATGTGCACACCAAATTTAAAAGATCATGGAAACAGTAAGGAGAATGATGAAGGAAGAGACCTGATGTCAATCTCTATTCTCTATACGCACACATGAAAGTGTAGACATATGCACACATAAGGTCTCACACACACACACACACACACACACACACACACATTCTGAGTTACATAGTTGTTTCCATAGTTTTAAAGGAGAAATATAAATGGCAAAGCAGCAAGGCTATAGATCTGACCTTGGTACTTGAAAAGATGAGGTCTAAATAAAGCTATTTTGCCGTCTGAATACTATCATTATCTCTAATGAGAGAGAGAAAACATCACAAGGATGTTACAAATTGTATGTTAGGCAATAAATTATCTTCCAGAACTGTACTCAGACTATTTCCCTCAGATATGAAAACACAGATCTATCTTCTCTGCCTGGTCACAGTACATATCTGCTCTGTGTTTGTAAAATAATTATCCTGAAGAGCCTTGATGTGTCTGCCATTGTCCTTTTTGCTAAGGAGTGCAGCTCTTTGCATGAACTCCTGATAGTATCCATTCAACAGCAATACAGAGTTTACTGATTGGTGTTTTTAACAGAGACAAATATTGCTATATACAAAGCATCTTTAGGTGATAAAAATGAAATCTCTTTCTTGCTAAAGACCTTCCATTGTCTCCTCTTTTAAGAATTGATAGAGATGGACTGGCCTAACTATGGAACTAAGTTAAGCCTTACCAAGGCAGGTGTTTAAGCTATGCTAGGGAGATGAAAGGAGCAATTGTTTCTTTATTTAGGTAATACTCTTCTTTCTAGAATTCACACTCCCTAGTGCAGTTCCTGTGAGTTGTTCTAAGCTTTTTCTGGGCTTGTGCGATTTTTTTTTTTTTTTGACTAATAAATGCTTCCTCTTCCTTTTCTTCTGCCTTTTTCTATTGGCCAAAACCTCAGCATGTTCTCCCCGGTGCCCAGCCTTCTCTTTCTTTTTCTGAAGCCCTTCCCACCATATGGCCACTTGTCATGATGTGGCTAACATCCATGTTTGCTTTCCTAGAGCAGAATGGTTTTCCCCCTTTATCTTCTCCATTCTATTTTTCTGAGAAGCTACAGAGACTTTCAGCTTTGCCTGCCTTGGGGATTTCCTTTTAAACTCTAATACAATTCTCCTCAAACTTCCAGTTACATTTATTCCTAAATTACTCTAATAATGAGGAAGAGAATCCCATAAAGGAATCTTGATTTCCCTAGTATCATATGGTAACCACAAAGAGATCCCTCCAAATTTTCACTAATATTTTATTTGTGCCAGCTAATGCATATGCTTGTATGTCCAATTACATGTGCATATGGATAGATATCAATTTTGGATATCTTATGTTGTTAATCTCCACTTTCTTTTTCAGGTAGGAATTCTCACTGAGCCTGGAGCTCTCCAATTTAGTTGAGAATGTGGGCATGCACAGCTCTGTACATGGGTTCTAGCAATAAAGTTCAGGTTCTTAAGCCTGTATGGAAAGCCCTGTATTACAACCATCTCCCAAGCCCTACCAAAATTGCCTTTTGATTTTCTTTTATGCAGGCCTTTTCTCCACAGAAAGATGTGCTGTAATTCTATATATTGCTTCCTGCTTCTGTGCCCTCTATCTAATTTAAGACTATATATTAATATTTTATGATATTAGTGTTTATTTTCCATTTTATTATTTACTTCTATTTTTTACATTCATTTATTATAAGTATGTTAAGCCATTTTATTTTACTATTTATGAATTTGAATCAGTGTTAGTATCTTTGCTTCTTCAAGTTTATATAAAAAGCCAAAAACAAACAAAAACAATTTCCAAGTCTTCTTTCCCTACAGAACATTTATGCATTCCACTTTTTATATCCGAGTCTATGATTCATTTGTAATTTGATTTTGGTGTTGACTTTATGACTGGGCCCATGCCTTCCTAATCATCCTAATCATCAAAGTATTTCAATAGAAGGGCTCAGAAAGAGAATGAATGTCATGGTGACCCTGTTCGTAAGGATTCTACTGGAAACAGGAATTCTGTGAAGTATCCCAGTAAAAGGACATTTATTCCTTCTATGTCCTTAGTTTGTTTTAAGGTCAACTCAGTCCCAAGGCCAAGTGATTGACCTTTCCCAACTACAATGTTTAGCGCCACCAAGGCCAGATGTTTAATTCTTCCGTTTGGTTTTGGTTTTGTTTGTTTGTTTTGTTTTATCCTTTTGGAAATAATGGTGTACTATGTAGCACTTGCTGGTGTGCAGGTCACTTTGTAGAACACAGTGGCCTCAAACTTACATAGATCTTCTTGTTTTCCATTAAAGAGCCTTCACTATTACACTAATACCCTTTCAGAAGAGGAGCTGGTGTCTCTGGCATCTGGCAAAAAAAAAAAAAAAAAAAAAAAAAAAAAAAAAAAAAAAGAGCCTCCCCAGCAGCCCCCAGACACCTTTGTCTTTTAGCCAAGGAAGAAACCTCCACGTTGGAGGTTGGTGGCTTTTTACACTAAACTTCTTAGCAAATTTTTACTTTCTGTCAGAAAATCAAACAAAATCTGATAACTTAGACTGTGCCCTTTGCTTTGTCACGTTCTCACAAGACACTATAACTCATGCCCCACGTCCTTTGAGACATGCTAAATTAAATTCATGCAGGCAAAGGGATGCTGGAGACGTTAGGTATGTTTGACCTATTTTGACACTGCTCAATTAATGATTTAACAATAATTTTAAACACATAATAGCCAAGAAGGAATTAAACATGCAAGGAAACAAACCCCAAACAAATACGAGAACATTGAAAACAACAACAACAACAGAATAAGAGGAAAAACAAAACAAAAATCCAAGCACAGGAAATAAGAGAAAGAACATGTTTAGAAGGGTTTAGAGTGCATAGATGAAAGAAAGACACAAAGTAGCAGATCTACAGCGCTGAAACCTAATACAGAAATAGCAGAATCTGGAGCTGGAGAGATGGTTTGATAGATCAAAGGGCTTTTGGCATGAAGGCCTGACTTCTCATCCTCAGGATCCACAAAAAAAGCCAGAAAGTGCTTCTACACTATACTTTCACAGTCCAGCTAGCCTACTGCATATGTAGTAGTAAAACAACAAGGGGTTCTGGGTAAAACAAGGAGGAAGATGGTAACAGACACCTGACATTGTCCTCTCACCTCCATATGCACACCTGAGTATACTGTGCTGGCTAGATTTTGTCAACTTAACACAATCCAGAGTCATCTCAGAGGCTGAAACCTCAATTGATAAAATGCCTCTGTAAGACCGAGCTGTAGGCAAGCCTGTAGTCCTGTTCCTTGAGTAGTGATTGAACTGGGCAGCCAATTGTAGTTTGTATTATCTAATGGCAGATGGGTGGTATTAAATGGCATAATAAAGCATCCAGAACAAGCCATGAGTAGGGAGTTAGTAAACTGTACCCCTTCATGCCATCTGCATCAGTTCCTGACTCCAGGTTCCTGCCTTGAGATCCTGCCTTCAATTTCTTGGATGGTGGACTACAAGCTCAAGATGAAACAACCCCTTTCTTTCAAAATTGTTTTTGTCTAGGTATTTTAGAAGAGGAATAAAAACCCTAAAACTCCTCTGTGAAAAATGCAAACATGTACACACACACACACACACACACACACACACACACACAAAGTACAATCTAAGAAACAACAAATATTTGCATTATAAAATTATCCCAAACATATAAAAACTGCAGCTGGCATCCAGTTCTGCCAGTGAAGTTGAAGATGTAAGTTTTATGAAAAAATACCTCTATCAGAAAACACAGAAGTTGATTACCAGTCCCTCTTCACTGTGAAGCTTTGCTCGCACAGCACATGTGGCATGCAGTAGAGGCTCCCAAGGTCTCCCAGGTAGGACTTTTCTATAAGTATCTCTCCTGAGGAATCCAGAGGCTTTGACCTCAGGGAGCAATCCAGGAGCTGCAAGGATAGGGACCACTGACTTTTAGTAATCTAATCATGGCATCTATGCCTGTAACCTATTCTTCTTCTCCATTGTGGCCTGTACCCATTTGAACTACGTGCCAGACACTGTCCTTCTTCCTTTAAGTTGTTTGGTCTAGTATTTTGTCACAGCAATGAGAAAATTAATGAAGATAAATATGAATACCTGAATACAAGCAAGTGTCCGTCATGGAAATTACATTAGGGTTGGCCAGCAGGAGTAAAGTGATTTTCCTGAGGTACCACAGGTACTAAGTTGAAGCAAGACTACAAAAATTTACCCAGTTTATTTTTAGGCTTCATGTCCTTTGTGAAATATTTATAAATTATATGTTGTGTGTGTGTGTGTGTGTGTGTGTGTGTGTGTGTGTGTGTGTGTTTGCGTGTGTTTGAGTATGTGTTTTCATTGACTACATTTGTGTGATTGTGTGTTTGCTACATAATAATAGTTTGTTCTCTTCTTCTACCCATATCATCACCCTTTACAGCAAATGCCTTCACTCACTGAGCCATCACATTGATTCAGTAGTAGTAAAAATACATAAAACTTACTGTGTTCACTGTGTGGCATGCATGTTGTGACACTCTTATATACCTCTGCTTCAAAATGTGTGTCTGAATATCAGAGAGAGTTCCATAAATATAAATATATAACCTTGAATTTATTCCAAAGGATAAAAAGATCCACCTCTCTCACTCATTATAACCTGACTGGTAGTAAATTATTGGAAGCTCTCCTTGCACTTGATCATGATGAGTGGTCGCTTCATAATCCTGGAATGGGGCATTAGTCATAGGTGCTGAAGTCACCTAAGGTGACAAGCTTGTACTCTATCTTAAAACAATGTTGGGAGCCACTAAACTATTTAAAACATGGCCAGATGGCATAATTCAATGTATACATGCTACTCAGAACTATAGGACTTTGTGTGAAATATCAGATATTAATTTTTATGACTAAGTTGGTTAATGTGAATTTTTAAAAGGTTTTATTGTTTCTTTGTGAATTTCACATCATGTTCCTCAGTCCCCCTCATGTCTCTCACCCATTGTACCAACCCTCCACCACTGTAATCTTCCTTCAAATAGGGAGAAAAAAAATCTCATTGTGGAAGCTGTAGTGTGTCATAGTGTATCCCACAGTATACCCTATTTTCCACACTTATTGGCTTGCAAATGATCATTGCAATGACTCATTGGTTAAGGACAAGGCCTCTGGTTTCTACTATACTGTCAGTACTGGATCCTTATTGGTACTCCTCTCAAATATTTTATTATTGCCCAGTATCATGGAGATCTTGGAGGTTTGGATCTGTAGTACCAACCCTTCATGCACTCCAGCGGTTCATTAATTGTCTAGATGTTGGGATGGGCCAAATCTAAGCCATAGATCTGGGCCTAAGTCTATCACAGCAGGTCAGCCCACCAGCTTGCCACCACCCATATCGGCCCATTCAATGCCACAGCCAGCCACGGACAGAGCTAGCTTTTCCACTCCAATGCACTCCCCTCTCTGCCACCCGCTGATGCATGGGTGGTACAGCAATCACACTTACAACACCTTTAGGGACATCATCAATATGTCACGTAAACCATCTCCTTTACATTCTTCCAAATCTGTAAGTATTGGTTCAATGAGATTAATTATTATCAAGTTTACAACTCGGCTAAAACTCCAAACTCTGAACTGTAACACCTGTGACCTTTTCTGTTCATGTGTTACACACAAAGCCCTCTGTGCCTGCTATGGGCTATAAGCATAGGGACACAGATTGATGGTAAAAACCATACTTGTTGACTTATATCTGTAAATTAGTAGGCAATTGAAGATGGATTGAACCTATATTTAATATTGTATCAGTTACTGTTCTAAGCTTGGGATATATAAATGTAAGAGAGCGTCTCATAGTGCTGGAGGGTGTCACAGTTGGTTACTTGCTTGCTTTGAAAGCAAGAGAATTTGGATATGATCCCCAGAACATATGTAAGCCAGGTAGGTTATGCACATTAGTAATCTTCAAGTCAAGGAGGTAGAGATATCCTTAAAGCTCATTGGCTGGCCAGCATATCCAAGTAGGCAAGGAAAAACAAGATTGACTAATAAGATTAACAGCTTTTGAAATTAACTATTGGCATCCTCACACACAAGCACACAAATACATGTACACATGTGTCCCCCAAGATTGCTAAAAAGTTATAACATCATATGTACATTTTACCTTCATTAGCCAATATGTGTTGAACCCTGGAGTCATTTGATAGATTTCATGATTCAGTGTCACATGGCACAGATCTGTGGTTCTCAGAGGTTCTTTAGTACAGAGAAGATAGACCAGTGTGTAGATGATTCTATCTTAGTGTACTATGTGGACATATGGGGACATGCATGCATAATGAATATTTTTAAAAATCAGAGACAGAGTTTAGGGTACTGAGAAGTATAAAAGAATTATAATAAAGTAAGGGCATGTGATGGTTAGCTTAAACTGTCAATTTGACACAACCCAGAATCACCTGAGATGAGAGACTCACTGAGGGGGTTTTCAATATTCAGCTGACCTGAGGACATGTTTGTAGGGGATTGTCTCAAGCTATTTGGTGGGAGGAGACCCAGCCCACTGTAGGTGAAATCATTCTCTAAACTGGCATTCCTTATTTAGTTAGGTTTCCATTGCTGTAATAAATACCCTGAGGAACGTGTTTATTTCAGCCTACCATTTTAGTTCATCATGAAAGGAAATCAGAGCAGGAAACTCAAGGCATGGACCTGGAGGCAGAAGCTGAAGGGCGGCAACAGAAGAATACTGGTTACTGGCTTACTCTCATGGCTTGAGCATCCTGCTTTCTAATGCCACATAGGTCAATTTTCTCAGGAATGGCATTGTTTCCAGTGATCTGGAACCTGTCACATCAATCAGTAAATAAAATGCCCTATATAGTTCTTTACACTCCAATTGGTTGGGGGCATTTTCTCCACTGAGGTTCCTTTTTCAAAAACAACACTAGCTTGGGTCCAGTTGACATAAACTCAGCCAGACTAATTATTTAACTATTTCAGTAGAGAAACCAAGCAGAGTATAAGCAATCTAGGTGGCAAATGTGCATGTGTTTATTAGTGGCTGTGGATGNACCCAAGGAGCGGAAGGGGTCTTCAACCCTCTAGGTGGAAGAATAACATGAACTAACTAGTTCCCCCTGCGCTCATGTCTCTAGCTGCATATATGGAAGGAGATGGCCTAGTTGGCCATCATTGGGAGGAGAGGCCCCTTGGTCATACAGACTCTATATGCCCCAGAACAGGGGAATGCCAGGGCCATTACGTGGGAGGTAGTGGGTAGGGGAGCAGGGCGGGGACGCGGGAGGGTAAGGGAAAATTTCTGAATAACATGTGAAATGTAAATGAAGAAAATATCTAATAAAGAGAAAAAAATCCTAAAAAAAATAAAAAAGAAAAGTAATAGAAATTAGCTTAATTATTGTGAAGACAAAGAGTAGAGAGATATTGGTGGTCAGGACACTATTCCCTGAAGAGGGAATTAATTACCAACTGCTCTATGTAAGGCTTGCCAAGAACTGCTTCATTATTAAAACTCAGCAACTCAAGAAAGGAAGATGGAAAACAAAATAAATAAACACACAAAAAATAATTTATAAAATTGAGTGGGAAGTCCTGATTCACAAAAGGGAACTCCAATGTGGTTCATGGATGGTTCTAGGGACTGTGTATCTCGCTTAGTCCTGCCATCTTGTGTGTCAATATTTCATCAGTGAAATAGGAATATGACTACACTCCAAGGAGCTGTGAGTAAACAAGGAAGGACTCAATGCTTCAGCTGCATATGAAGCATAGGATAGCCTTGTTGGACATCAGTGAGAGGAGAGGCCCTTGGTCTTGTGAAGGCTGGATGCCCCAGTGTAGGGGAATGCTAGGACAAGGAACCAGGAGTGAGTAGGTTATTGAACAGGGAGAGGAAGAATGGGATGGGTGGGTTGGAGGAGAAATGATGAAAGGGGATATAATTTGAAATGTAAATAAGAAAAATATTTTTTTTAAAAAAATGAAAAAACCAAATATGATTGAATATCATTAATTGGCATATATCTATGTACCTCTCCCTCTCCTTCTCCTTCTTTCTCTCCCTCTCCCTCTTCCCTCTCTCTCCCTCTTCCCCCTCCTCTCTCTCTGTCTCTCTATCTCTCTCTGTCTCTCTGTCTCTGTCTCTGTCTGTCTGTCTCTCTCTGTCTCTCTCTCTCTCTCCCTCTCTCTCTCTCTCTCTCTCTCTCTCTCTCTCTCTCTCACACACACACACACACACACACACACACACACACACACACAGAGGCATGCAGTTAATTTCAAGCCTGGTCTTCAAAAATGAAAGATGACCTGTATAATGGAGCAGCAAAGTCAGACCTCTCATATGTCATTGAGCATTTGTGCCTTGGGCTCCTATTGTGAGACAGCATTTCTATAGAGCTCATTCTAGCCAGATAGTGGTCAAGGCACAGAAATTGCACCATGGATGTTCATGTGGCAGTGAACTCAGGAACAAGACCATGAGATGCTGTAAATGGAATGCAGTGGAACCATGGCAAGAAGTGATGACAAGACATGTTCCTCACTTTTCCAACTAATGCAAAGATCCAGACACTGACTGCAGAAAGTGCTAGTTATTGTAGTTTTCCTATTACTTCATACAGTGAATAGTGGCTATATGTTGGTTACTTTGCAGTCACCTTTGAGCAGGAATAGAAGTTGTGTTGCTTGCTGTTCCTGGTTGTTGTTACATAGTCCTCTTCAACAACCTAGTCTAGGACTGGGCTTCTCGGTGTGTTTTGATTCTTTTAAAAACAGAACGCTCACCAAGCTTCTTAATAAAACAGAATACTAGCCTATCTTGGAGAATTCTAAGTCCATAAATGTGCTTGTCTTAATATTTATAAAATATTTAGATGAAAATTACCCTGGTTCAAGTTTTCAGTCTAGTTTAATTAACACATTGCAGAGCAACTTTGAAACTTCAAAGCTTACTTCCAATGATGGAATTTTTCCATCAAGGCCATACCTCCTAAACCTATTCAAAGACTGCCACAGTATCACCAACTTGGACCAAACTATTGATTTTCAGAGCCTATGTAGACATTCTTATTCAAATTAGCATATCAAAAAAGCAAGAGCCACCCTAAGTTTGGATTCAGAATATACATGAGCACGGTGGCATGCTCTTGTAATCCCAGTGCTGAGCAGGGATTACATTGCTGATGCAATGACATGTTATTGAACATTAAGATGAAGGGGCTTAGTGAGAAGTCTAAAGGTCATGTAGGTACTATACATGAGTCATCTTTAGGGAGTTCTCATGGAATCCTGGGTGTAATTCTTTTTTTTTTTTTTTAATTTTTGAGACAGGGTTTCTCTGTATAGCCCTGGCTGTCCTGGAATTTACTCCATAGACAAGGCTGGCCTCGAACTCAGAAATCCGCCTGCCTCTCCCCCCCAAGTGCTGGGATTAAAGGCATGTGCCACTGCTGCCTGGCTAATAGTTTGGTCATGTCCTGAATTTCTTTGTCCTCTTGATTCTTTTGTTTGTTTGTTTGTTTGTTTTTAATGGGAGGTAATTCTTACAAGACTTGTTTTTATGAATGACAAAGAGTAACCTTTCAGTCTCTTTGGATTTCTGTATCAGGAAGTAATCCTTCCCTTTTACATGTGTTCCTTCCTCTGAAATCCTTCACCTTTGCCAGAATGTGCTGCTTGATATTCAGCCTCCTAACCTATCATCTTATGTAAAGCTCTTCACATACAACCCACCCTCAGGCATCTTATTTAAATGATAGAGAAGAGACTAATACAAAGTGTGACAAACGTTTGGACTTACTTTTAAACCTTCTTTAACGATTCCAGTGTACTGAACCTAGTGAAACCACTGCCAAGTTCAACCATTATTTCTCTCTTTCTCCTTTATTCTGCACTACTTTAGGTGATGTATCTTGGACTAAGGCCCTTCCACTTTAAATCCATAACAGTTTGAAGCTGTAAAAACAAGCTTAGTATTCAGTC
Source organism: Mus minutoides (assembly GCA_902729485.2). Lineage (NCBI taxonomy): Eukaryota > Metazoa > Chordata > Mammalia > Rodentia > Muridae > Mus > Mus minutoides. Next base: position 373,326 of record LR750101.1, on the reverse strand, counting down.
TTAACTGGCTATGGGTCATTCTGAGGATTTACAACTTCTGCTTTAAGTCCAGAAGTAAAAGATGCTCCTCTGTTCCCCATTTTCTTCCTGCACTTTCTCCACGACCTAGCTTTTCCCAGAGCCTTTTCACCTTCAAATATGGAAGAGAAAATATCTTTCAGGGTTGTAATGGAGTTTAAATTAAATGCATGAGGATTATAGCTATGATACCCTGGACAAAGGTATGCCCGTTTGGATACTCTCTATTTGGTTTTCTTTTTTTTTTAATTTTTAAAATATTCTTTTATTTATTTTTTATTAGATATTTTCTTTATTTACATTTCAAATGTTTTCCTGAAAGTACCCCTGATATAGCTATCTCGAGAGTGGCTATGCCAGTGCCTGGTAAATACAGAAGTGGATGCTCACACTCATCTATAGGATGGAACACAGTGCCCCCAGTGGAGGAGCTAGAAAAAGTACCAAAGGAGCTGAAGGGGTCTGCAACCCTATAGGTAGAGTAACAATATGAACTAACCAGTACCCCCAGAGCTCGTGTCTCTAGCTGCATATGTAGCAGAAGATGGCCTAGTGGGCCATTACTAGGCAGAGAGGCCCCTTGGTCTTGCAAACTTTATATGCCCCAATACAGGGGAACACCAGGGCCAAGAAGTAGGAGTGGGTGGGTAGGGGAGTAGGGCAGGGGGAGAGTATAGGGTACTTTCGGGATAGCATTTGAAATATAAATATTTGGTTTTCTTGTTGGAAAGTAAAGGTTATAAATGTGGTTGGCTTTCAAGATGAATATGAACATCTCCATATATATCCCGGCAGAGCTACTTCCCTCATTTTGGTGACAAAACACACACAAAGCAACTTAATAAAGGCAGGGTTCATTTTGACTCATGGTTTAAAGATACAGACCATCATGGTGGGAAGAACATGGCAGCAAGAACAGGAGGCACCTGGATACATTGCATCTATAGTCAGGTAGCAGAGAGAGATTGATGTTGATATTCTTCTTACTTTATCCTTTCTATTCACTCTTAAAACCAAGCCCATATAATACTGCTACCCACATTTAAGATGTGCTTTTTTTTCACCCGTGTTAATCTCAGTCTTAAAAGTCCCTCAAATGTATGCCCAGTGGTCTTAGGTGATTTTAGTACCTGCCAAGTTTACAATTTCTATTAAGCCTGATACACATGAAATTCCAATTCTTCTAAACTAGGCAGTCTTGAAACAGTGATCTCAAGCTATGTAGTGATTGTAGATTTACCCTTCACTTACTCTCACACTTGTTCCCATGATTGAAAGCTATATATCCACTCTTAACAAAAGACATAAAACAATAAAATCACCTGTTCTAAATGGCTATGCTATTTCCAATACTCTATGAGTCTGGAGAGAAGCTTTCTGGGAAAAAACTTTGCATGATGTAGGGCAACTAGAATGAGAATCTCTGACTACATTTCCTTGGAACTCAGCTTGCAGGCACTTTGAGTACTTCTAGAATATTTTCCTTAGAACTCAGTTTGTAGTTAGAATTTTTTAACATTAGGAGACACTGGCCCACCTATTAAAATATATTTACTTACCAGCTGTACAATTTTTTCCCATGATTCAGTCAATTGCATGTATATGTGCAAAGATATTTGTGTAGAGTCACTTATGAAATGCATCCCTTCCAAATCAATAGAGCCAATGTTATTTTCACATATGTAGGGCGATAGAAAATAATTACAGGGAATTAGCAGAAAAGTAGGTAAATTTCTAAATCAAAACTTGTTCTACACTGTCAAATAGTTCCTATCCGTTTCCAAGATACCTTTACAGTGTCCCAATCTTGCATTCTGGGTGCTATGATGCTATGATTCTCTATGCTTGGCAGCAGCTGCTGCTTTCATTAAAACATATCAAAGCATGCATAATGGAGTAGGTAGAGGATTGTGATTGAGGTCTCTTCAATATTTCTAGCCATAATTGCACAGCATGATTGAGGAAATAGGTTATCATTCCAGCTATTTACAGCAAGGAAGAATTGTGTCCAAGTGGTTCAGCCTTTGTTGTTAGACTTGACTCCTGAGGTTACAGCTATATTTGTGATTTACTCATTGCCTACACTCCTTTCTGTCTATTTAAGGTGAATGAAAGTCATTGACTACATAAGAAGAAGACACTCATGGACACTTTTTCTCACACTTTGAGTGTGATTTCAGTGTTGGACAAATGTATTAAAGGGCAAAGTTAGTAGAATTTACTTGTTTGTGTCATGGTATTTGTAAAACACTTTTGGGCTGGCATTTTCCAACTGACTTGGAATCAGTTGGAAAGCAATCTACTTCTAACATACCCTGTACAGACACACACTCATTTATATGTGATGTCATTTAAGAATGCACATAACTTTTGTGACTAAGTTATTAGTGAAATCCAGAATGGATAAACCCAGTCAAAATTTTACCTTCTGTTTGCACCTATAACAAATGATTACAGTTCCCTTTTTAGGACATTTGGTTAATGGTTTTGCAACCTCTTGGAATGTGCCATAAGTTGCAGATGCCTGCTTTGTATCTCAGAAGCAATTAACTCATGTCATTTGAAAAATGGAAGACCTAGAGGCCTCTCTTCCCAATGATGGCTGACTAGGCCATCTTCTGCTACATATGCATCTAGAGACACTAACTCTAGGGGTACTGGTTAGTTCATATTGTTGTTCTACCTATAGGGTTGCAGAACTTTATATGCCCCAGTACAGGAGAATGCCATGGCCAAGAAGTGTGAGTGGGTGAGTAGGGGAGCAGGGCAGGGGGGAGGGGTATAGGGAACTTTCAGGATAACATTTGAAAGTAAATAAAGAAAATATCTAAAATAAAATAAAATAAAGTGGAAGAGTATTGCTGCAGTTTTGACATCATAAAGGACTTAATAGCATTCTTATTATAAAAAGCTTATAAGCTATTATAATTTTAGGAATTCTTATAGGATCATCAGTAAAATTTAAAAATTTTTCTACTTCTATATATAGTATCACTACAAGACAGTACTCCTTTGTTGTTCTACAGAAATCTGCTCAAAAATGTGGGCTAATACCTTGTGATTGTTATATACATTTAATAACAGGAAAGACATATTCATGGCAGGAATCTTTCCGAAAATGGAAATCTCCGTGGCCTTGCCTAAAGGAGCAAATCATTGTAAATTTTAATTCATGGCAGAAGCATCTCTGGACATCTGCTAGCTTTTAGCTTCTCCTTGGTGATTCCTCGTACAGACCCCAGCATGAGGGCTCTTTTCCCTTCCCAGGTGGTTTTTACTTTTACATGACTTTCTATCCTGCTTCACTTTCCTCACTATTATCTACCCTCCCTGAATGGAAGATAGGCATCTTCATGGACAGTAGGCTTGGTTCACCTTTGGAGCAATTTCAAAGCCAGCTTCCTGGTGGAAAATTACTCATGGATCATGTATGTGGTGTGACTCACTTGCAGTTTAATTGCTTGGAGTAATGCTAGTTGCTTGTTTCTTTTTTATATATTCCCAACTTGTATTGTGCCTTACACTTCAGAGGGTCACTTTTATTTCTGTAATGAATTGTTTGCCAAAGAGTTCAGAGTCTGCCATCTACCAGTCAGAAGAAGCAGCTTTTTATGCATCATGCTCTTATCTGAAAGAAATGTGAATGACTCAGAGCTTCAGAAGGCTACTATCTTAAGCTAAGGCTCACAGTGGGTATTACCTCCATGTGTAGAAGCCTCTGCATTGAAGTGACCTCTCATGACTAGAAGAAGATGGCATAATCTCCTTATAAATTAAGCCATTAAACAAAACTACCAAGTCATAAAGCTGTGGCATTACCCTGAAATTAAAGCACTGTCACCTTCAAATTGCCAAGAATTTTAACAGCCACTTAGAGACATTCCTTTCACATCCACTTAGCATGACATGTTGAATCTAACCACACTCAAATGAGAAGAGGTATCCCATCCCAAGTTCAAGAAACTTTCATGCACTGGACTTGCAGGTCTTTCATGCTTCTCCTCTGTATGAACCCACAAATTTCTCAAATTCTTTATTTTTTTTTCCTCTTTATTAGATATTTTCTTCATTTACATTTCCCATGTTATCCAGAAATTTTCCCTTACCCTCCCGCGTCCCCGCCCTGCCCCCCTACCCACCCCCTCCCACGTAATGGCCCTGGCATTCCCCTGTTCTGGGGCATATAGAGTCTGTATGACCAGAGGGCCTCTCCTCCCAATGATGGCCAACTNAACTCAATTCTTCACGGATCTAGAAAAGACAATTAGCAAGTTCATCTGGAATAACAAAAAACCGAGACTAGCGAAAACTCTTCTCAACAATAAAAGAACCTCTGGTGGAATCACCATGCCTGACCTCAAGCTGTATTACAGAGCAATCGTAACAAAAACTGCATGGTACTGGTACAGCAACAGACAGGTAGATCAATTGCCAAGAATTTTAACAGCCACTTAGAGACATTCCTTTCACATCCACTTAGCATGACATGTTGAATCTAACCACACTCAAATGAGAAGAGGTATCCCATCCCAAGTTCAAGAAACTTTCATGCACTGGACTTGCAGGTCTTTCATGCTTCTCCTCTGTATGAACCCACAAATTTCTCAAATTCTTTATTAATCCCTCAATTATTAATCTATTTGTCCAGTCCATTTATTTGCTTCCTAATAGATTTTGATATGCTTAGCTATATATGCATTATTCAATTATGTAGACATTAATTCATGCAAATTACACTCTAATGTTGACTGCTTGTCACCAAAGTTCACACAGTGAATAAATCTATTTTTGTCCTTAAGAAACTCATAAATAAAAATAAATTAAATATTTAAATTAAATTAGCTGTTTATAAAAGTTACTTATTTAATGTATTATGTATCTTTCTGTCTCTGTGTCTATGCCTGTGACTGTGTGTATGTCTGCATGTGGAGTCCAGACGTCATCCTTAAATGTTTTTCCTTTGGTGCCACCTACCTTTGTTTTTGAACAAAGAAACCAAGTTTCTCCGTGGCCCTATGTTTCCTAATTCAGGTGAACTCACTGGCCACAGGGTCTAAAGATTGCCCTGCCTGTTTGAACCTAGCACCAGCATGCTTGCTTTTCTTACTAGTTTGGAACTTGGGTCTTTGTACTGACTGGGAAAGCACTTAACCAACAGAGCTATCTCCCAAAACCTTAGATTATTTTGTGAATTTCTCAATAAATTATGTAGTTATTAATTTTTATTTACCTGCTTCCTTATTTATTTTTAAGGGTGAGGTTTTGTATGCATCATTCCTTCTATCAATTATGCAAAAGTTAATTCAGACAAATTATATTTTAATATTGACTGAGCTGATCACCACCCTCACAAAGTAAATAAATCTATTTTTCTCCTCAAAAGAATGTTTTTGAAAAAAGATAGGTGCAGTGCATACATATTTTAAACTTGATGTGAAAATATATTTCACATTTATGTGAAAGCCGTTGATGGCACAGAAATACAACACAGGAGAAATAAATTGAGGGAAGATGGACAAGGGGACCAAGGCATATTCATTCAAGGTGTCTTTGAATCGCTGCCTTTTGAGCTATGTTTTGTGTGTATATGTGAGTGAGGATTTGTGTGTATATGATATATGTGTGTATGGTGTTTGCATATACATGTGCGTTAGCATATGTCCCCATAAGTATACAAAGAAATCAGAAAAGACAGCAGGTGTGAGAAGGCCTCTCTTGAACTTAGAAATATACTGGTGATTAAAAAGCCCCAACCTTTTCCCCCTGCCAGGACTCTGCCCTTGACAATGCAGAGGTTATAGCACAGGTAGATATGCAAGGTTTTTGTGTGGGTAATGAGGATTTAAAGTCAGGTCCTCAGCTTGACCAATAGGTACTGTTTACCCACTGAACCATGTCCCCAACATCTGAGCTGGCTTTGTAGTAGAAACAGCTGTTAGTTACAATGCAGTGACAAGCCTGAGGTGCCATCCTCTGCATTTCACAGTGGAGATGGCACTGGTGCCTATTACCTGTGTGAAGAATATGGATTCTCTCTGTTTTAGTGAGGAAGGCACAGAAATCTCATGTGTTACACATCTTGCTTAGAATTTAATTATACCACTAAAATTGTCAGGTTGTGACAATGAAGTCCAAGTGCTCTGGTTCACAGTAAATCTGAGGCACAGAGGGGTCCTTGTGCCTGAATACACCACATTGAGCTTGCATTGTTCCTTCTATATGTCACTAGGCCATCAGAGGATTGCAAAGAGGAGAGGTCTCCAGTGGCCACTGAACATTCTTCAACACCACTCTCCTGTAAGACAGTTGTGCTCAAACCTCCTTCCAGGGTTCCTGAGGGGTGAATGAAACGAATATAAAATTGAGGTTCTCAGTGTCCAATTATCTATAAAACATGAGCTGAGAAGAGAGCTTAAATGGCATGGTCTAGCTCTGTTTCTGGTGCTGTTTGTTCAGTAAGTGTGAACAGAAGTGAGTCAGAAATACTATGTTTAGCATGCTATAATGGTTAATGTTGACTGTCAGTGTGTCATTCTAGAAGCATCTAGGAAAATATCATTGGGAATGTCTATGTGAGTTTTCTAGATTGTGTTAACTAAGTTGAGAAGACCCCTGCTAAAGTAAAAGTGCCACTTGATGACCTGGGGTTCTGGATGAGTACAAAGAAGCAAAAGGACTGAGAATCAATCAGTACTCATCCTTCTGCTTCTTGGCATTGTCAGTATGATGCAATCAGCTTTCTTAAGCTCCTGCTGTCATGAATTCCCCACCAACACAGACTGCAGCCTTGAGCTTTGATACAAAATATAGCCTTTGTTCTTTAAGCTGCTTTTGATTTTTTCCCATTAAAAATGAAGAGAGTAATTTCTACACACATTTGTAGACATTTGAATGTATTTCTTCAAAGCAATCAGCTGAGTCTTGAACACATAGTAAGGCCCATGTTTTATTCATCTTTCTACAGCCAAGAGGACCTGTTTTAAGCCTTGAGTACAGGGCTTTCATGGCTAAACCTATATAGTACTTTTCTGTGCAGATAGATTGCATTTCCCTGGTTTTAGGGACAGGGGAACCAACAAAGATCAAACAACATGCTGCCTTCTGTCCTGTTAATTGACAACATTCATGCACAAAGTCCCATGTGTATCAAAAGAGTAAAGTCTTCCAGCCCTGAAAGCAGTTTCATTAAGTCACTTATATTTACTTCATATACAAATCTATATGTTTTCTAGCTGTGGAATACTGCCTATGTACTTAATATCATCTATAATGCCTGACTTCCTCATGGATATAAATAAGAGTAATAATTCTTACTTCAATGACTGTATGCACAGGTTAAGTGTAATTAAATGAGGGGATGTATGAGATGCTCCTGGTTCAGCATCTGGCATTCTCTAAGCATTTCTGCAGTAGTGTCACATCGGGCTGTAAGTACATCTGCTAGGACCCAATAAGATAGTGAAATGTGAATCTAGGCACAGCAAGTTCATGGCCTATTGTATAATGTGTCTTGGAAATGCAGTGCCCACAGATGTGACCATCACCATTGCTGCCATGGAGATAAAATGTCACCTCACCATGCTGCTCACAGTATACAGAATGATTAGTGCATGATGATGGTTATGTTGATTGTCATTTTGTCACAACTTAAAATCTTGGGGACAAGTTTCTGATCATTTCTGGGAAAAAAATTTCCAGTAACATAACTTAATACAATTTTTTGGGGTGGGATTCTAATCATTATGGTAAGAGACTAAACCCCAGAACCTGACTTATGTTTCT
>LR750101.1:243026-360526 GCA_902729485.2 Mus minutoides | reverse complement strand
AGGACACATGCTCCACTATGTTCATAGCAGCCTTATTTACAATAGCCAGAAGCTGGAAAGAACCCAGATGTCCCTCAACAGAGGAATGGATACAGAAATTGTGGTACATTTACACAATGGAGTACTACACAGCTATTAAAAACAATGAATTTATGAAATTCCTAGGCAAATGGATGGATCTGGAGGGTATCATCCTGAGTGAGGTAACCCAATCACAAAAGAACTCACATAACATGTACTCACTGTTAAGTGGATATTAGCCCAGAAACCTAGATTACCCAAGATACAATTTGCTAAACACATGAAACTCAAGAAGAATGAAGATCAAAGGGTGGACACTTCGCGCCTTTCTAGAATTAGGAACAAAGCACACATTGAAGGAGTTACAGAGATCAAGTGTGGAGCTGAATCAAAAGGATGGACCAACTAGTGACTGCTGTAGCCGGGGATCCACCCCATAATCAGCCACCAAACACAGACACTATTGCATATGCCAGCAACATATTGCTGAAAGGGACCTGATATAGCTGTCTCAGGTGAGGCTATACCAGTGCCTAGCAAACACAGAAGTGGATGCTCAGTCAGCTATTAGCTGGAACACAGAGTTCCCAAGGTAGGAGCTAGAGAAAGTACCCAAAGAACTGAAGGGGTCTCCAACCCTATAGGTGGAAGAACAATATGAACTAACTAGTACCCCCAGAGCTCATGTCTCTAGCTGCATATGTAGCAGAAGATGACCTAACTGGCCATCATTGGGAAGAGAGGCCCCTTGGTCATGCAAACTCCAAGATGTGGGAGTGGGTGGGGAGGGGAGCAGGGCGGGGGATGTGGGAGGGTTTGGGGGACTTTCTGGATAACACTTGAAATGTAAATGAAGAAAATATCTAATAAAAAAAAGAGTTATTCTGTTAAAAAAAAAAAAAAAAAATTTTAAACAGTGTTCATGCTTTCCATTTGATTTTCAAGACCCATTGTTTGTTTCTAGTAGAGGAATTTCTCACTTCCTAAATTCCTCTTTTATTATTCTCTTATTCTGTCTCTCTCTGTCTCTCTCCTTTCCCACCCGTTTGTGTGTGTGTGTGTGTGTGTGTGTGTGTGTATGTGTGTGTATGTTTCTCTGTCTTCCTTTCTCTCTCTTTCTATCTTTGTCTTCTCTCTGTATATGATATATGATAGACACACACACACACACACACACACAACACACATACACACACACATATATATGAATGTATGTATCTGTGTATGATATATAGGTGGTAAGTGTGTGTGTGTGTAATTATGTGTTTGTTTGTGTGTATTGCATGAGCACTTGTTCCTGTGCCTGTACATGAATATGTGGGTGACCATACATGGGTATACAACCCCAAATAAGACAAAAGTCATCATTAAGAGAATTCCTTTTTCACTCCACCTTAGTTTTGGAGACATGCTCCTAACTGATTCCAAAGTTGGTCATTTGCCTTTGATTGGTTGTTCAGTGAGCTCTAGGGTGAGTCTATTTCTGCCTCCCCAGTACTGATTCTGAAATTCCAATCTCAGGTCCTTATTGTTATGAAGCAAGCATTTTACTGAGTGATCCAACTCCATAGACCCTATTTATGTATTTTTCTGGTGACTAAATTATTTTTTAATTGTTTTAACACATATTTTGGAGCAAACAAAGAGAGAGAGAAAACAAACAAACAAACAAACAAACAAACAAACTAATTTTGGCTCTCAGGTCCAGACCTATTTGTCGCTCATCCTTGAGTGAACTATGTCTAGCAGAGCAGTCTGGCAGTAACAGGCAAGAAAATACAACTATTTCATTTTCTCCTTCTTCACTTTTACCCCATTCATTCCCCTAGTCTAAGAGCCTATGTCTTTCCATTCCGGGCCAGTATTCCCTTCTTAATCTTGGTTTTCAATAACCAGCCAAGGGCTATACAGAGAAATCCTGTCTGAAATAAATAAATAAATAAATAAATAAATAAATAAATATAAATTAAACTTCATAATTGGCCTCTATGATACAGACTTTTGTGGCGAGTGTCCAATGCTAATACAAATGTGCCCCTCAGTTGTTCTGATTCTTTGTTCACTGTTAAGACACTAGCAAGTAACCCTCTTGGGCCTTGTTTAGCCTAATGCCTCCTGTCAACAGAAGTGTGCTGTTAGGCTGTTTCAGTTTGTGGATGATTGGCTCTATCATTTTGCTGAAGTAGTGTGTAAGGTCTACTGTGTCTCACATGGCACTGTGAGGATGATTTACCATCATTCAGACACCTTAGGTGGTTCCTGCAGGTATATAGTGATATTCTGATTCCCTAGCATTTCCTTGTATTCTGTGAACATTTGAGTCCCTATTGTCCTGGAATTTATAAAACTTTCCTCCCTCGTCCCTCTTCCTATTTTTTATATCCCCATTTATTTGTGTCTCTTTTTCTGTCTCTCATTCTCTCTTACTTTTTCTGTCTCTCTCCCACTCCTCATCTCAGTATATTAAAGACAAACAAACAAAACTATAAAAAGCTCTTTTACCTGATAGCCCACATCTCTGGCCCAAAACTAGTTTGAATGCTAGCCATCGATATACAGCTAGTAATCTCCCTTCCTTCAGTTCTTGTGTTACTTGTGCATATCCCTAGAGCATATCTCTGCTTTCTACATTAATGCATTCCTCATATGTTGCTCTGTCAAAAATGCCTGGAAAAACAAATTAAGTAAGAGTTGATTTGGGATCACAGTTTAAGGGTCCATCATGGCAAGAGTATGAGATGGCTACACACATTGCCTCTGCAGTCATGACAGATAAATATCATTGTTTAGTTGACCCTTCACTTTTTTTATGATATCTGAGATAGCAGCTTATAGCACAGTGACAGCCACATAGAGGTGTTTCTATCTCAGTTAACGCAGTTCAGAAACCATCTCACTGACATACTCAGAGCCTTGTTAATATTAACCACTAGAAAAAAATAAAGAATCCAAAAAGTAACACTTTAACCTGTCTTTCTATAGACCAGATCCAGCTATTTTCTTGCCAATGTGTATTTCCATAAAAATTGGAAAATCATATATTAGGCTTGATCCTCATGTGGAGAAGTTTTTTCAATGAGATCAGTGAAGAAGTGTTAATTGTTCATGGGTATGTATGTCTGAATTACAAATTCAATGAACCTTCCTCTGATGTAAATGGTTTGGTAATTTTAAGGGGACTTATGACAGAGAAAGGAGATACTGAGAGATTACACTCTGAACGGGGTACTATAGTTACATGAAAGAATGAATGAGGTAGGATGTTGTGTGACGTTTGTCCGAATCTTAGTGTAGACATCGTAGTCTCGTTACTGTTTCAGTACAAATCCTAAAAGAACTCGGAGTAAATCGAAAGTAGATTAGATTTTATTCTTCCAAGTATCTACTGTCAGATAAACCCTGTCTTCAGAAATTACCTGATTTATTTTTGTTCAGTTCTGTGGTTGCTTTTATCATCCTAATATTGATTTGGAATTTTTACTTGGTTAGTATTCAATACTCAGACTTACACTTGTTTTATCCTTTTGATTTTATTTCTGCAAGTAGTTAAAATATTTTAATGTTAAAAATTATGGAATGGTAAAAGTCACATTCCAGTTGAGGGTATTTTTAGGCAATCATATCTAGAAATACCATCACAAACACACCTAGGAATATATTTTATTGATCACTTAAGCACATCTTAACCTGAGAAAAGTAAAAAATCAGAATACCAGTCACACACACACACACAAACACACACACACACACACAAGCTGATCAGAGAAATTTCACTTTCCTGTTGCCATCAATACATTCTTATTTATCTCTTCTGTATACTCATCTATTTTACTTTGTCCTAATTCTGTGTGTTTATTGTAGCGCAATAAATAGCATCCTTTTTTCTGCATCAATACTCACATTTCTGCTTTGACAGTATACAATAGAAATCAGTTTAGATCTGTTTAAATGCCACATACATTATTTACTGTGGCTTCCTTACATCTAACTGTGTGAGCTAAGTACACTTTACCCACTCAGGCCTCTACTAATGGATACTTACCTTTTGCCAATGTAGCTTTATTTGTAATAGGTAACTGTCAAGAATATAAGCAAACATCTTTTAAAGACCGAATGTCACATTCCTACTTATTTCAAGATCTATTACTGAAATCAGCAAGCTTCAGGGAAGGGTGTTGATCTCTTAGCTCAGAAGTCAGTGTATATTTGCTTTGGGGTGGAAAGGGGGATGGTAAGTGTTTGTTGTCATCTTGACAGGATCTAGAATCTTCTAGGAGTCTAGCTTCTAGACACATCAGTGAAGAACTGGTTAGTCTCATGGTATGACTATGGGAGATTTTCTTGATTTGGCTATTGAGGTAGGAAGGCTCATCCACTGTTGGTGGCAGTGTCAAAGGCTCCTCCAGGCTTGGATACTAGGCTGTATAGAAAGAACAAAATGAGCTAAGCAAAAGTGCTAATCACTCCCTGCTTCTTGATTGTGGACACAATGGGACCAGATATCTCACTCTCCTACTACCATGGCTTTCCAGAATTCTCTCTTAGGGCCTTGAACTGGGATTCAAAATAAACTTTTCTTTCCTTAATTTACTTTTGTCAGGATATTTTATCATAACAATAGAAATGTTACTAGACAGCAAGGTATTAGACAGAGGTTTATGGGACAATTTTGTCCCTTGTAACCTATATTACTTTTCAAAACAAGAGGTTAAAGACATTGATTTTATATTAACTAGTGTGAATGAGACCTGACACATTAAAAAAGGCTGCCCACATACTGTGGCATGTAACAGAGACAATGACATTTATGTTGTGACAGGCTTGGGGATAGGAGTGTCAATTAAAATGTAAATTAATTCTACTATCTCTGACCTTTCCTTTTTATATCTTTCTCCAGAACCAAGCATATATAGAATAAACAGACAGACAGACAGACAGACAGACTTACAGTTAGAATCACCTTTGTTCAGAATGGGAGATATTTTAATGGATGAGGAGCTTGGCATTTAGATGTGAGGACCAGAGTTTAGATTTTCAGAATCTTCATGAAAAACTTGACAGTTGTGATGGACCATCTGTAATTCCAGTATCAGGAGTCAGTTTCACAGGGTCACCAGAAAAACTTGTTAGGTGTAATACCTTAATTGGTAAATTCCAGGTCCAATGAAAGACCTTGCCTTAGTGAATAGAGAGGAGAATAATTGAGGATACCGGCTATAAAAAAATATGTGCACTAAAACACATATGAAGACACATATCTTTACATATATGTAATACACAGAGAAATACAGATAAAAAAGAGACAAAGAAAGGGAGAGTCAGATAGAGAAAGAGAAAGAGAAATGGGGAAAGAACTCCCTTCTTTCTGTCTTAGAAAAGCAAGGGTAAATAGTGCCCTTTGCCTACAGTTCAGTCTCAGAAGTCTTCCATGTGTGATATTGCACATCTTCAAATATCTAAAGAGAGGATTATAAAAGACTATTTATTTTGAGGCCCTGTGTTACAAATTCAGAGTGTTAATAATCTTTAGACTACATGGTGAAGTGTGAAGGAGGGATCATTTCATATTTTTATTTGTACAAAGAAAAGGTTGGGAAATATCAAGGCTCAAGGCAACCATTACCCAATAATGAAAGTGACATTTTGGAATTGAAGGTAGCTTTGAATGAATTACCATGCTCTTCTCCAGACTGTATTTAATAATGTCTGTCACAAAATGCTGCCAAGACCTCATAGAAACTTCTAAGACAAGGACTACAAATATGGTTCAGTTGATAGAGTACTTACATAGATTTCAGGAAGCCCTGGGTACCATCCCTAGTATTACATAAATCAATCAATTGTAAGGTATGTCTGGGACCAGCACTAGAGAAATATAGTCATACAGATCAGCAACTCAAGGTCACTCTTGGCTATATAAGGAGTCAAAAGAGTAACCAGTTAGCTTAGTGAGTAAAGACACTTGCCAAATTTGATGACCTACATTTAATCCCTTTGACCTTACATATGCATTGCTGCATGTGGGTGCTCATACATTTCTCCAAACACACATGTATACACACAAACTATCTATCTATCTATCTATCTATCTATCTATCTATCTATCTATCTATCTATTCAGGTTTTTTGAGAAGGGATTTCTGTGTGGCTCTGGCTGGGAATTCATTCTGTAGACCAGACTGGCTTTGAACTCACAGAGATTTACCTGAATCTGCCTCCCAAATGCTGGGATTAAAGGAATGCATTACCATGGCTCATCTGGCTTATTTATTTTTATTTCATCAATAGGAGAATCTTTTTGTTTCTGTGTACCTGGTACCTCTGAAGGCCAGAAAAACCAGATAGTTCTCCTGAAATTGAGTTTCAGGTGGTTTCAATCCTCCTTGTTTATGTGTTCAATGAAATCTGGATTTGCTGCAAGCACAGCAAGAACTGATCTCTACTGAGCTATCTCTCTATCCCCCTAAAAAGACATCCTTTTAAAAACAATTGGTTAAAGTCTAGATGATAAGAGATCCTGACAAGGGTCTCAAGAGGAAAATAAAATGAATACTTGTAAGACCGCTGCAAGAACCACTCACAAGAACAGCATCACTGCTCTTTTCTCCAAATATAGTTTATAATTTGATTTTAAAGTGTTCCTCTCTATATGCCACAGAGATAAAATATTGAACATCAATGGGGAAAATGGCTGGACCTGGACCTGAGGCTTCCATGTTTACTGAACCAGATATACATCTCAATGAGAAAGAAAAAAAAAATTTTGTTTCAGCCAGCCACTTTTCTAGATAGGTTCTGATGTATCCAGGCTGGCCTTGAACTCACTCTGTAGCAGTGGATCATTGTAAACTCCCAATCTTCCTGATTTCTTAATTAAGTACAAAAATCACTGGGATTTATTACCATATCCAGTTTATGTGGGGTTGGGAATAAAACACAGTTCTTCTTTCATGTTAGGTAAGCATATCTCTATTAACCCTCAGCACCCAAGTATATACTCATGTGCTCAGGGGCTACAGTATTCATTTACCTGGTGTCCCTCATGCCACCACTGTATAAGTCACAAAAAAGAACCCTAAGCATCTTAGGCACATAGCATTTTGGGGGGTGAGTTTCAAGACAGGGTTCAGGGTTTTTGAATAGCCCTGGCTGTCTGGAACTCATTCTGCGGACCAGGCTGGCCTCAAACTCAGAAATCCCCCTGCCTTTGCCTCCCAAGAGTTGGGATTAAAGGCATATGCGACCACTGCCAGGCAACACATAACATTTCTTTAAACACACAGGTGCAAAATTTGATTCACTATATTTGGAATCTAACCCTCTACCTTGTTAGACCATAAAAACCGATTTCCTGGGTCTCTTTGATCATGCCATTTACTTTAAAGCAAGGAAGAAAGAAAGATAGTTCCTCAAAAAGCCACATAAACTATAAAGGCTAGAGTGAACTGAGAGCATAAATCACAGTCAAGTATGTTGCCTGGAAGTTGTAAATGTGGCCATCATAGGTAGGTGGAAGAGTGATGATGGATGTGATACTGGATACATCACAGCTAATGCAAGAAGGGCAGTGGCCAGGAACTGTTCATGCATGCTACCACAAACAGAGAAGCTCTGTTCTAAAAGCAGCTGTCTGTGGTTGGTACAATAGACAGAATACATTCCTCCCTGAGCAGCAGCTGCGCTAGCATTCTTGAAAGAAATAACAGTATTGGCAGAAGCTTTTAAAGGAGGTAGAAATTGTTTTACATCCAATTGTCATCTTTACCATTATAAAGGTTGAAGGGAAGGTGGGTCCGACAGCATAGGTTCCTGGACTTATTTGTAATGATAAAATAATCTATATTTAACTGAAATCTGTTCTAACAATTCCCTATTCATCTTTGATTTTGTAAATTTGGATCTTCTTTCTGTGTTTGGGTGAGTTTGACAAACACTAACTTTTTCAAATATTCAACTCTTATTAATATTATGAATTTTTTCATAGTCTCTATTTCATAATTTTTTCACCCTAACCCTTATTATTTTTTCCTGCTCACTGGGTTTGAGATAGGTTCTTGTTTTTCTAAAGATTTAAGCACCATCATTATGTTGTTTACTTTAGATCTGATGTTCTAAGAGCCCTAAGCATCTTAGACATATAACATTGTGGGGGCGAGTTTCAAGACAGGGTTTCTCTGAATAGCCCACTATAAAGCCCAAGCTCTATAGTGCTTGTCACTATACAATATGCTCGAAGATCTGGATACCTTAATTGTATCCAGAATACCTGGTAGATTATACATTTGATTTTGATTGTTTCTATGGATTTCAAATATTTCCTTTCTGATTTCTTTAATCTTCACTGAATTTTTTATGAAAAGTATATTTGTGTGCTAAATAGACTTATCAGGTTTTATTTTTTATATTCTTATGTTTATGCAGCAATATAAATCAAAGGAATAATATATTCTGACTGGCTGGGGAGGCACCTCTACAGTTGAATTTTTTTATCATAAGAACATTAAGGCCTGTGTTTATATCCCTAGAACTCATGTAAATTCCAATGGTCATGGGGGCTCACCTGTACTACTAGATTGGGAAAGCAGCAGGAAGAGATTTGGAGAACAAACTGATGACCAATACTAGTTATACAGAGAGCACTGGCTTTGACTGAGAAAGAGTAATCAAGGATAATTCTTAACATCAGTCTCATGCCTCCACTTGCATGAGCACACATGGTCATCTCAAACCCAGCTTATATATGAGCTGACATACATGCAAATACATACATACATACATATATGCATGCATGAATACATACATAGAAGAAAATGGAAAAGTGTATTATTTGTCTCTCTAAAATATTTAGATTCTATATTCCCTTGTGCTCTGGGGTTTTAATTTATTCCTCTAACCTCTTCAGATGCTCCTAGAATACCATCAACAGAGTGACTTCCTGGCTTGATTGTTAAAAAGGAGTCAAACACCATGGCAGGTGTTAGGGTAAATTCCTAACAGGAGTTGAATCTGTGCTTTAGGCCAACATATGTGTTTTAATTTAGTACTCAGAGCACTGGGCACTAGACTGCCTAGATAAAAGACTACTAGACTGAGACTTGGGGAGCTGATCTACTCCTTCCAGAATCTTGTGGATAGTAGAACAAGTGCTGGAAACTAGACCTAATATATAATCCTTTACCAACTATTGCCTCTGGAAATCATAGAACTCAAGCCTCAGCTTATGTTTCTTACCTGTCAGCTTTATGAGTTAAATTGAGAGACAAGGCATAAACATGACAAGTTAAATGAGCATCAATTCAGAAGGATAGAATACAACAGAGTACTGTACACAAGTGGACAGTGAATACACGGTAGAAACAGTACTTTGAGTGCTATGTAAAGTGTCTTTACCCTTGGCATAGAAAATTCAATTTGTCAACATATATATCTGTGGGCCTGGGTACCAGAGGTTTTACACGGAGATCTCTGTCCAGGCCTGATGCAAGGGTTCCAGCAAAGGGGAATGAGTGTAGGCAGGGATATGAAGTCTCTGCTGTGCCTTCCAGGTCCCTCGATAACTCCAAGCCACTCTGAACTGAGTCTAGTCAGGCTGGGCCAATGCACGCCTTTAATCCCAGCACTCGGGAGGCAGAGGCAGGCAGATTTCTGAGTTTGAGGCCAGCCTGGTCTACAGAGTGAGTTCCAGGACAGCCAGGGGAACACAGAGAAACCCTGTCTCGAAACAAAACAAAACAAAGCAAACAAAAAACAAAAAACAAACCAAAACAAAAAACAAAAAAAAGAAAAGCAGACTATCCAGTGAGGAGTGCAGCAGGACCTCAAGTGGTTCTTCGGGAGAGATCTCTTCCCAAGTGTTACATACAGCTCTTGGAACAAAAGACTCAGACGAAGGAGTAGTTCTCCAGTACCTTTAATTCCCTGGATGGATTTATATACAGTTCTGGGGTGATTCATGGTTCAACCTCAGGTACCTCTCATTGGCTTGGACTGAAAGTTTGGGGGAAACCTTATTTGAGTGTGGGAAGGCTTGGTGCTGTTCCTATGTGACTGATAGCCATGTACCTCTCCTGTGGGGGCTGTGGGGGCGGTACATTGACAGGAGCCAGGGGTCCAGGAGACATGCCTTCTGTCCCATGTAAGTGGAAATTACCACCCACTGGGTTCCACCAGGGTTCAAGACCTAAGCTCAACTGGAGGCTAGGCTGTCTGTGCGTAGCCCTTTGTCCCACATATAACTGTGGCAGAAATGACCACTGAGACCTTAGTATTAATTTATTTCATTATAATTAAAGTATAAGTAAATTGTCAAATTGATTGAAGGAATATATAAGCAGCTCCCTACAGTGATTTCAGTTCAGTTAAGCAGGATATTGACAATCTGGAGATTTCTCTTCCTTCCAAGCATTGTTACAGAGAGAATACAGCTTTTTATTTTTTTTCCTCAGCAAAGAGACAGATATGTATGCAGAATGTAGCTTTAATAATCAGAGTTATTTCTTCTCTCTTTCTTTCTTTAATAATACCAATCAGATATAATTGGAAAAAAACTCTGAAAGAATATTAAATTTTTGTTCTGTATGTAAACAATTTACAGCTTCTGAAATGATAGCCAAAGGAACCAAGTAGAATATCTAGAAACTGGTTGTGGAAAATGGACTGGAGCAATGAAAAAAAACAATTTTCCAACAACAAGAAAAGAGAGAGAATGCTACAGAATATCCTGTCATGACTAGTCAAGAAGCTCTTTCTGCAATATCTTATTTCCTTTGGATGTTGTGTGGTGTGTGTGTGTGTGTGTGTGTGTGTGTGTGTGTGTGTACACATGTTCATGTGTGCCAGAATATATTGAGGTCAGAGGATAATCTCAAATGCTGTTTCTTGTGTTTTGTGTCACAATGTCACTCAATGGACTGGAACTCAATGACTAGCTAGGCTTGCTGGCCAGAAAGCCTTGGGAACCAGCTGTCTCCTCTTCTAGTGTGTTGGGAATATAAGCACATGCCAGGGCATCTAGTTCTTTCACACAGGTTTGTTATGTGCCCTTTTAATGATATAACATCAAAACATTATAACAACATTGTGGCTGCAACAGGAAAAATATGAATTTCAATGATGTCATAGGACTTTACAGTAATGATTTAGTCAGGACCCTTACACAAAAAGTGTTGAACAACCATGCTGTTTTATTCATTTTCTTACTTCTAAATGTGATATCTAACCAAAACAACTTTAGGAAAGAAACATTTATTTGTCTGAGAGGTGAAACATATAGTCCATCATTGGGAAGGCATGGCACTGGGAGATTGCAGCACCCGGTCCCATTGCATCTGTAGGAAGGAAGAATGCAGAGAGGGATTAATGCTGGTGCTCAGCTTCCAGCTTTGTTTTTGTCCAGTCCAGGAATCTATCCCATGAAATTGTGCTCCTTCTTTTACAATGGACTCTCTCTGCATGATAAACCTAATAAATTTAGAAATTATAGCACAGATATGCTCAGAAATTTATCTTTGAGATGATTATGGTATCTGTTATGTTGACAATGACAATTAGGTATCACACACTCTCATGCTAAATAACACACAGAAATGTTCACTACCCCATTGATGAAATCAACACTCTTCAATGTTCAGATTCACAGCTCCATTTTAATGAAATACTCCAGAGATGAGTCAACTAGGTCTCAATTCACATTGTTTGTATGTATAAAGAACTCATGAATTTAAAGTGAATTTCACTTATTTGAGTATCCCTTAAGGAAAATCAGATGTGAGCTAGGACTTTAAGTCTTTATCTCTCTTCTTCATCCTAAAACAATGCTTATAGTTTGGCTGTTGATGCCCATTGACTGAGTTGAGAGGAGCCATTTGGAGCACTGTGTTGTTCTATTCTATCTTCTTCACATTGTGCATTGATGAACATGCACCAAAAAGTGTCAATTATTAATGTGAATTATTAGAGATTACTTCCCATTCAATATCTAAAGGCAAAGTCAGCATACTGAAAATGAACACTCAACTTTGATACAGGTTTCATTTCCATCTCACCAAAGACAGAACATGATAGCACTAATGTGATTAAATGAGTGAAGTCATATAATAAATATAGAGATTTGAAATATCTACATCTATATAAGAAGAAATATCAAACTACTGATTGAGTAATAATATGCGGACTACCTTCAGTTTTTGTTTGTTTGTTTGTTTGTTTGTTTTTCAAGACAGGGTTTCTCTGTATATCCCTGGCTGTCCTGGAACTCACTTTGTAGACCAGGCTGGCCTCAAACTCAGAAATCCACCTACCTCTGTCTCCTGAGTGCTGGGATTAAAGGTGTGTGCCACCATGCCCGGCTCTTTTTGTTGTTTTTTGTTTGTTTGCTTGTTTGTTTGTTTGTGTGTTTGTTTGTTTTTTATGGACTACCTTTAGAACCAGGTTAGATACATGGAGAATGGAGAAAAGATAACTTCTGACAGATGATTAGATTACAGATAGGTAGATGATTAATAGATTATAGATAGATAGATAGATAGATAGATAGATAGATAGATAGATAGATAGATAATCAATCAGAAAATTAGTAGATAATGGATTATAGAGCATTGCTGGAATTTGATAGACAGATAGATGGTAGTGAGAAAAAATAAGTCAGGAGAGCTTTGAAAATAATCTAGCTAATGAGCTATAGTTTTCAAGGAATAACCTCTTTCCTTGGTCTTTACTCTTTGATTTGTGATTGGGTCTGTGATATCTGTAAAATTAATGCATAATGTCTGAAAGATGTTCTAGCATGGCGGCAGTAGTATTACTCCCTCAATATACCTTAGAAATACAAATCTTCCCATAACCATTTCAAAGTTGTCCATTTTTATTCCTCATTCTATAGTATCTCATTTATTAAGTAATAACTCTTTTGCTAATTTATTACATTTGTGTATGTTGACATTGTGCAGGCTGGTTTTTTATAAATTTGACACAAGCTAGAGTCCTCAGAGAGGAGGGACCTTCAATATAATTGAGAAAATGACTCCATATTATTGCATTCTAGGCAAATCTGTAAGATGTTTTCTTAATTAGTAATTGATAGGTGAAGCCATTATGGGTGGTGCATCCCTAGTCTGGTGGTGGTTTCCATAAGAAAGCAGGTTGAGGAAGCCATGGAACTCAAGCCACTATACTGCACCTCTCTATGGATGGCATCTTCATTAACTCCTGCCTCCATGTTCCAGCCATATTTGAGTTTCTGTCCTGACTTCATTTGATTATTAACAATGGTATAGAAGTGTAAGCTAAATAAACCCTTTCACTCCAACTTGCTCTTTGGTTATGGTCATTTGTCAAACAATATAAACCATAACTAAGACAGATATTAACACAATTCTTGGAGTCTCAGATGAATATTCTTTTAACATCTTTAACAGTGTGAGTTTCCATCATTTTATTTTAGGAGTTAAATTCAATGGAATTCGTTTCTTCAATAGATTTAACTGCAGAATGTAACACTATTTCAAAGTAGCAAAACACATTTTTTTCTGGGAACATGGTGGTTATTAATTAATTGGTTTGGGAAATTATTCCCAGGATGGTTTACCATCATTGAGCATGATTTAATTTGGTGATATGAGAACTATTCCCAAGTTGGAAAAATCTTAAGGAAATAATTAAAACCAAACTAAATCACTTTTTTCTTCTTCTAATATACTGACACAGAAGTGTAGGGAGATGAAATATCTTTTCCCAGGTCACAGAAAGAATTTATGGGAAGAATTAATACAGAACATCCAAGTAGTCATTTCTTTCCTTTTATTTTGAGCTAAATCATGCCAATGACCCTAACCTTGCTATTTACAGTTAATAATAACAGTTGCCTTCAGCATGTTTTCCAACTAGTGCTCTGTAATAGACATGCTGTGGGTTATTGCTTTTCCTTATGGGCCTTTGTCTCTACATTTGTAAAACTAAGAGGGTGGAAGAGGGAAGAAACCACATGATTTCTCTGCTTTGTTCCTTTTCTGCTCTTGGACTCTATGAAGAATAATGTAATCATGTGGGCAAGATACTCTGGTGGCAAGTGCTTTTCAAGTCTTCCTGTTTCCTCCCCTGCTTTATTTGTGAGGATGTTCAGAATTAAACTGCATATCAAGTTGCAATAAATGGTTTCCCCCAAGTTATCACAAGTGTCCAACATAGTCCACAGAGGGTCTTGCAACTTTAAGATTCACTTGTTTTTATTCCTATGTATCCTTGTGTTGGTGTGCGCACTTGTGTGTTTAGTTGCCTTAGAGGCCAGAGAGGTTAGTGGATCCCCCTGGGTCTGGCACTATAGGTATTTATTTGTGTGCCATGTAACTTAGACCTCTGGAAGAGAGGCAGACTGTTTTAACTGCTGAGTCACCTCTCCAGCCTGCCTTGCAACTTAGTGGTCTTGAATTCTGTTCCTCATAGCAGCCATGCTGCCTGCTTGTGTAATAGGTACTTCTACCTGTTTTGGCTGTCACATGCTTCAGCTGACTATAACACCCAAGTTACCAGTCTAAGTTTCATACTGGAAAAAGTGGCTTTCAAGTACAGATTTCTCTATTTTTAAAAACAAATTCCTATCTCTTACTGATATTTTGCATTCTTTCTTATCTTCTCTTGTTCTTCTTGAAAGAGTCACTTGTCTTTGAGTTTTTCAGTATAAAAATATTCAGGTAATTTTTATATCATGTATATATGATTTTTTTTTTATTATTCAGGGTTCTCTAGAGGACCGGACCTATCAAAATATGTAACTATATAATTTATTAGAGTGGTTTACAAGCTATGGTCAAACTAGTCCAACAATTGCTATCCACTAACTGAAAGTCCAAGAATACCCAGGAGGCTGGCTTTTTCAAATGTTTTACTCTAAGTACCAGAATCCCAAAGAAGTAGGCTCTAATGTCAGTGAATAAACTTTCCAGCAAGAGTAAGTATGGGCTTGTAAAGAGCAAGAACTTCCTTCTTCCATGTCCCTTTTATAGGCTGCCACCAGGAAGTGTGGCCCAGAGTAAAAGTTGATCTTCCCACCCCCAAAAATCTGGATTAAAGAGTGGATATTCCCAGTTCAAATTAATTAACTTTTAAAAATCCCTTACAGATATTACACAGCTGCTTTGATTTTAGTTATATCATCCAGATAGAGTCAAACAGCCAAGAATAGTTACCATAAGTGTTTTTTTCATGTGTTTGCTTTCATTTGGAAGCCAAAGAATAACGCTGGTTGACATTAGTCATATGTCATTCATCTTCTTTTCCCTTTAAAGATTAATATAAAAGTGTGTATTTGTGTTGGGAAAGAATCTGTGCATGTGAGTGCAAATGTCTCTTAGAGCCAGAAGAGAGCATTGTATTCCACAATGATAGAATCATATGTAGTTGTGAATACCTATTGTGGAATATTAGAACTGAACTTGTGTCTTCTGTAAGAGTATGGCACCCTCTGAACTTCTGAGTCGTCTTTCCAACATATTTTTTTCCTTTGAATAAAAACACTCATTGGCCTGTTATTCTCTTAGTAGGATGAGCTGTCTGATCAGCAAGACCCAGGGTCCACCTCTCTCTGCTCTCAAGCACTGGAATTACAAGCATGTGTCAGTATGCCCAGCATTTTGTTTTCATTGACACTTCAGGTTTCATACACAGATTCTTATGCTTACATGATATAGTTTAACCCATGATAATGATGTGTTGTTTTATAGACACATAGTATCTGTATCTAATGTTTTTAACATGATACTTAACAGGTTTTTTTTTTAAGAAATTACCTCTGATACTGTGTATGTACTGAACTTGCATAGGAATTTTCTATATGTTTTTACACAGTACAGTATAACAACTGTTTGCATAGCATCTATTTTTTACATATAAAAAATAATATGAGGATCATTTAAAATTTAAGGTGGGTGTATATATAAATGCTTTGTTGTTTTATGTGAGAAAGTTGAACACCTTCAGACTTTGACATATTTTAAAAACTCTTCAAACAGTCTCCCTAAGGATAATGAGGAAGACTATATTTATCCATTTTAAATTAATAATGGCATTAAGTATATAGTATAAAACTTGTAGAATAAGGATTCATAAACATAACTCCAAAGATTATTTGCCTCCTATTAACCAGAGGTAGAACACTATAAGTAACAAAAATTTCTTGTTCTTCTGTAAGGAATAAAATGTGTTGATCTCATTGTCTACATAGAACACTCAGAAGGAGCCTCTATTGTACTTTGAATGACTCACTGTTTATATACTCTTCCTTAGAAGTTCTTCTAACATCTCTTGTTTTGGATTGTTGTCTGTGTAGAGGACAAGATCTGGATGACAGTTCAGCACAACAACACAGAGCTGACTCGGGTACAGGGTTCTAGCCCTGAGAATCCCTATTCCATGACCTTAAACTATGGTGGCAGTATGGAACAGCTGGAAGCTTTGATTGATGGCTCAGAATACTGTGAACAGGAGGTGATATACCACTGTAGGAAATCCCGCCTGCTTAACACACCAGGTAAGGTACTATCTTTCTTCATGGTTTGTTGAAACCTACCAATATTCTGGCTGTTTTTTTTTTTTTTTTTTTTTTTTTCCTGAAAGAAGCTAGAATCATTAGAGAAGTGGGAACCTCAATTCAAAAGATTGTTTACAAATAGTAATTTTCTTAATGATTGATGTGAGAAGCTCAGTAAATTATATGTTGTACTATTGGGTAGGTAGTCCCGAAGTATATAAGAAAAAAACATGAACATATACCTGGGAACAATGAAGGAACAAGCTAAAAGGCAGTGTTCCTCTAAGTCCTTTGCTTCGGTTCCTGTTTCCAGATCCCTGCCCTGACTTCTCTCAGTAATGGAGTGTCAGTTGCAAATTGTAAGCTTTTCTTCTTATGTTTCATTCCATGATGGTGTTTTATCACAAAAGACGCTCCAACATATAAGGACATGTGCTCCACTATGTTGATAGCAGCCTTATTTATAATAGCCAGAAACTGGAAACAACTCAGATGTCCCTCAACAGAAAAATGGATACAGAAAATATGGTACATTTACACAATGGAGTACTACTCAGCTATTAAAAACAATGACTTCATGAAATTCACAGGCAAGAGGATGGAACTAGAAAATATCATCCTGGGCGATGTATTCCAGACACAAAAGAAGACACTGGATATTAGCCCACCAGCTCAAGAAATCCACAATACAACCCACAAACCATATGGAGCTTAAGAAGAAGGAAGACCAAAGAGTAAATGCTTCAACCCTACATAGAATGGGAAGCAAAATAATCACAGAGAGTAGAGGGAGAGAGGGACCTTGGAGGGAGAGAGGAGAGAGAGGGAAAAGGTGGGGCAGGATTAGGTAATGGAAGGGACAGGAAAAAAATACAGAAGGTCAGGAAATTGAATAGAAATATGTAGCAGTGAGGGATGGGGAACTGCAGGTAGACACCAGAAAGTCCTAGAGTCCTGGGAAGTGAAAGGCTCCCAGGACCCAACAGGGATGACTGTAGCTAAAATTCCCCCAAAAGGGGAGATATAACTTATAGAGACCACTTCCAGTAGACATGCATGGCCTCCATTTGAGGGATGGGGCCACCCTCACATTTTGAAATTTTTAACCCTAAAATGTTCCTTTTCAAAGGAAAGACAGGGACAAAAAAATGGAGCTGAGATTGAAGGAAAGGACCATCCAGAGACTGCCCCACCTAGGTATCCATCCTACCTGCTGACACCAAACCCTTACTCTATTGCTGATGCCAAGAAGTACTTGCTGACAGGAGCATGATATGTAGGTTCCCTGAGAAGTTCTACCAGCACCTGACCAATACAAGTGCAGGCACTCAGACAACCTTAAGACTGAGCCAGAGGATCCCAATGGAAGATCTGGGGGAGGGACTGCAGGAGCTGAAGGGGACTGAAATGCCATAAGAAGAACAAAATAAACTAATTGGACCACCCAGACTTCTCAGGGACTAAACCACCCACCAAAGTATATACATGGAGGGAACCATGGCTCCAGATACATATGTAGCAGAGGATGACCCTATCTGACAATGATGGGGCCGGGGGGTGGGGGGGCACTGGGCCTATGGAGGCTTGATGCCCAAGCATAGGGGGATGGTAGATCAGTGAGGTGGGAATGAGTGAGTGGGTGAAGGAGCACCCTCATAGAGGCAAGAGGGAGAAGGGAGGTGTCAATGAGCTGGGAGTGTATAGAGGAGTAACTGGGAAGAGGCTATCATTTGAAATGTAAATGAATAAAATGACTGATTTTTTAAAAAGAAACTCTAAAACATATATGAAAGGTATATTTTACAAGAATTAAACTACACTGCACTTACTCGCTCTCTGTTTAGGAGAGATGTAACTCAAAGAATGCCAGAAATCTCGACTTTTTATTCAGACACTGTCTGTTGAGTCTATACTTGTCTCTGTTTCTGCAAAAAGATGCCCTGTCAATATACATCCTAAACAGCATTGGATAAAATGAGGGTTTTGAGAGCAACAGCATTTGAGCTAGACATGTACAGTGTGATAGTTGGAAACTGTGTTGGAGGAGATGGAAGATGGCATCAGAAGGTATCAAAGACCCTAGTAAGTACACACAAGAGTGATGAGCTGGGTCTAGATCCAAGAATATGTAAGGAGAGAGCACCAGGCAAAGAGACCAAGCAGGATAAGGAGACTCTACTCTGTGTTCACAGAATTTATGTGTGTGAAAAAGAGAGACAATAATGTATATGACTCTAACAGTAAATTTTCATTTTTAATGAATTATTCAGGTGTTAAGATAGAGGTTCTCATGTAATGTATGTTTGCTTTGAACACATTATATAGCTGAGATTGACCTTCAGCTTCTGATTACTTTGCCTCTACCTCTAGAGTTCTGGACGTTCAAATCTGCTCCACCATGCTTGCTTTTTTCTGTCTTCATGACCATGAAAGTCAGGGCTTTGGTGCATGGGTGGAAAGCACTCTACCTAGGAAGACAATGCCTAACCCTAAAGTTGCATTTCAGAAAAAATAAACAAATGGCTAAATCATTTTCGATACTTCTGATGTTGTTTTTAATAGTGATTGAATGATTGGTTATTACATATGTTTTAGTTAACTTTCTTGCTGTTGTGAGGTAACATCTAAGAAAGCATCTAGATGTGGAATTTCCTTTCAGTCATGGTTTAAAGCCCATCATGTCAGGTGGTGAAATTAGTATGGTCTGAGGCAACAAGAGAATAAAACAATTATCTGCTCATATCCTAGAGGACCAGGGAACAGAGGGTAATAGTAACATTTATCTAGATCTTACCCTATGTCTCCCTGGCTGGCCTGGAACTCCATGTGTTGAACAGGCTAGCCTTGTACTCATAGAGATATACACACCTCTTACTCCCAAGGGCTGAGATTGACCACTTGGGCCACCAAGTCCATATGAAGCAATTCATTTTTGTAAATATTGATTTATACTAAAGGCTACAATAGTAGCAAGTCACATTCTATAGCAAAGTTCAATATCCCAGGGCTTAGCTTTTCGAGGATTTGAGTGGCTATAGAAGAGTTGACAGAAATTTTCGTAAAGCATGAGTGGGTGATACCTAACTCAATACACTGCACTGTTTGACTAATCTAGAATCTTCAGGGGAAGATATTGTTCCACCTAAATGAATTTTCTAGATAACTGTCACTTATTCCCTTTAAACACCAAAAATGTTTTCAAAGAAAATTTAACTATTTGAAATGGAAATCTTTCTCTGATAGATTACATGCCTCCTTGCCTTCTTAAACACAGCATTCAGAACAGAAAATTGGACCATTTTTTGATGACTTAGGTTCATCACTGTGAAATCAATTCCAGAACTCCTATTGAATTCAGCCATGCTTGTCAGGCTGATGAAATCAGAGCTTTCTCTTTGCATTCTTCTTCTTCTTTTATTTTTTTTAACTCAATTCCCACTAACTGCCTTACAAGGGTCAATGTCTGTGTTTCCTTGCTTATTTCTCTGTCCCCTGATGATTAAACATTTGTCACAGTAAGCGCTCAGGAACTGCCTTCCTCTCTTTTCATTGCCTAGCCTTTTTTTTCAATATTCAAATTCATATGGAAAAATAGAATTGAGTCTATTCTCACTTTGGGACTTCTCTAAATGACTTAAACTGTCATATAAATTAGATTATGTCAATCCATTTAATTATTTTATGCCTGCATTGTGTGTGCATACACACACACACAAACACAATGCCCTTTGTAGTCAGATGTTTTAGAACTCCCACAGCCCACATCACTGAAATCACAGTCTTTTTTGAGCCGCTCTACCTGGGTTCTTGGGACCATCATTCTGGTCCTCTGACAGGGTGGCAGGCACTTTTAGCTGCAGAGCCCTTCACATCTCCGGTCCCTATTGAAATTTTGTGTAGATACATCGTCTTCCTAACTTATTGTCTATGTTCTCTGGGTTTAGGTTTGCATAAGAAGAGCATAGATTTTGGGGGTTCCCATTGGGAAGATTTCCATCCAGTCCTTACCTGACTTGTGCCAGTCTGCTTAGTTTCTACAAATGAAATTCACCACCTGTTAAATTCATACAAACATCTTAAATTCCTAAAGCTGAGAAGGAATAAAGACAAACACAGTCTGGAATTCTCAGTCTGTGCCAGGTATATCTTAGGCATCCAGTATCAGTGTCTTTGCTCAGAGCTTCCCTCAGTGAACAAGGAGCAAAGTTGATGCAATCATGAGAAATCAGATGAAAACTAATTTCCTTTTTCTTATTAGTTCCTTATTAGTTTGCAAATTCCACACAATGAGTTTCCTCATGCCTATTTCCTTTTATTGAATTCCTTCCAGATGCTCACTCCATTACCCATCCAACTTTGTGGCTTTTTTTGTTCTAATCATCAGGTCCAATTTATGCTATCCATATATTTATGGATATATGGCCATAGGCAATTTTTAGGGGTGACACCCTTTAAGAAAACTGATCCTTTTTTTTTTTTTCTAGCAGCTATCAGTTGCCAACAGCATCTCACATAGGAGTGGAACTTCATGTCTACCTACTCTCTCCATGTTGATACTTGAATATGGATTGAGCTCAAAGAGGTCTTGTGCATGCTAGCATAACCTGACTTCACAGATTGCAACACTGATGAACTTATTCGTTTCTAATAGAGTCTTACCATAAATTTTGTAGGGTAACTAACAAGGTTGTTTTCCTCTCTCTCTCTCTCTCTCTCTCTCTCTCTCTCTCTCTCTCTCTGTGTGTGTGTGTGTGTGTGTGTGTGTGTGTGTGTGTGTGTGTGTGTGTACATGATTCTACTCTTCTACAGTAGTGGTTAGCAGAAGACTTGATTATCTAAAGCCAATGTAGATTAAGAAAGGATTCCCAATCCTGTGATGCAGTTATTTATTCCATATTGTCAATTCCCCAACCAGAAGAGCAAATAAGGCTGCTGGAGCATCAGCAGCTTCAGTGCTTTGCTGTCAAATCTAATAATCTATGTTTAATTTCCAGGACACACATGATGGGAGGAAATAATAACTTCCCACAAGTCATAAACTGTACTTCAGCCAAATTCTGTAGGATACCTGTGTGCACATGTTCTCTCTCTCTCTCTCTCTCTCTCTCTCTCTCTCTCTCTCTCTCTCATTCTGTTAGGATGGATATATAGAAATAATTATATAAATAGGGCTTCAAGAACATTTTGCATGTAGATCATGTTTAACATAACTGATTTTATAAGCAGAATAAATTTGAGGTACTATTGCCAGAATCATGTGAATATTTTCAAGAATATTTGCTACCTTGACTTCTGCTGTGTATCTAGGTGGAGCCAATTTATACCCCAGGCAAAACAAAGGAATTCTGTGCCCATTTCCAAGTAATGAATATTAATTGTAGCTTCTCATTTCAGTGTTAGAAATCTTATGAATATATAATGTCACCAAAGAAAATTGTAAATAACTTTTGTTGGTAATACTAATTATGCATCCGTGTGTGTGTGTGTGTGTGTGTGTGAGAGAGAGAGAGAGAGAGAGAGAGAGAAGCAGAGAGACAGAGATGGGGAAGAGAAAGAGAATACCATAGCTTATAGATTGCCATTAACTGGTAATCAGAATGCTAAGAAACTATGAAATGTTACAAATACTATTTTCAGGTAGATTTAAGTTGGTCAGAAGATGGTGTAGAAGAAGTCTTCTTGACATAGCATCTCCTCCGGACTTTACACAACAGATAATGGAGGAAGTAAACAAGGCAAGATGGGAGAAATGAAAAACAAACAAACAAACAAACACCAAAATGGTCACTGAAATTTATTGTGGCTGTGGCTGTGGCTGTGGCTGTGGCTATGTGTGGATGTCAGATAAGCACTTTCCCTGAAGCAACTCCAGATATACATACAAAAGTTTATATGCTCACATACCTTAGTGCCAGAAAGCCGAGAGGCTGAGCTCTTCCTAAACCCCACTCCACTAAATCAAATCATACCACTGTTTCTTAGATATTATGCAAAGCTCCACAGATCAAAGAAAAGTGTGTGCATTTGTATGATTTTACTTATTGTATAGAAAAATAAAAATGGAAAGAGAAAGGCAGACAGGGCCAGGTAGTGCTCAGTATGTCTTAAATTGTGCAAATTCCTGGCAAGTATTCAAGTGTTATACCACTCAGCTTCTAGGCAGCAGACTGTAGGTCCCCAAAGAAAGTCCTTAGTTCTCTCTCCATGAACTAGGACTTGCTTGATTAACTTCATTCAGCAACAGTGAGAGCAGAGGGAAGACAGGAGAGAGGAGTTCATGCATGGTGTACCACTGTGTTTCTTTCATTCAGTTGGTGACTGAACCATGGAATTCTTGTTTTCTATTTCTCTGCTACTTCCCTGTAGATCTACCCATAACTACCAGCAAAGGTGAGATGCAATCTATCTCTGTAACTGAAACTGTGCCCTGGAAACTCCAAGGTGCTGAGGTACAGTAAATAAGTCCTGTAACTCTCATGCATTTTTGCATTTTTCCAGTCTGTCT
Source organism: Mus minutoides (assembly GCA_902729485.2). Taxonomy (NCBI): domain Eukaryota; kingdom Metazoa; phylum Chordata; class Mammalia; order Rodentia; family Muridae; genus Mus; species Mus minutoides. Next base: position 337,478 of record LR750101.1, on the reverse strand, counting down.
GCTACTTCTTGGCACAGCTTTATGCAAGGCTAAGGCATTGCTACTGAACAGCTTTTCAGGGCATAGAAGTAGCCAACCTGCAGTGCTCAGCAGCCCATTTCACTGTGTAAGGAAGCAGTCATTTTCTCTGGATTAAGATATATCCTGCCCTGACTGATATATATCAGTTGTTTCTCATATATCAGCACCTACAGGCATTCTTCTTTTGGTCAAATGTCAAAAAGGTAGGAAACAGTGAGTATATTAAATGAGGCAGCACTCATTTGAACAATGTGTACATGTAAAGGAGAGAAAAATCAACTTTGAAGCTGTAGCCTATTTGATGAATCAATTACCTTGTAAGCTACTTCCCTACATCAGCTACTTTATTTCTCACTGTGACAAAGATATCCAGCAGAAAGACCTTCAGATGAAGGGTTGGTCTTGGTTTTTGGTGAAGTAGACATAGTCTACCAAGACGGGGAAGGTAGGAAGCAGATTAGTTTATACGGGGTCAGTTGGAAGCAACAGGTAAAAAGAAGAAAGAGCTTAAGCCAGAATCAGGTCTAGACAATGGATTCCTCTATTCCTGAGTCTCTGAAACTCACTCCTTCCAGGAGGTTCTCCATCAGTACTCCAGAAGGGAAGTCAAGTGTTCAGATATATGATTTGTGGGCAACATCCCACATTCATTCCTAACACTCCACAAAGAAAATCCCTCTAGAAGAAAGACAAGATAGATTAAAGCCTTCAGAAAATGATTCTACAGGATAGTCCCCTAAAGCCCTCTGAAATGAATGGTATTGAACATCCTAGCAAACCCCAAGTTCTTTCCCATATTTTGAGAAAGCCAAAGATGCTTCATTAGATTCTCCCAAGAGCCTACCTATTTGTTTCACACATACTATTCTATTTAGCACTCTAGTGTGATTCCCTCCCAACTAAAGATGTGCATGGCTCATGGCACAAAGGCCAACTTGAGTCTCCAATGTATGTTATAGCTTTGACAATAAATATTCACTAAGACCCATTGTTTAAAGACATGATCTCTAGCTTGGTCTAGATGGTAAGTGGTAGAATTTTAAAAATTAAACTCAATGGAAGAAACTCAGGTCATTTGGGTCATGACATTCCTCTTTTTTTTTTTTTTTTTTTTTTTGTTCTTTGCAGTGTGTGTGTCACATGCATACACACATGTCATAACTTATATATGTACAGGTAGATGCATGTGTGCACTGTGTGTGTAACCACTAAACAATCTTGCATGTGATAGAGTGGATTCCCCACTAGCCTGGACCTCACAAAATCTGCTAGGTTGCCTTACAAACAAGTCACAGAAGTTTGCATCCATCTCTCTAGCACTAAAAATATAAGGACATGCCACCATGCACAGGTTAACATACACCCATACAATATGTAAGAGTAGAAATGATTCTTAAATCTATATCCTATCACTATACTATGATACCTTTGAATCATAAAACACTGTAATAAAAGGATAAGCTTAGACATATGACTCATAACAAGCATTAATAACTAGTATGTGTTTGAAAATGTATTCAGCATTCTTAGCCACCAGCAAATTCAAATTGAAATTATACCTGTCAGAGTGGCTGTTGTAAAGAAAATGACAGATGCTGTCAAGGAACAGAGGAGCTTATATACTAATGATGAAAATATAAATTGGTGCATATACTATGGAAACTAGTATAGAGATTCCTAGTATAAATAAATAGAACTTCTATCAAGCTATATACTATGAGAACATTCCTAAAAGATCTAATGTAGCCCATTGTAGATATGTACATATCCACTTTTTCTGTCACATTATTTACTACAGCCAAGATATGGATGTAGAATATGTGCCCATAAACAGATTAATGGATAAAGAAAATGATATATGCATAATTGTGTTTTATTCAGCCATGCAGAACAAAATTATGCCATTCTCAGGAAGATGGACAGACTGGAGATTATTACATTTGGTGAAAAAATGGTGACTCAAAAAGAAAAATATTACATGCTTTCTTTCATATGTAGCATCAAGATTATATTTACAAATAACTGTAATGTATATATCAGTATATGTATATTTGTGGTATTTGTATAGAAGTCAAAAGAAGATTATGTGGGAATATTAAAATAAACAAAGAGAGGAAACAGAGAAAAGAACAGAATATAAAAGAGGTAAATATGAACAAAGTGAAATGGCACAAAAGTTTCATAATGAAACAATTTATTTTTTCCAAATTAAATATTACTGTCATGATTATTATAACCTAAAATATCAATATAATATTTTATTACTAAAATATTAATTATAAACCAGGCTGTATAACACAGGTCAGTAACTAGAGAACTTGGATGCTGGATTCAGAAAGCTCGAGAGTTCAAGGTCATCCTTCTTTATTCAATGAGCTTAAAGCCAGCTTCAGCTACATAAAATTATTAGTGGACTTCAAAAATACAGCAAATAAAGGACAGAACTTGAGTTCTCTCTTACTCCAATTTAAGGCCTTTGGAATCTTCTCAGTCACTAATAAGCCAATTACAGCTTAGTGTTCTAAAGTCCCCCCATAGGTCTTTTTTAGAGATTTAAATAGAAGTTTATAACAAATTGTCACAAGTCTGAAAACTTGTGCCTGTGAAATAGCTCAGCGAGTAAAGGCACAGACTCACAAGCCTGACATACTAATTTGGATTCCAGGGACCCATAGGAGGAAAAAGAAGAATCAACTCCCACAAACTTGCCACAGGAACACTGTGAGACAAAATACACACACACACACACACACACACAATTTAAAAAAAAAGATAGAGACTAGAAATGAATATAATCCATTTATTTCACTGTGTATGAAAACTGGTTCCCTTCATATTGGACAATAGACTCTTGGTGATTTGTTTGAGGCAGAAAATCAAAATAGAAGTCTGTTGATTTGTTTGAGGCAGAAAATCAGAATAGAAGTCTGTTAATTCATAGGAAAGCCATCCAGCTGTTCTAAGCCACAGATATGGACACATAACTAATGGGAACTAAATACCCCATCTAAGTTTAATAGATATATACCTAGCCATATTGATCACTAATTATTTAAATGACCAGTGGTTATTGCACAAGTACCAAAACCCAGATCTTCTATAAGATATAATCAGCATTTTCTTCATTATGTTATGGTAGAATGTGTTCACTTACTGTCGTGGTTTGAGTACACATGCCCCCCACCCCATAGACTAATATGTTGGATGCTTGGCCCCACAGGAGTAGCAATTTTAGGAGGTCTGGCCTTGTTGCTGTAGGTTTGGACTTCTTGGAGAAAGTATATCAATGTGGGGTCAGCTTTGAGGTCCATATGCTTAAGCTCACCAAGTGTAGAGAGCCTCATCCTGGTTGCCCTAGGATCAAAATGTAGAACACTTAGATATGCCATCAATATGTCTGCCTGCACAAAGCCATGTTTTCACCATGATAATAATGGACGGAACCTCTGAAACTGTGAAGTATCCCTAACTAAATGTTTAGGTTTATAAAGAGTTGCTTTGGTCACGATGTCTTTCACTGTTGAGATTTGGTCTTTACCTATATATTGTAATGCTAAATAGTGCCTCCAAGGATGAGAGAATCTACACTTAGACTCAAGTGAGTATGTAACTTTGCTTCCCAAATTAACTCTGAATGCTGAATAAAGTTGCAGCTGGGGAAAATTGATATAGGTGGGGCTGGAGTTCCCATGCTTGAGGTCTGAAGAGAACCACAAGGAAAGGAAGAAGGAATGGAGAAGGAAGATACCTTGGGTTAGGTGAGAAAGAAAAGCATGACCATGTGGGTTGTCTAAAAGTTAAGACCATCTCAGACAAAACACGGCAAATTATAATTCAGAATTTTTAATGGGAAAATAGATTCTAATACATTAGAAGTTAGATATCTGCCAAGCTCTAGTCCTGAATAAGACTTATTATAAATATAAAAGTTATGTGTCCTTTATCTGGGAACTGAATGATCAAAGGTGGGGTATAAACTCCCAATTGATATTAAATGATTTCCATTACACATCACAGGAATAAATCTCTAAGATACTTACTATATCTAAAATGTGCTTACAGAGGAAAAAATATCCAATTTTCCAATCCTAAGATACAGGAATAGTATTGGAAAAGAACCTGAATTTGGAACAACCTGATCTGAGCTATTGTGTCATCTACTTACAAGCTTATGATATATGGTTTCTGGGGTTGCATGTTCTTTGATATAATAACATGTATCCCAGTCTATCCTTGAATGTGTCAAATAGCTGAGGATAATGTCCCATTCTCCATCCCACATGCTGGCATTTCAGGCCTGCACCACCTGGGCATTAGTAAATGAGCCCAGGATTTGGGTGCTTGTAGGGAAGCACTCTATTAACTGAGTGACATCCTCAGGCCCATTAGATTCGCTTTTGTGTTTTAGTGGTGCTTAATGGGACACAGGCTGTGCCTTGAGATGGTGAATAACAAAGTCGTTTTTTCGTTCATCTAGTATTTTCTTCACATCTCCTTGTGAACACCAGGAATATGATCTCCATTAGCATCCAACAGAGAGTCACAGAACCCTACTCAGTCTTTGTGAGAGAAATGAGCTTTGGAGTTTAACTTTTCTTAGCTTAATGGCACATAAGCCTCCTGTACTTAAGTTTACTTATAAATATTCTTATATATTTTGAGAAGTGTTTTTGCCCATTTTACAGATAAATACAGGTTCCCTCCTGACTCCTCTTAGCCATGCAAATTCATTAATGTAGTCAAGTATTTCATGTGAGCAAATGACACCTTCATTTGTTCAAAACCTAGAACCTTTTCTTCACTTCCATTCCCCAGTGAGTATATGCACATACGTTCAGACTCAGATTTTTAATTTCATTGATGCAAACTGACTTGCAGCTCTCTCATCTCTCCATACTGGTCTGGTTCAGTACACTTCCTTCCTTTCTTGAACCAATCTATATCTAACCTCTAGCCTTGCAGACAAATGCTACTTTCAAAATAATATTATTAAGTTGGGATTTAGAACTTTCCGTATGTCTTGCAAGTAAAACCTTGACTCTTTCTATAAGGTCTGAAAAATTCTGATTGATGGAGACACTGTTGGCCCATTCTCCCTCAAACCCACTGTACATTGCCTCATTTCTGTATCTATCCCTTGCAAAGATTAGTTTATTCATTGCATCAGTGCAGTAAGTTCAGGCTTCTTACCAGTTCTATTTTTATTTCTGGACTTGGATATCTTTTGTTATATAGCTCTTACCTTGAATTTTATATATAACTGTAAAGTCTGTTCTATTACTTTTTACAGCTTTATCCTAAGTTTATAGTCTGTGTAGACCATTACAGACTTGTTCTTCCCATTTATTTATTGATGTCCTTTCTTCCCTGATTAATATAAGATCCAGAGGATGCTTCCATTATCTCAGTTATTTTTGCCCACAAATGCCTAGAATTATACTTGGATATGAGAGAGACTTTATGAGTAGTTGTTGAATAAGTAAGATATTCCTTCTTCACCAATAAGTATCAGTTATCTAATGTGTTTGATGTAGAACAGAGCAGTGACTGAGCAAATGTAATTGGCCAAGCATGCTGCCAGAATGCTCACTGGCAGACAGCCACTTAACTATAAAAACTGCTGGCCTATGAGACTTTGTCATGGACTCTCTGTGATCTTTAACAAGTAACTTACATTTTATGAGCCCCAAGTTTCTCCTTTTTAGCAATAGAGAATTATTTCATGTTCCCCAAGTGTATTTTTCTACCATGGCTCTCATGGCTTACACTAACCAAACGATCTGAGTGAAAACTCATGACAGAGTTTATTATTTTCTTGTGACAGTAAAGAACTAATATGTTGGTAAAATAGTGCTTAAAACCCTTGTTTTGTGAGGCACTTCAGCCACTGACACTTGGTATGTACTCCTGTAGTAATTAATGTGTTTGCTTCTTTTATGTCCCTACCCCCCCAAAATAATTTCCATATAGAAATAATGGATAATCAAGAAAATTATGTGTCTGCTGCTCTCAGAGGTCAATATTATTTAGGAAAATAGAGGAAAAAGTGCATCTTAGTGATAGAACACTTGAATGCCTCGTATGTGGCCATGGGCTCAATCCCAAGCACTAAAAATTATTTAATAATTGCTACTAGTGATAAATGCAAGGGAAATATTTCTTATGGTTATATTGTCTCTGCATATGAACACTCTGTAACTGAAAACAATGACCAGAAGTAATTAAATGAAGGAAGGCTCATGCTTTGGCAAAATAAAGCAGGAAGAATAGCACTGGAAATGGAGCATAAGGCTACTTGCTAACATATTCAGAGACCTAAGCATTGGGAGGAGAATGCCAGCAGTCTTTCACTTGGGTTTTTTGTATCTTTCCATTAGTCCAAGGCTCCAGTTCATGTGATTTTGACAACCACATGTGGCGTGGATTTTTACCTCTCAGTTAATTCTCTCTATAAATTCTCTCATAGGCACACACAGAAGTGAGGCTCACTAATGCCCTTGGTATTTCATAACGCACTCCAACTGGCAATCACAGCTAACCATTGCAACTTTAGATGGAGTATAAGGGAGAGACTATGGGAAGGGAATGCTAACATTAAGGGCCATTTGAGTGATAATATGGAAATTTACTACAGTAGATTCTTCATAAAATATACAGATTTTTGAATGAAACCTAAATGAAATCACTAAATAACAAGGAAGACAGTACACCAACTTGATACCTCTTATCACCAGGTAAAAGTCCAATGTCAAAAATAGATTGCACCTAATTGAGTTGTTGGTCAAAGGGGCCCTATGGAAACCCATAAACAACTCTGGCTATTACCAGGGCTATTGATTGCTCCCCATAAACTGAGAATAAGGGCCCTTTGCTGAAGACAACACCTATATATGTTGATGAACATGGAGAAGTTGAGCTGGTGCCTACTTAAATCCTTTACTTGTACTGGTTAGTTTTCATGATAGTTCAAGTTTCCCTGTGTTCTACTAAAGGAGAAAGGTAAACACCAACCCAGCTACAAACCCTGCAATTTACCATAGTGATATGCCTACATGATACACGATACACTGATGCAACAGCCTCATCAATGTTATAGAAGCAACCTGCTACTATTTACTAGATTTAAGGTTTACTCCATGAGATAGAACCCATCCCAGACATTGACTTGGTGATCAATAATCTGGGATTAAATAAACCACAGGTCTAGAAGATGACCAAATACTACTCTTCTGCTAAAGGAATGTAGCAATTAGAGTGAGTCCTGAGGATATTCTATTGCTATATCCACAATTCAGTGTCTTACTAAGTTTCCTTATGTAGTAGAAGAACTAATATTAGGACCCACAACTTGACAATGTGCAGGGAGTGAGACCTTGAAATACTCACTTTTAGATGGGATGATTCCATTGAATCCCTCTCCTCAGACCACAGAAACTACAGAAGTGGAGCCAGAAAGTTTATAAGAACCTGTCTTAGTTAAAATTTTATGGTTGTCAAGAAGCATCATGACCAAAGCAACACTTATAAAGGAAAACATTTAACAGACTGGCTTAGAGTTCAAAGGTATAGCTGATTATCTTCATTATGGGCACTTTGGAAGTTTGCAGGCAGGCACAGTGCTAGAGGAACAAAGAGTTCAAAATCGGTATTCACAGGCAGCCATAAGAGGTACACTGAGCTTCTGAAAATCAGAGCCTACCTGCATTGACACAGTTTCTTGAACTAGGCCATACCACCTAAGAGTATTACTGTCTATTGGCCAATGGGAGCCATTTTTAATAAACCACCACATTCCATTCTCCATTTGCCCATTAGCTTGTAGCCATATCATAATGCAAAATGCATTTAGTCCAAATTCAAAAGCCCAGAAACTACCAGAGTATCAGTGCTGTTTAAAGTTCAAATTTCAAAGTCTCTTTTGAAACCCATGCAAAATCTTACCTGTAATCCCCTGTACAAAATGAAAAGAAGATCATATATGTCCTATACTTATGAGAAAGGATATAGATTCTCATTCCAAAGGGAAGAAAGAGTGTAAAACGAAGAAATACTGGACCAAAGAAAGACTGAAAACCAGCTGGGCAAGCTCTCAATTCTGCATCACTATGCATAATATCAAATCACTTTTCAGATCTTCAACTCCTTTCAGTTTTGTTGAGTGCAACACATTTCTTTCACTTGGGCTGGTTCCACACCGAGTCTACAGCTTTTCTTGGCAGACATCCTACAGCTCTGACATTTCCAACATCGTGGGATTTCCAAAGCAATCCAGGCTTCAACTTCACAGATTCACATAATGGCCTCTGTGAGCCTCCATGCTGGGATTCCCCTGTCACATCCAGGGCTTCAGCTTCTTTCCTTAGTCACGGAGAGAAATAACATAATCTCCATAACTCCTTTCTTACATCCTTAACTCTAAAACCAGAGCCAAGTAAGGAAAGCTGCTAAGTTCTGTTGCTTTTTGGGCCTAAAACATATGCCCCCTCATTCAATTACATTTTCACCAGCTTTTTGCTTTCCACTACCTAAGCATGGCTGTCCAGGATCTTGCTCAGTAGTCCAGGCTGAACTCTGGACACTTCCTGTCTCTGCTTTCTGAGCAGTGGGATTAAAGGAGTGCATCACCACATGGTACTCTTAAGATTTTCTTTAAATCTTTCTCACAAGATGGATGCTTCCCTAGGTGGGGTATTGACAAGAGATCCCTTTATTCCACTCAGCATGAAGCTTTTCTTTAATCTGTAAATTTCCTTAATCACAGGACTTAGCTCCTTTAAACTTCCTGATGTTCCTTTCTCTTCAAACTGCATATTTTTATATATTGTCCCTTGTTCAGCTTGGGTTTTCTTTTCTTTTCTTTTCTTCATTTAAGAGCTGTAGAATTGTGGCCACAGATAACCAAACAGCACAGTTAAGACTAGTCTGTCTGAAAATTGCCTCTGCCAAAGCTATTAATCCCTACCTCTTAATTAAGCCTTAGGCAGATTTTTTTGGACAAGGGCAGGCACATTGTTTGCCAAACTGTCACAAGAGTGGTCTCTAGACCATTCTTGAGCTGGAGTCAGAGTTAAACTCAGCATCAGCAGTATTGTTTTCTCTTTTCTTACTGGTAGGGCTTTCCAACACTGGGTAGGGGAAGTAACTTAATAAACTGTCTCCTAACTCTGTAGGTATTCAAACTACCCTTAAGGATAGGTTCCACTCCTAGCAGCAGATATCAACACAAAAAAATGTACTTAATGGTATATTGGAGACTTTTTAAAAACTTTACTGTACTTACGGTTGTATATTATAGCTTTCAATTTTGTGTTTTGTGTGTGCATGTGCATGTGTGTGTGTGTGTATGCACACCTGTGTGCACACACGCATTTCTTATGCCCTGTTTCGTTCTGTTTTGTTTAGATTATTCATTTTCTTCCATTCTTATCTGTTTAGCCACTCTTTTCTTTTCTGACTGTTTTCTTAGAAGAGAGAAAAATAAGACTTAGAGATGGAAGGGTAAAGAGGAAGGAAAGATCTAGGAATAGATGAGGGAGGGGAAATTATTAGAATATAGTATATGAAAATAAACTTTATTTTTAAAACAGTCCCCTGAAATAATAAAAGCAATACACAAACGAGTTTACCCCTTATCTATTTGCTATACAAAGATCACCTCATATCATATCTTCTACCCTGCTCTGTAAGGTCTGATGTTCATCTCAGTGAAAATTGATTGGTCAATCTCTAAGACTTGTCAACATATTAATAATTATATTTTTCCTCAAAAACCCATATTCTTTTATTTTCTTTCTTAGAAAGGCAAAAGTAGTTTTCAAAATTATTTTTATTTGTTTATAAAGATATGACAGCATATCTAAACCTGCCTTCATATGCATATGATGATATATAGCTTACAAAAATAATAGACAAGTGCTGAGGAGATGGCTTTGTGGATAAAGTTCTTGCTGTGCCAGAGTGAAGATTTAGCATTGGCTCCTCAGCACCCAGAGGAGAATGGACTCAGCAGTGTGCATCTGTAATACCAGTGTTCCTTTAGCAAGACAGAATATGGAGTTGAGGGAACTTCCAGTGACACATGGGCTGAATTATGTGGCAAACTCCGCAGTTAACTACTAAGAGGTCTTGTCCATAGCAAAATCAAGGTCTGACACCCATTGTTCTTGGACCACAAAAGTGGCTAGGTCATGCTTGTGTTCACTCACATGAACATAAACATGCATGCACGGAGGCACATGCCACATTCACACACACACACACACACACACACACACACACACACACACAGAGACATATAGAAACAGAGAGACAAAGACAGAGAGAGAGAGAAGCAGAGAAGAATACTGCTTTTTTTTATTTGATTCTTACAAGCATCCCACTTAATACTAGATGGATTGTGTTACCTGTTTGTCTTGTCCATATTTTTCCATATCTGTGAATTTGCACAAAATTACAGTATGGATCTCTGAGGACACACTTTCCCTCATGCTCAGAAACCTGTCCTAACAAAATGGTCAGTCACAAAAACCTAGGCCAATAAGTGTCTTCTAACTGTATGCCATACTGTACAGTGTCCATGCAAAATAAAGTCCTCAAGCTTCCTACTGTGGGTATGTTCCATCAGCTAGCTGACCCTCCTCCCGCAGTAGCCTGCCTGCTACTGTCTACATCGTTTTCAGGGTCTATATGTGATCTTTTCGGGTTTTCAAAGATCTTTCAAGATTGTGTATAAAGTATAGCAAAGAAGCAATGTGAAGCTGAGTCTCCTCCAGCTATTACAGTTCAAGGAGGGCTCCTTATCCACAGGAGTGCATTCCAAGTCCTCTACCTCAAATTTCAAACCTTGACATGTAAGATTCTCCTCCTAGCAACATGTACTCATGACATAGTTTTATTTATAGTAAGCATTCATCAGCTGTAAATTATCATAAAACAGAACAATTTTATGTACTAAATAATTGCTGTGCTGTTCCAGTGAGATCTTGACAAAGGATAAATTCTACCAGGTGAGACCATTTGAGATATGATCATACCTTCAAAGCTACAGATATTTAAATGTAGGAGGTTTTGTTTGTTTGTTTCTGGAGTTGTCCACTTAACATTTTTGCAAGGGTCTTAGGATTTCTATTCCTGTTATAAAACACTATTGCCAAAAAGCAAGTTGGGAGGAAAGGGTTTATTCAGCTTATTCATCACAAAGGAAGTCAGACCGAGAACTCTAAGAGCAGGATCCTAGAGGCAGGAGATGATGCACAGGCCATGAAGGGCTTACTCGCTTGCCTCCCCTGGCTTGCTCAGCCTGCTTGCTTATAGACCATATGACCACCAGCCTTAGGGATGGCAACACAACAAAAAAGGCTGGGCTCTTCCCCCTGTGAACACTAATTGAGAAAATGCCTTACAGCTGAATCTCATGGAGGTATTTCCTAAACTGAGAATCCTTCCTCTCTGATGACTCTATATTGTGTCTGTTAAAGTCTACATAAAAAAGGGTCTAGATAGAATGTTAAGGCCTACATAAAATATTAAAGCCTAGATAGGATATCAAGATCTAGGTAACTGCTACCTGACTAGCCTGACATTATAAGGAAACATTCTCATACATTTCTGCTATTACTAGGTAACTTTCTAATGCTGAGTTGATCCTTGGAAACCAATCATGATACAAGTCAATGGAACTGCTTTGTATAGTTACCCACAATAAGCTTGGACCTGAACCAACCACCCAGCAGAACTTCCTGCACCTGTGCATAAGCTTTTGTGCTATTTGCCTTTATAAGCTGCCCCTGGGATGGACCTGAACACCTGTACCAATATAAGAAACTATTTGGAATAAGACTTGCATTTTGAATAGTGGTTGAGTAAAGATTAATTTCCTTAGACCTCGCTGGCAACTGGTATCCTACTTGGTAAAAAGAACATGTATGTGGGCAGTTGATACCCTGGTTGACAAATTTAGACATGAATATTGGTCAAAGCAAGTCCCATGTTTCAGTTGAATACCCCAATAAATGAGAGCAGGGTAAGTATACAACAAAGACATTTTCCTAAGGAAATCCCCCTATCCCTAAATCCTGACTAGTGAAATCACTTGGCACAGATGTTTGTAGATCTCAGGCTTAAAAAGCCCTGTAAAATCTTAACTTAATATCCCAGTTCTTCTCCTGAGCCTGAATCCTGTAGCAGATAGATCTGTTTTGGGCTGTGGTGTTCAATTATCCATCCCTATTTGACTGATATTAGTGTCTGGGTGGTTTGTATGGGGATTTCCAGATCCTAACAGTATTAAGTTGATATAAAACCAGCCCACAACACAAGTTTGGGTTATTAAGGATAACTTAGACCTCAGAATGTGTTAAGTCACTGATGGATATATTTTATTACAAGAAGGTAGTATCTGAGAAGAAATGAAGGGAAATATTTCTAAAATGACTGGAGAGTTTGGAGACGTTCTCTGGTATTATGAAGTAATTTAAAGATCTTTGTAGCTGGGGAATACTGATCTGAAGAAATGGAAATAACTGATTTGGGCTGGAGATGTTTATAATACTCCTCTATGGGGTCAGCTGAGAACATTCTGGTGTTGATTAATGAACAATAGAGTTTCCCTTCTTGCTGATACTTGCTCTGTGATGCCTATAAGAACTCCTCTATCCTCCCTTCTGTCCTCTGGATGGCAGATTTCTTATCTACAACTGGATAGTCATGTTTCAAGTGTCTTAGAGATACCACGTCTTTTAGAGCTGGCAGATTAGCTCTTTGGCTACTGGGCTTCAGTTGTTTCCTGTTAAGTATCTGGGTCACAATTATGCCCTGGTATGATTTCAGTGGAGGTAAGCATAAGGGCCACCTCTGGTCATATATCACTACTCTGGGCTCTGGTACATGAGTTCTTTCATGCATGGGCAATGCTAATTTCATTTCAATGCTCAGGCATGCTTGAATACACAGTTTACCTAGAGGTTAAGAGTTATGATTCTAATTAAGAGGATGGAGCAGTTCTACTCCATTAACATTAAAAGTGCATGGGAAGCACTCCCAGAGGCTTCATCCTTTAAGCACCAGCCATTTCCATGTCTAGTCTCTTTCTTCATTTTTTTCTTTAGCACCATTTAATGAAAATCTAATGCTGAATATGGCACCAACGTTCATGAGGGATCAACAGTGGTCATTGTTTCTGCTTTTCTCTCTCATCCCACCAGGAAGACATTGGGAAGCACAGGATTCTTGAGACAGTTTGCTTAGCTGCTCAAAGTCATTCTTGGGTAGAGACCCAAAGGATGAGAAATTATCAAGAAACATATGCTGCAGGGGAAATATGATAGGATTGCTTATCAAATGATACAAAGTGAGCTTTTCCTTCATACTAAACTTGAGAGGTCATTACTACAGAGAGTCACTTTTATAAAGTTTAAATGGATATGACAGTTTGACGGACCAGGGAACCCCTCCCCTTTAACCTTGACTAGCCTCAGTGTTTGTTGTTCTGCTTCAGTTGATGTACAACCATTAGAACTCTAAGTCCATCAGCTAACTTGTGTCCTAGTCTTGCATTTACCCTGGTCACTCTGGGTCTCAGTGGTACTCCCCAAGCCTCAGCCTGGGAATTCCAGCATGAGAAGGAATTCACTTTGCAGTTTTACCCAGGACACCCACTAAGAGAGGTGCACATCCTTAGCAGCTGAGATGTTAAGCAACAAATTGAGGGGTTTAGGGGCAATGGTTTAATAAGACATATTCCAGAGTTATTGAGAGCCACAGAGAAAACTGATTGTACTGATTTATTAGAAGAAGGTAAGAAAGAGGTCTGAGTGCCCTTCATTATTCTCCCTGAGAAAGCTGTGGAGATTTATACTAGTCATGCTCTGGGCTTTCTTCTAAAATATAATAAAATTGTTCTCAAGCTTCCATTTTTATTATTTTTTTTTAATGAAACTAAGTACTCCAGTATCAGAAGGACAGTGTGGGGCTGGGGAAGAAAGGAGCCAGAGAGATAGCTCAGCAAGTATTAATATATAGTGTTTTTGAAGAGAATCCAGATTCAGTTCCAAGCACACACATCTGGTGGTTCACAAGCTGCCTATATTACTAGCTCTAGAAGAATCAGGACCATACACATGTGTGCATGCACGGAAGCACATGCAAATGAACAAGATGGCTTAAAATGAAATAATTATTAAACAGAGAAAGTATGAAAAGAAAAAAATGAAGGGAAGGGGGAAATAAGGAAGAAGAAAGGAAGGAGAGACAGAGAGGAAAAGAAGGAAAGAAGAAAGGAAGGAAGGAAGGAAGGAAGGAAGGAAGGAAGGAAGGAAGGAAGGAAGGAAAGAAGGAAGGAAGGAAGGAAGAGAAAAAGGGCATTAGGAGACCATACATTGATATCAACGCTTTGAAACAGCTTGTCGTTGCCCAGGGTTTGAACTCTCTGCTTTGCTTGGTGACTCGCAGGTTTTTAGGGTCATGTTTCTCTCTGATCTCTCATTGCCTTTATATTTGGTTCTTTCTTTTCTCTCTCTCCATAAACAATATGTGGATATACTAGGGATTAGTTCGTGGCTAACACCTTCACCTAGTAATTGTTTTCCTTGTCACTGCACTAAGAACACAACAGGGTCAACTTAAGAAAGGCATTTACTTTGGCTTACAGAGTGAAGGGTCAGTCCACCAATCTGGGAAGGCCTGGCAACAGGAGCTTAAGATGGCTCCAATTAGGAATTAGAGAGACATAAATGCAGGTGCTTAGCTCACTTTCCCCTTTCTGTTGAGTTCAGGGCCTTAGCCCATGGAATGCTGCCACCCACTGGTAGGCCAGGTCTTTCTACTTCAATTAATCTAATTTAGCAATTCCCTCACAGTCATGCCCAGATGTTTGTCTCCTTGTTGACGCTAAATCCCATTAAATTGACATCAAGATTAGCCATGGCATAAGGCATTTATGTCTGGGGAATGTCTTTCAATTACCATTACAATTATCAATTAAAATTACAGTGCTAGAATTTCTCAAATTTACATATCTGCTTATGTTCCCTTTTCTTAGTAGAATTCTTATATCCACAAGTCTCCTGGCCTTATAGTTTTCAAAAGGCATGCCATTTTCCTGAAATGTTATTCATGCAGCATTGTTTTCCAACTCTGTAAGTAGCAGCTTCACCTTTCCAGATATCTAGGCTTAAACCTTACAGTTGTCCTTGATCTTCTCTTTCTCATATCTGCACATCAATCATCACAATCCTATGGGATGGCCTCAGATTAAGCATAAATTTACCTATTCTCACTATGAGTTTAGACATCTCCCAGACCTAAGAAGCCTCTTTCTTATGAAACAATATTAAATATATTCTTTGTGTGTGTGTGTGTGTGTGTGTGTGCATGTGTATGTGTGTGTGTGTGTGTGTGTGTGTGTGTCTGTCTGTCTGTTTGTGTTTATGTCAGAGAGAGAGAAAGGGAGGAGGAGGGAGAGGGAGAGGGAGGGGGAGGGGGAGGGGAAGGGAGAGGGGGAGAGGGAGAGGGAGAGAGAGAGAGAAGGTAAGGTACACTTGTCTTTATGGATGCTGTTAATTTCACAGGGGAAGATTAAGACCACTCCCAAAGTTTTGAGACAAATTTTAAAACAAGCTTTAATAAAATACTGGCCAGTATGGTGGAGTCTGGCCATGTCCATTCCTGGGTTCCCAGAAAGTGGAGATAAGTCACATTTTCCAGAGGTTGGTAAAGACAAATTTATAAGGCTATGTATTTCCTACCAGGGGCAAGCATATATCCCGACATACTTCTTGTCTGTGTATCACCCATGTAACATGTGATTAAGCACAGCCCATGCAGTTGTCTCAAATAAACTTATTTAGGGGAGTGAATACATGTAGCTTGTTATATAAACAATAGCCTTCTGGATTTCATGAAGTAGCTGTCCATTGGCAAGTAAGCTTACAAATTAGAAACACTTTTGTTTTATGGATCTCTTAAGCCCAGTGATTAAATCTTAACTTAAAATATAACTTTAGCTTTCACAAAAGTAGAAGGAAAGGTTAATGTTATGTGTTCTCAGTGAATTTCTGCCTTGATTTTTGAGATTAACTCTAACGGAACCAGAAACTATTCAGCCAAACAGGAGTGAGACCCTTGGATACTCCTTTCTGTGATTACAGGGTTGTAGCAACACACCTTGATTTTTATATGTGTATTGGGAGTGGATGAGGTTCTCAAACAGCAACAACTTTACCCACTGTTCCATCTCCCCAGCCTTAATGGTTTATTCTCAACCTGTAAGGCAGTGTGTGTTTTCTTCCCAACTTTAGACTCCTGAGGCTCCTTGTAGTGATGGAAGACCAGTGGCTCCTGAGGTCTTCTGTATGCACCCTGTCTCCCTATATCCACACTAACACCTATCTTTACATTTTTATAAAAGTAACAATGGATTTGATGTGATTTTTCAAAACTTTTCTCTTTAATATTTAATGAGATATTCTTATGTGCTTGTCAGCCATCTGTACACGCTCTTTAGAGAATTGTCTCTTCGAATTGTATGCTTTCTCTAAACTCACACACACACACACACACACACACACACACAAGACCTACACTAGCTACTAGCTACATCAGATACATAGTGACTGCCAATATTCTTTTCCATTCTATAGGTTTCTTTTCACTTAATTAATATTAACCTTGATATAAAACATTGTTCTCTGTCTGTCCAAAGTGTAAAGCAAAATATGAATGAATATGTACCATTGGTCTTGGTCTGGCTGAGAAAGCCAGAAGTGATACAGCTCTTAGAAGAGAATCGAGGAGGTTTGTATGACCTATGCAGGACAGGTAGCCAAGGTTCACTGTGACAGAGGCAGGGGCAGCAGCAGCATGAGCATGGCCTGCCAGACTGATCCCAGGTCCAGAGATGAATGCTTCAGAAGAGAGAACTCTTCACAAAGTATTACTGCTCAGTATAACAGGTATCTCAAATAATCCTATGTGAAACAACTTACATCATTATTCCATGTGGACAGGGAATATATAAACATTGAGGACTGGGGTGAGATTTAGGGGGTAGATGTTTTCTATAGTCTCAGTTTGAGATGTCAATGATGCTCTATTTGCATGGGGGAAAGACTCCAGGTATTTTCCCTACATGACTGACTGCCATACTCCTCTCATTGGGGTGTATTGGTTACCTGTTCAAGAGCAGGAAGAAGTAGGCATGGAATGTTTCCACTTCTGCCTTTCTTAATTCTGAGTTCCTCAGGGCCTGATCTTACTCAACCTTACCAGTTTTTCTGTCTGGTGGCATGATCCATTTGTGCAAAATAATGTAACTTGATGAATCCCATTTTTGTATTTATATATTTTGTCATTTAAAGTTTTGATGTCCAATGAAGTCAACTTTAGAGCATTTGGATGTTTGTTTCCATATATGTAAATCTGTGCAGTAGTTTTCTCTTTTTCCTTCCCTATTTTGAAATTCTGTATAAATATTATCTTCTTACCAAGCTTTCACAGTTAATCTACTTAAAATGAAAAATATTTCTTGACACACCACTTCTTATTCCACCTTCCATGTTTGTCCTTCAGCTCTGAATTCCATATAGTTTCTTGATTCTACACAAGTGACTGTGGGAGTTCTGCCTGTGAATGACCTGTTTCACTTTCCTTGCCTACAGCAGAGCCTGGAGGCAGAGGATGCCCAGCACACCTGAGCCACCTGGATCTCTGCCTGTCACCAGATCCTGATTAACTCTGTGTGCTTAAGCAAATCTCTGTGTTTTTTCTCCCCTGTCCTTGACATCAACTCTTTTATTATCACTGGGATAATTGCTGGCATACTCATTATCAACCAATATTTAGAATGGTACCATTCTTACATGATGCTAACTATTGCTACGGAAGTACCCTTCTGGGATTTTACAGAACATTCTAAATTTTAATAATTCTGAGATAAAGCATTTTCCCTGTCAAAATTGTGTGTATAGAAAACTGCAGTGTTGGTTAGGAGCTGAGTGATTTTATGTCAGTATGAAGGTCATTTGCAAACACAGTTTCTTCATTTATCTGATGTCAGAGGGGTGAGAGTCGAAGAAAAACATTTCTGTTCTGGCAATGTGGCTCAGCAGTAGAACACTAGCAGACCCTGAATTCCATCCCCAGTACCCCAAACCAAAGTATTTGAAGAAAACTATTCCTGATCTGCTGGTAGCAAAATGAACTCTTATGAATCATCTAAACTCCAAGGTAGTTTATCATAGATGATTTTATTTTAAAACAAAATCTCTGTCTTCTGTCTCTCTATCTTTGTCTCTCTGTCTCTGTGTGTGTGTGTGTGGGGGGGGTGCATGTATGCACATGCCAGAAAACATGCAAATTCAAAAGATAACCTTGGCTATACATATTCATTTTTTACCTGTTTGAAACATCATCCTTCATTATTTATCACTGCTTTAGGCAGCCTAGCTGGATAGCTCAATAGCTTTATAGAAATTCTCTTATTTCCATTTCCCACACCTCCTTTGGAATGCTGGTATTAGAAGACATAGCCTGTTTTCCCTTGCTTTCTGTTATCTCTGGAAGTCAGAACTCACCCTGTGGTGTTTTGTATTTGTTCCCAATGGTTGGATGTCAGATACTCAACGTAGTGAGCTCTTTCCAGCAGTGTAGAGGATTTGAGTGGTCACTATCATTAGATAGTTGAGTTTATTTTATATTAATAATAGCGCTATCCTAGTTTAAGTATTCTGAACTCTCCATCATATTAAAACCTAACATATCTTTGGTTGTACTTTCTTTGTGTATCTATGGTAGTGATTACATATGTGGCTAGGTTAGCTGAAATCTCAACTCCTGATAGGATGTAAGTAATGCTTTATTTTAAGGAACACCAAGGTATAAGTGAGTTTTATCAATTCCCTCCTCACAGTTCAGCCATTATATATTTTACTTAGCTTATGTGTTTAAAAATCAGATATAAAGGAACATATATGCTTTGTATGCTGCACCAGCTTTTGTACAATACAAGATATCTATCAAATAATAGTAATATTAATGTATTGAATGCATGTCCTGTGCTAGAGCATCAGGCTAATTGCAAAAGACATAATATAAATGAATCATCACATATATAACTTATTCTTATTTATAGAGCCATATAAAATGCACAGAAAAATAAACGACTTCTGTAGTCACACAGCCAGAAAGAAAAGTGTAGAGTTTCAATTTAAATATTTTAATCCAAAATGTTAAATATTTTCACTATGATGAAAATGTATGAAAGTGAGAATCATGTAAAGATTTATTAATATTGATTCAATTATTACATGTCTATCCACTATGATATTTAATGCAGTAGGCTTTAGTATAGTACTCTCAGAGCTTAACCATTACCATAGTCTAATTTTAGGACATTTAACATCCCAGAATAATACCACCTACTCATTACCAATTGCAGTAGTTGGAATGTGAAGAAACATTTGAACAGTTCATGCATTTGAACCATTGGCCTTTGGATCCTGATGCTGTTTGTGAAGGTTGTGGAACCTTTAAGAGGTGGAGCCTTGGAGGAAATGAGTCACTATAGGCAAGGCCTGGCCTGTTTCCTGAAGGCTTCATGTTCCTGCTGCCATGTCTTCCGTGCCTGTGACCATGATGGACTCCATGCCTATGAAAAGGAAGCCAAAATCAATCCTCTCTACCTAACCTGATTTTCTTAAGGTATTTTGTGACAACAGTAAAGAGTGGTAGACCTTTCTACTCCTACCCTGTTAGATTCTTTCAGTGCTCCCACTCCAGTACTCATGTGTCCTCTTCCATTCATGCTTTTATTCTTCTCTTCTTTTCTCTTGCTCAGTTTAATAATAGGTCAATTGATTGAAGTCTTTGGAGTCTTACATTGAATACTTCCAACCCTTAAGAAGATTCCATGCACAATTGGAAAACTCTGTTGTCAGCTGATATGTGTAGTATCCTGACAATATTAGGTGGAGTTGATGTGTACTGTTCACTCTTCTGTGTGATAATGTTCTGTTTGGCTCTAATTACAAAGAACACTAGAATACTGGATTACCTAACTACTGTTGCTTTCATGTGTATCTCAGCACTATTTTCTGTGCATGCTTCCTGATTTTAGAACTAGATGCATATATGTTTATAGTGACTACACAACCTCCTGATTATATGCCCCTCTTATCATTACAAAATGTCTTTTCCTTTGGTAACAACTTCTTAATATGTACATTCTCAGATATTAGTGCAGCTACGCTAGCTTCCTTTTAACTGTGTTTACATATTATCATTTAACATTAATTTACTTTCAACATATTTATTTAACTATTACATAGAATATATTCTTATCTGTAAAAAATATGTTCTTCCCTTTTCATCTCCTGCTGCCATTGACTGATTTATTTAGTGTTAATGCAGTTACTAATGGTAGTGAATTCTGCTATTTTTCTGTTTGCATTTGTTTCTTAAACATTTGTCCAATACTTCATTCAATTTTCTTCTCTTTTGCTATGTAGGTATATTACAAGATAACTTTTCATTTTTTCATTACATTGTTACTTCCCTCATATTATTTCACTTTATTTTGTATTGTATTACTGCTTATACTCAAATAGCAATTGACATCCTAATTTAAACAATAAGTCTACCTTTAGTGATATACCCCTCTGATTGCCAGCACACAGAAGACTGAGGGAGGAGAACTGTGATTTCAAAATATCATCTCAAAACACAAATATACATACATACATACATACATACATACACACATACATACACATACACACACACATACACAGAGAGAAAGAGAGAGAGTGAGTGAGAGAGATAGAATCCAGTATAGTTTGTATAAATATTGATTTAACTTCAAGAATTATTCAAAACTTTTCTGCAACATAGTCTTATTTTCTCTTCAGTCTTCTCTCTGTTAACTTCCATGATAAATTTTATATCCATTGACTTGTAAACTTTTATATGTTGTGGTCATTTTGTTCTGTAGTTCTTTAAACATGTTTTATTTACTTGTTTGGATGTATTTACAATTAAATTTTAATTCAACTGAACTTTGATCTTTGGTGGGCCATTTTTATTGGCTTGTCCGAAAAGGCTGAAATTCCTTGTTAAGTGGAATTTCTAGGTCTGGTTTCTCATGATTCTTTATTCAGCCACATTGGGTCCTGTCTCCTGATTACTTTGAAATTCTCTCATGTCTCATTATGCTGGTCTATGGGTATTTGAAGGCACTTTCTCTGTCTTAGTTTCTGCTTCCAGTGCTCCTTCTTCTCTGAAACTTGGTCTAGCTACACTGCTTCATGCTGTGCTCTTTTTAGTTTTAGAGGATGTTTGTTTGTTTATTCTCCTTTTATTTTTGATCATGAGTTTGTTTTCTTTTTGTTTGTTTGTTTGTTTGTTTTCAGGATCTCAATTTCCTTGTTGAGTTTCCTTACCCATATTACTGATCTATTCTTCTTCATTACTGACTGTCTTATCACATCCTGAATCCTGCATTGATCTTGTGTCCTCTATCTAACCCTGTGATTTTTTTCCCTTGATCATTAGTTTTTATTTTTAATTTTTATTTTTAGTTTTTTGTGAATGTGTGTTCCTGTAGAGTTTATGTGTTCTACACGTATGCAGGTGCCTGAAGAAGACAGAATACACTGGGAACTTATGAAACTGAAGTTATAGGTAGCTGTAAGCAACGATGTGAGTTGAGTACAGGGAACTGATCTCAGGTAGGTCCTCTACAAGGACAGCAAGTACTATTAACTGTTTTAGCTAACTCTCCAGTTGTTATTTATTGGTTTTATGAGAAGACATTTGAATTCTGTGTGTGGCATTTCAGCTATTTCTGTATCGTTGCACTAGGCGATTGCAGAGTTACGATCTCTTGGAAATTGAATTTCTTATGTTTTTTTCCACTTGCACATCTCTTTCAGTTTTATTTAGGGCTGTTCTTTACAAGCAACTTATACTTGATAGCTCAGTCCACAGTACCACTCAGAAAAGCCATTTTATCAATAATAGCACCAGCCAAGCAAGATACAGACATACAAGTAAAATAGATTAAATCTAATATAAATCTCCAATGGCTCTTAAACAAAAGAAAAAATGGCAAAAGTCATTTAGACTAATTAAGTTAAAAGGTCTTTTTGAATATATGTAGAAACATTCAGTGAATGAAGCAGATTACAAAGGGAAAGACAGAATATGCATATTCACTTTAACAAATGTCACCTTCACACTGTGAGCTTATTGTGACTCTCATGATGGCTTAAGTCTAGGAAACAGAAAATTCTAACATTGCTTTGATTCTGTGTCCCCTACTTAGCAGAGGAGAAGCTGGGGCAAAAGTGGACCTGATCCTGTGTTTTATTTACTCTCTTTCCAAAGACCTGAATTTGGTTTGCAGCATCCATATTGAGCAGCTCACACTCTTTGTCCAGGATCCAATGCATTCTTCTGGATTCTGCAGGCAATTACATGCATGTACAGAGACACACAGAGGTACATAAAATTGAAACATAATGAAAGAGCTAAAGAAAGTACCCAAAGATCAAAATGGGTCTGCATCCCTATAGGAGGATTAACAATATGAACTAACCAGTACCCCCCAGAACTGTGTCAATAGTTGGATATGAGGCAGAGAATGGCCTAGTCGGTTATCAATGAGAAGATCATATGCCCCAGTACATGGGAATGTCAGGGCTAGGAAGTGGGAGTGGGTGGGTTGGGGAACAGGGCGGGGAGAGGGTATAGGGGACTTTTAGGATAGCATTTGAAATGTAAATGAAGAAAATATCTAATAAAAAAAAGAGTATATCATGTTAAAAATTATAAAAAATTTAAAACATAAAATCAAGTACTTAAAAGGTTTTTCGTTTTAATTGTGTGTGTGTGTGTGTGTGTGTGTGTGTGTGTGTGTGTGTATTATGTTGTGTTTTAAAATGTTAGATGAGTTAAGAAGAATATTTAATTCCACTGGATTTAGTGTTAGTGTACATGGTTGTGAGCTGCCTGTCATGAATCCTAGGATCCAAATTCCAGCCACAATAAAAATAATTCTTATGGAAGAAAGAAAGAAAGAAAGAAAGAAAGAAAGAAAGAAAGAAAGAAAGAAAGAAAGAAAGGAAGGATAAACAAACAAACATAAACTAGGACCATGTTTCTCCACCTTCCAAAAAACTACTAAAGAAAAAGTATGATCACTTTTAGTACCAAGTCCCACCCCCACCCTGCCATCTCCCCACATAGTTCTTGATATTTTATAGGTACTCAATGCATGTTGATAAGCTAATGAACTGCAAAATCTCAAACTTCTCATAAGCGGGACCTGCTAAATCACGGCTATAAATGTTGGATTTTTCTTTGGGTAGTATGAATCCAGTGGCTTTTACTAACACATTTCAGCAGAAAGGAAAGAAAGGGAATATCAGCACCATTCACATTCTCTTCATAAGAGGGTTACATGCATAGAAGCATGTTACAGAAGACTGAGATCCAGAGTTATTCCCTTAAGTGGAGTGAGTAGGACTCAGAGAAACAAATAAAACATTATCCTCTCATGTGTAAGACATTTTTAAATGTATATACACACATAAATACATACACTGTGCGTGTGTGTGTGTGTGTGTGTGTGTGTGTGTGTAGGACATAAAACTATAATGGGAATCATCAGACAGAGGGAGGTAAATGCAATAATAAAATACATGTTACCTAAAATTAGAAAAGGGACCTGAGTGGCAAGAAGAAGTGATGAGTTTAATCCTGGAATTCACATGAAGATAGAAGGAGTGAAGTTACTTCAAAAAATTGTCCTTTGTCCATACACAAATGAATGAATGAATGAATGGATGAATAAATAAATAAATAAATAAATAAATAGTAAAAGTACAGCGGAACAATCTGGGGATGGGGAGGGGGGGATCATCCAAAGAGGGGAAGGGGCCATGGGTGAAGGCAATGGAGATATGGATTAGAAGAAAGTTTTAAGAACATATGCATATGCAAATACCATGAAGAAACCTATTAGTTCATAAAAAAGTCAAACAACTGTTAGGCATGCTCAAGGCAAAGAGGTTCATGGCACTTCTCAGTTGTAAAGTCATTTCGTGCCATCCAAGGTAAACATACCTGATAAGTGAGCAGAATTGAGAAAAAGTCCAGCTTGGATCTGGATGCATACCCATGTGCTTTCTTAATAGAACTAGAACCTGGTGCCATCTCAGAAATTGTTACCACATCATTCTCATTCACTGCTCTGCATTGCAAAGCACTGAAGTTTACAAAGCTATCACAGGAGCAGCCCTGTTGGATGTGAGGAGGTGTGCCTGCCTCAGTCTTCATACTGTAGGAAGAAACCTGAAGCTTTACAGTCTCCCAACTAATACATTTTGGGAAATGACTGAGCTGATGGAAACATGGTTTCTGCATAATGGTGTGGTTATGATCTTAGTTCAGGGTGACTGAACATTCCATGATCTCATCTTCCAAGACAATTTCACAAGGGACAAATGGTTAGTAATAAAAATAAGACAGTTTAATAAGATGAAGAAAGACATTCCCAAGAATCAGATTGAGCTAGTGAGCTTTGGAAAGACAGGTCATAGGTCATAGGTCATAGGTCGAGTATTTAGCAGCTGACTCTCCTCATTTGCATGTAGTAAGCTTTTCTTGGACAAGCTGAATTGGACACACTGGGTCAGGAAGGGTCAAGTGTTCTTGGTCAATAGGCTTCTCCCATATGCTAATCTTTGTAATTAATTAATTAATTAATTACATCACAAATGCTTCTCCCTACTGGTTTCTCCTTGCAGAGTTTCTTTCTGCATCTCCCCTCCCCTTAGCCTCTGAGAGGATGCCCACCTATATCCCCCCTACTTGGGCCATCAAGTCTCTGTAGTTTAGGCACATGCTCTCCCACTGAGTCTGACATGGTAGCCCTCTGCTACATATGTGCCAGTGGTGTCAGATCAGTCTGTATATACTCTTTGGTTCATGACTCAGTCTCTAGGAGTTCCCAGAGGTCCAGGTTAGTTGATACTACTGGTCTTCCTGTTGGTTTAACATTTCCTTAAGGGCCTTTAATTATTCCCCTAACTCTTCCATAGAGGTCTCAACCTCTATCCAATGTTTTTCTGTGGGCATCTACATCTGTCTCACCCAGTTGCTGGTGAAGCCTGTCAGAGGGCTGCTATGCTAGGCTCCTGTCTGCAATCACAACAAAGGATCAATATGATTGTGAGGATTCTGTGCCTGCCCATGGGATGGGTCTCAAAATGGTCCAGTCACTAGCTGGCCATTCCTTCAGTCTCTGCTCTATCTTGTCCCTGCATTTCTTTTAGACAGGACAGACTTTGGGAAAGGTTTGTAGGTAGGTTGGTGTCCCCATCCCTCCTCTGTGGCTGCTATCTAATTGCTGGAGGTGGCTTCTTCAGGTTCTATATCCCTACAGTTGGGCATTTCAACTAAGCTCACTGCATTGACTCCTAGAAGCCTCCCTCATCCCAGTCCTCTGGGACTTCCTAGAGATCCACCCCCATGCCACACCCCTAGCAGCTGCTCTTTCCATTTATACCCCTGCCCCTCTGAGACTCTGTCTTATCTCTCCCCATGCCTGATCCTGCTCTCCTATCCCTCTAGCCCTCCCATCTTTACCCAGGTCCCTCCTTCCTTCTGCCTCTCATGACTATTTTATTCCCTCTTATAAGTGGGATTCAAGCATACTCACTTGAGCCTTCCTTCTTGTTTAACTTTGTTAGGTCTTTGGGGATGTATCATGGGTTTTCTGAACTTTTGGCTTATATCCACTTACCAGTGAGTACATACCATGCATTCCTTTGGGATCTGGGTTCCTGCATTCAGAATGATAACATTTGCTCTACTATGTTCATTGCAGCTTTCCTAATAGCCAGAAACTAGAAGCAACACAACTCTTCCTGAACTAAAGAATGGGTAAAAAATATGTGGTTCATTTACACAATGGAATAGTATTCAGCTCTTATAAACAAGCACATCATGAATTTTGCAGTCAAATGGATGGAACTAGAAAATATCATATGCTAATATTGATATTGCTGCCTGAAATAGCTTACTCTCTCTCCCATATTGCCAGTTTTCATTACTGTTTCTGTGGAGGTCAAAGCAAGATTGCTTTCTTGGTAAATTTCTTTGGTTATGTGCTTGTGTGTATCTCAAGCTTGATGCTGGTCTAGCTTTGTGCTTGCTTTTTACCTAGTGCACACTTGTTTTGATGTTTGAAGATATAGAACTTTTAAATTTAATCTTCATATATGGGCATTCAAAAAAAGATAGCAAGAAGAAACAAAGAATGGTTGATTGATCCAGAGTCCTTTAAAGGTACCTGGGTATAGCTTTTATTTAGAAGAAAGCTGTTCAGTATCCAGATAAGGAATATACATTATTAGCCCTTCCACATCAAGTTAAGTTAGGTTCTTCTTAGCTCTGACAGCCCCAGGGCTCTGCTTCAGAGACTTATGGACATCTCCTTGGGATACATCTCCTTACTGTGCCTTCTCTACACTAAGATACCTACAGAAGTACAATATCTAAGAAATCTACACTGAGTCATCCATACTCTCCAAGGGGAATTCTGTGCTATGAACAGGATGGCATGATGAAGACCTATGTGTGCCAAGACACAGTCTGGTAAACACCACCAGCAGAGAGAGTTCCAAATAGGCCACTGTGGCAAGGTTCTTCCCGCCTCTTAGCTCCCTGCTTGCTGAGTCCAAAATATTTAGGACACTTCCTGGCAAATGTGTGTTCTAGCATAGGTATGCAGGTTCATTCATGCTTTCCTGTTATTACCAGAGAAACTGACTGACATCCCTTTCTGGGTTTCTAATCTCACCAGAAAAAGAATTAAAAATGGACTCGAAGGAATCATAATAATTTTATTAGAATTTGAGAGAAAAACAACAGTAAAGGCAAACTGAAAATCCTGTTGGCCACCAGGAGGAAGAAAGATGGGAAAAAGTAAAGGAGGCCCTTTGTGTTAGCCATGGAGTAAAACAAAATACAAAGTCCAGAGTACCAGGAAAAACATGCTTAGCACTCTCCTGCTATGAACTGATGTTTAGAAGTTCCGATTCCAAGCCCTTCTCGTCCAAGGCTATGAAATGTATGAGGGACTCATGATTAGAAGTACTATTTGGAAGTGATATTTTAAAAAGTAAAAATCACTCCCAAGAATGGAAGTTGGAAAATAGGATGAGGAAAGCACTCAAAGAGCATCCTGCCATGACAACATGGCTGCCTTTAAGACCTTAAGAGATCTACAGCTCCAGTTTGTATTGGGAGTGCCACTCCACTCCTAGCATGGTGTTTCTTAGATGCAGCTGATGCAAGGAAGGTGTTCAGTGGCCCTCTTCAAATTGGCTTCTTTCATAGTATAATGTTGATATTTCCATTTCCAATCCCAACTCTCCCATCACAAATAATTTAATTGCCAACTACTCACCATAAATAATATATTATGACTGTCCTTACTGGGTGCCTTCACAGTCCTTGGTACACTGCTGCAGCTCTTCAGCCTATCATTTAGAAATCTACAGACATATCTAAACTAATTCTGTCTTTTATTTATTCCCAGCAATTTGTGGCCTTTTTGTTCACTGATAGTTTTATATTTTTTTCATTCATTATATCTTTTTATATTATTTCTAAACTTGAAAAATCACTCAAAAAGTGGTTGCTACAGCTTGGCCCATGTTTTGTTGTTTTAGAGGTAGAATAAATAGACCTAGTTTACTTAGAAACTACGTACGAATAAGTACAGCTAAGTGGCAGCCAATGTTTGGTGATGTTTCTTTAATTGCACTTTCCCAAGGTGATCTATACACAAAGGTATACCTTTGGACATCACACCTTTTCTGAAGCATCCTTAGCCTTCTCCCTGGCTGTGCATATCCCCCATGTCAGGCAGAGAGGAGTCAATGGTGCCCTGTCTTTCAAAATCTTTTCTGGGATGTTCCCATTTTTGCCTATAAGAGAAGCTTAGAGATGCTAGGGACACTTTGGAGCTTTTCAAAATCTCTCTGGAAGTCTAATTCTTTAAGATTTATTATTGAGTTCCTTGCCAATCTCTAATTTGCTCCAATTGAAATCACAACCTTCAGCAACTGAGTGGCTTCCAGAAGTTTACTATTGTTTTAATAAAACCATAGAGTCAGCCCCTCCAGCTTACCAGCCCCACTGAGCCAGGTATTAAATTAAATTGCCCTCACACTCTGTGAGTAGAGATTTGGCAAGGGAAGTATGAATTTAGATGAAATGTCAACAGTACTTTCCTGACAGTACTGTGAAGGAAACAAGTCTGCTAGTTTCTGGGTAAGAGGAAATAGAACAACTGGGGTTGGGAAGGATCTAGCAATGGAACCTTAGGCTAATTAGTTTCCTTCTGAAGGATCCAATTGCTGCAGCTTGGCCTGTGCTTTGTTGTTTTAAAATAAATAGAACTGAAATGTGGATTTCAGAAATAACTTCCATTTAGTTATTTGGCTCTTGTTTTGGGGGTTTCAATGAACAGGGTGGTAGCGTAGCTCCTTGTTTTACCCCTAGGACACAGCCTTGCTAGCCTGTAGGACAGACTCACTCCACCGCACCTGCCTCTATTGGCACTTTGATGTTTGCAGTTCTGTGAAAGCTGTCTGAAAGAAGGGCACCTGCCACTGACCTTTCTGCAAGGTAGATGACTATTTGGAACTTCCATGTTGTGGGAAGGATGCAATCTGAAACCTAGTTGCAGTTTAGCTCTGGCCACCTTCAGTCTCCCGAATCCCTTCCCTGACCAGCACCATGTCAGACCTAATGTCTGCATCATTAACAGTTTCAGTGATCATTCGTTTGCATCAATAAAAGGGATTAATAATATAATCTGACAGCATTTGAGGGATAGAGATTTCTGTCTTGCTGTATCCAGCTTATTTTATGTGTCTACCAGTGTATTTAGAAAATATGTTGATTTATGATATTATTTTATTGTTATATTAAAAATACCTTATGAAACAGTTACAACCTTGTAATATGGAATTAAAGGCCACCTAAATTGCATACTTGGGACATGGTCATTCTTTTTTTTTGTTTTGTTTTTTGGGGGGGGCAAGGTTTCTTTGTGTAGTCTTGGCTGTCCTGGGACTCACTCTGTAGACCAGGCTGCCCTTGAACTCAGAAATCTGCTTGCCTCTGCCTCCCAAGTGCTGGAATTAAAGGCTTGTGCCACCACTGCCCTGATAGACACAGTCATTCTTATCTGCTCTAGTATCCCCTTGAAGGTGAGAGTTGGTATGGGATCTGGTATGCAGTGTGTGTGTGTGTGTGTGTGTGTGTGTGTGTGTGTGTGTGTGTGTGTGTGTGAGAGAGAGATACTGTGTATGCATTCATATGTGTACATGCATGTGCCAAAAGAACTCATGGTCTTAGGAATTCTAGACAAACCTCCTACCAATAAACTAACTCCTCAGCTGTGATTCTGTTACTGACAGAGTGTCTTAAGAGTGTCCTGTGAACCCTTGATGAGGTTCTTTGTGTCTGAAACAATTAATTGGTTAAGCCATGGGGTGTTAGTAGTGAAAATACAGACTTATTGAAATGACTAGGAAGGGGGGAAATGAGCCCAAGCAATTTGTACAGTCTTCTTAACTCTACTTTAGGGTTCAGAGCCTTTTTATTACTGGGGGGGGGGTGTGAAGGAAAAGAAACACGACAGCCTCTAGGTATGGTGGAGAAGATTTATTATAGATATCTTGGAGAGCATAGCCAGAGGCAGGAACCTCTCTGAGAGTTCACAGTGGTTATAAACACACTAAACTGTTTTATGTGGGGGAGAGAAGAGGAAGGGAAGAAAGAGAGTAGAGAGGGGAACAGAATGCAGCAATCATGAGGTACAAAGAGAACAGGTACTCAAAATCAATCTTTGTATTATATGTGGAAGAGTAGCCTAGCTCCCTGGGCTGAAGAGGATATAGTAAGGGCCTGAGTATGACAGCCAGAAGGGCCATGTGACAGATAGGGACTGAGAGATTACAGGAAGAACCTGGTAACTAAATTCACCTTGATGTGTTAAATAGGCACCTCAGCTATTTGTCCTAGGTTTAAAAACTAACAATTACTAAAGAGCAGAGAGTTTTTGAATAAGTAGACTCATTGAGGCTGTCTCCAAAAGTGAATTTTGTTTACTGGGAAAGTATCCTATAGCCTTGTGTAAATGCAAAGCCGTCCATAAGAGAACCATTCTTGCTTGTAGGAGCCCAGAATTAAGTTCCTTATGGCTTACAGTCCCATATCTGACCCTATATTCCTACCTCAGCTCTCGAATTCAGAATTTACTCTCAGGGTTTCTAATGAATCATGTTTTCTTCTCAGGCAACAACAAAGGTTTGGTAAAAAAACAGAGTGTAAAAACAGTTCATATACTTAAGTCAAAATATTTGCTTAATTCGCTTCCATGTGCACAGCAGGAGGGATCATCATAAACTCCAACCATCTATGATAATTCTTTCTGGATTTGTTATTGCAAGGGGTAATGGCACTGGAGGCCTTGCGCTTGTTTGTAACCATGGTTTTTTTAGTGAGAATACTTTATTGAGTCCAAGCCAAATATTTTCAGAAGCTCAGAAGAACTATTTGCGCATTGGTTCTAGTTGGTCTCAGTTATTATGGCTGAAGTGTGACTCGCAGTTACCAGTAGGTAGGTGCTGGTGTGTTCCTTTTATGTACACTGTACATGCTTATACTTCAGGCCATTTGAGTAATGCACTGAGTTTGACTTCTTTTCCTGTGCTAGGTCTCATATATGCCAAGCAAATGTTCTTTCCCTCAGCTGTGTATATACAGGCAAGTGCAGGTCAGAGGTAGGCATGAGGTATTGCTTTCAGCTGAATATACTGAGGCAAAGCCCCCCACTTGAACCAACAGTTTTCAAATTAAGCTTGTCTAGTTAATCAGTTTGCTGTGGGATCCCCTGTCTCTTTGTCTGAGACTCTGGTATTAGGGGTTCATCTTCACAGACGCTGATCATTCACATAGGAGCAAGAGATCTGACGTCTGCTTCTCATGCTTGCAGAGCACACATTTTGCTCCACAGCCTTGTCTGCTCTTTTCAAGGTGAGCTTAAGAAGAACTCCTCTCCAATGGCATTAAGGTTTACTTTCCTGCTCCTTAATCACTTTTCTCGTATTAAATTTATTCAATTTAGCCTCACATGGAAGCTGTACATTGTAATATATGTTCAACTAATTTTTCTACCATTTTCACAGCAGAAAGTGACAATAAAGAATTTTTTATTCAGGCCTTAAACGTTTTAGGCAGCTACCATTCACAGATGACTAGTTGTGTAGCTCTGTTGGCTCAGCCATCATTTAATGTGTATGATATACTGAGGGCAGATTATGTTCTGAACAGCCATTCCAGACAATTCTTTTTTTCCACTACAAAAGATGCCTGGGCATCCTTCAAGATAGGTTTTACTAGGAACATCATGTTTCCAAAGCTAAGGTTTATTACCCATGAAACAGACCATTTGCAAAATTAATAGATAAATTAGCAAAGAGAAACATGCCATTAGACCCACTGCCATAGTTAAGAGTCTGGGTTAGGGAAGGAAGCTAGAGTGAAGTGTGGAAGCCAAAGTTCCCTGAAATGACAGGAACTATCAGTCTGTGGTGAAGGCTGTGGTCACTCAACGAGAAAGAGAGAAGTGCTGCTACTATGTGGTATCTAGACCACATTCATTGGAAATATGCTTTGAGCTCAGAGGCAGAGCTAGACATATCTCAGTTACTGAGTATGTGCAAATGCATTATATGGTAAGAAAAAAATGCCTGAGCTTATTTACTTTCATCATGTTATTGCTATGTTATTGTTTTATGTGTGTGTGTGTGTGTGTGTGTGTGTGTATGAAAGCCAATGGTTATGTTCAGTGTCTTTATCAGTTGCTCTTATTTTGAGACAGAGCCACTCATTGAACCTAAGGCTCACTGATTGTCTAGACTAAGTGTCCAGTAGCCTCAGGGACCCACCTATCTCAGCTATAATTGCCCATCTTTAGGTATGCATTCTAGGACAGAACTCATCTCTGCATTCTTGCATAAGCAGCACTGTACCCTTTTCCCAGGCTTTCCAGTGAGCATTTGCTATGTTAAAGTATTAGCAGACCATATTCTCTGCCAACTCTCTGGCTCTGCCCTTTTCCTTTCTACTTATGTGGATTAGAAGTAGCAGTGTTCCTATCCTAAAGGCTATTCACCATATTGGCTTAAAGCAAGGGACAGACAACTAAATAGACTATTTGATAGTTTGTGCAGACCTGAGGAAGTTTGTGATGCCTAATTTCACAACATGTAAAATGAAGGTAATTCCATCTTGTGGGAGAGTTTTAATATTGAGGAAAACTATGGAAATGTTATAAGCAATGCTAAATGAATCCTGGGAAGCTTCCAAGGAGATTTACATGCACTGTGTCATTGAATTCTCAATACAAACCTGCAGGGTTGAAGCTGCTATGGTTTATGTCATGTATCGGGGAAAGTGGAGTGTGAGAAGTCACATACCTTCCCCAAGGCACTGAGCTAATGAGTGGTGTGAGGAGGGACTCAGGTCCATGACATCTCACATAGACCCAGAGGCTTGATGACCAATCACCAGATATTGCACTATTAGTAGCAGCCCTCGATAGATGTCTCATTCCAGGGCTGGAGATACAGCTCAGTGGTTAAAACACTAATTGCTTTTCTAGAGGACCTGGGTCTGATGTGTATCACTCATGTCAGGCCACTCAAAACTGTCTGTAACTACAGCTCTACCTGATCTAATATGCATTCTGGACTATAAAGATACATGTTCTTAAACACACACACACACACACACACACACACACACACACACACAATTAAATCTTAAAAATAAAAACAGATTTTTCTGGTCTCTTATTACCAGATCTATACATCATATCTACCACAGGGATCATAACTCTATTTGAGTACTTTTCTAGCTAGCCTCTGAAGTACTCCATTTTCAAACTAGTTAATAAAGCCTGATACCTCTTATGGAGTTTAGTGACTGATTATGGGGGCCAAGAAGTGGGAGTGGGTGGGCATGGGAGCAGGGACGGGGGGAGGGGACTTTCGGAATAGCATTTGAAATGTAAATTAAGAAGATATCTAATAAAAAAAATAAAGCCTGATACCCAATTCCATATTATACTGTATCATAATGTTTCAAAAACAACTGTCACATCTTCAGCAAACTGTGAAATTTAAATTTCAAAATGGTCTTCAAAATGTAAATTACTCATGAGCGCATGTGCTGCTAGATAAAAATCCCGTCAGATCTCTTCTACTTGGGGCTTCCGAAGTAGAGGAGCATACCTTCCTCTTGCTTCTCCTATTAATTAGAGTGATCACATGGATCCATTTCCCTGTCTTGGCTTCCTTGCTATTTTTAAAGCTGTGCTAAATAAATATTGAAAATAAAGTTTCCACTTTATTTCTTCCTACCCATATCGACCATCATAATAACCTTATAGAATCACTTGTATAAAAGGCTAACACAGCTGATAAAATTTCCTCCTTGTGGTTTAAGTTATGAGTCTGAGTAGCCAGCATCCCCACACTGAAGAGAAAAGAAAGTACTTCCATAGAGTCTTTAATGGCTTCAGGGTGCTGATTTTTTTTTTTTTTAAACCAGCCACAAAAGAAGTTTATGGCATTCAAATCTGAAGCATTAAAACCTGGGTTTTTAGTAGCATAAACTGGGATTTCTCAAAAGTTGAGTATAATTTATTATCTGGGTGTTTTTCATTGTTAAGTTTATCTCTGTGGTTAATGAATAAGGAGACACTGAGTTTGTGTGTATGTGTGTGTGTATGTTTGTGTGTGTGTGTGTGTGTGTGCGTGCGCGCGCGCACATGCACATGAGTGTGTGTCTTATTGTTGTTGTCATTGCTGTTGTTGTTGTTGAGTGTTTCTATGAGCAACAGTGAGAAAAGTATCTAAATTAAATACCAAGTTCCTAAGCAAGATAACCTCAAAAGACTCGTGAAATAATCTTTTGGGTTCCTGATTCATTGTTGTCAGGAAGAACAGGTTTGTTTCTGTGTATGTGTGGGACTATGTGCTTAGGGAGGATAGAGATCAACCTAGGGTATCATCCCTCAGAATGTTCTTTCAGAATGATGCTCTCATTGAACTAGAACTCACAAATTTACATTATTCATCCTGCTAGTAAGTCTCAGGATTCTGTCAGTCTCCATGTCCCCAGCACCTGGGATTTAAACATAACCAGCACTCTTGAGTTTTTACATAGATTCTGGGAATAATATTCATGTCAAGGAAAATATTTTACTCTGGGAGACATTTCTCCATCCCCTATTCTGTTTGCTTGCTTTTAAATTCTAATTATTTGCTTAACTTTTCACACATTTAAATTTCACAGTTTGCTGAAGATGTGACAGTGTTTTCGAAACATTATGATGCAGTATAATATGGAATTGATTATTTTAATCTTTGATGATCACACTATACACTTTCCTGTTTAAATTCTTTCCATAGAGATGGCTAGACTTTCTTACTTTCTGGAGTAAGAGGATCAATTCATCCCTTTCTTCCATTGTTGGCTTAATTTGTGGAACACACTTTGGTAGATACAACCACATTGAGAAAGATACATGGATACTAACACCAGTGCGTGACCTACAAGATTTGATATCACAGTCCCATAAAAGTGGTGGACTTTCATAGAAATGTACTTTATTTGCTAGGTAATAAATAGTATGATTCTTTCTCATGATGCTGGGCAACAATAGCAGCTCATTATGTGGTCATGAAGATGAATTACAGACTATTGTACTGTGTTACTAGTGAGTGTGTGCCAGATTACCAATGAGTGGTAAATATCTTTCTTCCTGAATATATTTTCAAGTCTCAATGAGTTTATTTAGATCTCAGATGGAAGCACATCTGCATTTAAAAACTAACCATCTTGTGAAGCCAAATTGTTTGTGCATATGAAAGGACTGGATAAGGAGTATGATTTCATGGACAGGTTGATGACTAGGCTCTGTAGACAACTTAGCAAAATGTATGACTTACAAATATGAAGTGTTAGATTTGATCCTTAGAATCCATGTTTTTTTTTTTTTAAGTATGTGTTCCTGGTACACAAATATAATTTCCATTCTGGAGAGACAGAGGTGGCAGGTGGGGGTCATGTGGCTTGATGCCCTGGTAACCTAGCTTACTTGGTGATATTCAATCCAACAGAAGACTCTGTCTTAAGAATAAAGAAGGTCACTGGCATCTGAAGATTGACACTTGAGATTGTTCTTTGGCCTTAACACATACCACATGTACTTGCATATGCTTACACATGAAAACATAGACACATACCACACAAACACACACACACACACACACACACACAGAGAGAGAGAGAGAGAGAGAGAGAGAGAGAGAGAGAGAGAGAGAGAGAAAATCTTGAAGTGTCATACAAACACTGGAAGTCAAGAAGGAAAATAGTCTTGAGGAAATTAAGTGGTAGAAGAAGTCTTACAGGAAGAGTGAGATTTAGTGAAGTGGTTAATATTTCCTAAACATGAGCCTCTGCAAAGGAGAAAACCTGTAACTACTTGGAAAAAGAGAAGAAAAAAAATGAGGGGAACAGCTTTCCCTGTGTTCCAAATGTCCCAACCCGATCACCATTGCGCCATGTCAAATGTAGGATGTAGGTACCTAAGACATTTTAATTACACTGTTATCTGACAACAAACATTTGAGAAGATCCAATCCACCCTGCAGAGTTGTGAGAAACAACAAAACAGTCCTTTACCTCTGCAAAGGTCTTTGGCAAGACACCGCAAACTTGAAGTTTCATCAAATCTGCACAAACATATAGACATTATTCATCCAGCAGTAAGGGGGATCCATTTGATACTTCTTAATTTCTGAATATCGAAAATCCTTGTAAATTCTCCCAGTCAGAACTATTCATTAAGACACTGTCATAGTAGATATTTCCCATAGGCATAATGTCAATGCAAGGTTGACCTCTAGTCTGCATCTGTAGACACACACATGTATCCCTGCATACATTTGTGTGGCATGTGGACTCACATGTTACCAGGGGTCACTCTCTGGACTGGGTATTTTCAGGTCTTTGGTGTCCTTTCAAGAAATCAGAAATACATACACAGATTATAGTATAGAAAGGAAAATTTATTCAGAAGAAATATGATAGTACAGATTCTATGTGCTACAAGCAAGCAATAGGCTTCTTGAATTAGTATACTCAAAGGCTTAGATGACTGTCTACATCCTTCCCTTATGAGACCTAGGAGAAGGAAGAATTTTCCTAAGGAGCATAGTAGAGGTATGGATTCTGTAAGCTGTGTTTCCCTCCAGCCTGCACTCTTTCCACAGTTCATCTCATTTAACTCATATACATGCCAAAATGAGGGTACTAGGTTGTCAAGTACATTTTAAAAATGAATATGTATATGACACAGGCTAAGTCAAGTCCTAGGTTATTAAAGTATTTTTTCTCTATATGTGCCTAACACTCCCTGCCCCCCCCCAAAACACAGAAAAGTACAAGTATTGAAAAATGAGACACTTAATTTTCAGTTCTATTAACTTAAATCACAAATGGGTATTCTTTTAGATAACATAGCCAAAAATTAAGAGCAGATATGTTTGAGTAAAGAATGCATCATGCAATTCAGCCCTTTTGAAATCTAGACACTCAGTTACTAGATTCAGATTATGGGATGTGGCCTTGTTTGAGGTGTGTCATTTGGTTTGAGATTAAAAAACCCACACAATTTTCAGGGATTCTCTCTCTCTCTCTCTCTCTCTCTCTCTCTCTCTCTCTCTCTCTCTGTCTCCCTCCCTCCCTCCCTCCCTTCATGTTTGTAGGTATGATGAAAGATCTCGGCTACCTAATTAAACAGTTTCATTTGTACATTGACTTGATCTTGGTATCTTAGCACAGAAATGAAAGAGTGACTGACACACCAGCATACAAACAATCTGTAATTCAACATGGTATTTACTAGATGGTTAGGGCTCAGTAAGAATGGCGAATGGCCAGGCTGCTCCTAACATTCTATATTCTTGTCTAATCATGGTCTGCAAGGTAGTTGCTTTTCCTGTTGCTGTGATAAAATACTTTGTCAAAAGCATATTCAGGAAGAAAGGGTATCTTTGTCCATCATGGCAGGGAAAGCATAGAGCATGAGTGCGATGCTCCTCATCACAATAGAGGTAGAGTCAGGAAGCAGAGAGATATGATTGCTGAAGCTCAGCTCACCTCCTCTTATTGACTCAGTCCGAAACCCCAGCCCACAGATGGTGCCTCCTATACTCAGTGGTGGTCTTTCTTCTTCATCAACCTAGTCTAGAAACTCTCCTAAAGATATACAAGGACATTTTGCCCCCACAGTATTTTTGTATTTCTTCAAGTTGATAGTACAGAGGATACAACAGAACATATATGGTTCAGGCCTTGCTAATAATTTCCTACCACTGTTCTTTCCTACAACAAGCTCATGAATGACTTATCAGGACCTGGTTCACATGACGGAAAGCCAACCCGGTTATGTAGCTTTTCATTAGATGATGGTTTAATTTGTCCTCTGGACTATAGATGTAGTACTGCCCTGCTTTTCCCAACATTTATTAAGCATTTCATTCTGTATGCTTAGACCTCCTCGACACCTGACATGACCCATAAACATGACCTTTCTATTTTATGCTATGCAGGGCAGTGTGGACTCTGGAAGTTTCATTAGGGTTCGCAGATTTCCTTTCACCCAAAATTATATCATTTTCTTAAGGTTCTCTCTTGAGTACTTAAGAGAATATTAATGTTAAAGGTGATTGGTGATCAGGGGAAGCAATTTCTATATTCACAAGAGTGTTTACTTCCTGTTCATATGACAAACATAGGCAGGCAAACCTAATGTGAGAGGCTAGATGATATGATTCAAGTACAATGTGTAATAAAAACCAAGTGGCTGTTTTTTATTTGGTGTCTATATTCTTTTTGAGAAAATTTCCCAATCTTAATGATTACAGAAGCATTTTTTTTCTAACTATCAGCAGCCATTGTACATAGGGTAATAGTAAAAGAACTGTATCTCCTTAGCAGATTAAGTTTGGCCTCTTGCTTTTTTGTTTTCTCTTTTTTGTTTTCTTGGTTTGTTGCTCTTGTGTTATTGTATTTCTGAGGCAGGCATTTACTAAACAAAATGATTCAAACTGGAGAATGTCTTCAAATGTTTTATAGATATTAACTCAGAAGGTATGTAATCTAAATTTTAAAATATGCTGTGTTCTTGACAAGAACTCTGTATTTCTAGGGTCACATAGAACTTACTGTTTTTACAATAGATACTGCAGGTAATATAACAATTCCTAAGACATTCTTACCTAAAATCTTTCCCCAAATCTCTCTGCCAAGTCAGTTCTCATTACTATCTACAACCTACAAAATTTCCTGTCTCACATTTTCTTTCACTCATATCTCTTCTCTCTTTCTTTGGTGTGTTTCCATAGCTATGTGGGTAGTATGCATATAGTTACCTGTGTTTGTGTTTAGTCTGGGGGAGGGGTAGTTTTAAGTATTTCTTCGATGATAATCTTCCTTATTTCTTGAAACCTGTTCTCTCTCTGAACCTAGAATTCACCCTTTCAGACAGACTGGCATGCCAACAAGTCCCAAGATATCCTCCTGTCTCTCACCACATGCTAGGCTTCTCACTGAGTGCCAGGGATCCATTCTCTGAACTCCATGTTTTTGCAGAAGCACTCTACTCAATGACCCATTTCCCTAGTCTCATTTAACTTTTTATTGAATTGTAATTTTTGAAACCTCAGCTCACCATAATTTCACTGATAGTGAGTGCCTGTTCTCAACTGATCCTGTACTCTAGTCTCCTGAGGAGTTGGGAGTGTATTTACCATGCCTAATCTTGGCATCTGTTTATTTGTTTGTTTGCTTGCTTGTTTGTTGGTTTTTTTAGATGCAACTGTTCCTCAGCCTTTTGACAATGAGATATTTGGAACTATCGACATGATAATTTTTTTTTTGTTGTTAACAAATAGAATTATGAGGAGGTTTTTGGATTCCTAAGACTTCAGCCAGTCAAGTGTTATGGTATAAGTTGTATTTTTGAATCCGTATTAGGGCAGCCACAGTCAGAAAACAGACTTCAAAATGGAGACAGATTGAAAACCAAATAGTCTGATTCTGAGATCCCATGTCTGACATTCTCAGGAAGATAAATAGGTTTGGTTCAAATTTCAGGAAAATTAAGTTTTCATTCATTTTAAGAAAAAAAAAAAAGAAGTACAAAGATGAAACAAAACAGTAGCTGAAGCTCTGAAGAAACGAGGGGCCAAAGCAAGCATTCCAACTGAAGGAAAAGCCTCCATGTAGGAGGAGAGACCTGTGTTTAACTGGGAGGAACAGTAAGACAGGAAGGGTCATACTTGGAGGAAAATCTCAAAAGAAAGGCATAGCATATAGACAAATTCATATGGGCCTATTAAGCAACCATACATTGTATAGCTAGTGAAATCCATTACCCTTAAATAATGGTGCATAGCAGAGTAATTTCTGCAAAGAGAGATCCTGGGTGCTTCCTGCAGATAAGGTCAAATATCTTATATTAATCTAAAATACATTATTAATAATTTACTAGGATAAGTTAGCTGTAACATGTGGTTAAAATATTGTGGAGGGAAACACTGAGTTCAGTAGTATTATTTATGTATGAGGGGTAGGAGTAGAGGTCAGAAGGATATCTGGTTTTGTCCTATATCACATTCCACATTACTTTTGAGAACAGTGTATTGTCAGTGAAGGTAGAAATCAACAGTTCAGCTAGAATGTCCATCAAATTCTGGCAATCCACCCATCCTCAGTTGCAAGCCCTAAGGCCACAGATGTAAGTTCAATTTCCCAACCAAAACCCAAAATTGTTCAGACAAATAAACAGTATTTTGTGCTACAACTCAAATTGGATGCAAAATAGAAAGGATTCTGCAGTTGGTTCTCTCTTTCTCTTCTGGAAACAGAACTCACTCTGAGGACCAGAGCATGTAGGCTGGAAGTGAGTGTCTGTGTCAAATAAAAGACTTGAATCATTTTCAGATAATGGTTTTTGAGGTTCTCTCTGGGGAAGAAAGTGTCTGAGTGTTCATGTTCCTTTGCACTACCGAGGAAGATTCCATTGTTTTCAGGGAATGGAGATGAATATCTCCAAGCCCAATTTTCTCCTATATATTACCCAAGTTCAAACGGAATAAAACATTGGGAACACATCCTCTCTTAAGGACTCACTCCTTTTTTCCAAAGCCCACTTAGCTTTTATCCTCCTCCTTCTTAGTAGCAAGTAGTCTTAAAAAAAAATCAAAAACCAAAACAGTTTTCTTCTTTTAGAGATAGGCATTCTGTGTATCCTAAATTGGATATAAACATCACATGTCACCAAGAATCCTCTAGCTTCTACTTGTAGGATATTGGGATAATAGTTAATGACACTGGAACTGATTTAATGAAGTGCTAAGGACTTTGTGAGTGAGAAGTGCTGGGAATTTTTGTGCCATATTTTATGTTCCTGAATCTAATACTACTAATTCTGTGACTGCTGTGTTCACCTGCTTTTTTTGTTACAAAGAGAAACTTCAGCAGAACTGCAGAAGGACTGGAGAATTGCTTGTCAAGCAACGTCTGCATCTGCTCTGTATTAGTTTTTCACAGTTCTCATAAAATAATTTTTAAAAAATTCCCTTATGTAAAAGCAGCTTATATCAAGGTGCAGTTGAACTTAAGATGTGTGACAAAAATGAAAAAAGCATGAGAAGCTGAGGATCGGCAGAGGTGGGAGAGCATCCTGCACTTGGGGGCACGGTGATAGGATTGATGTACCTTCTGTTCTTAGGGATTTGAGCATTAATTTTCCAGCTACCAGAACAAACTATTTTAAACCTATCTGAATTTTTGAAACATGAACATTCGATATGCTTCTTTCAACACATGAACATGAACAGATGTTTACATTATAATGTTAAACGCACCAGCTGTTCTCCTGTCAGATGTAAACATTTGTACATTTTGTTTAAAGGTAAAAGCAAGCTTTTTAAACTACTTTGCTCATACATATCCATTTGAATCACCTAGCTCCTTATGCAGCCATTTCTTCTTTCCTTCCTTTATACCCTTCCTTTATTTTTTTAAAGAATCAAATTTTTTTTCTGAGATAATACTTTGTAAATGTATCATGTCAAGCCTGTGCACTATAACATCAGCCAAGCCTGCGCACTACAGCATCAGCCAAGCCTATGCATCAGCATCAGGAACTGACAAGCTTTTATCCTTGTACTGACAAAAGGGACTTTAAAACGTGTATCTCAGATTTAGGTTGTTTTGAAGTTTTCTTTCACTACAGTGAAAGACTGGTCACATCTTCAGGAGGAATGACCATGAATTCTGAGAGTTGGCCTCCTTCTACCAGCTGAGTCCGACAAACATTTAATTTTCCTGTTATGGCACAAACTCAGAAGGCGTGGGTTTCTAGCAGTTGATTATTCAACTTTTGCATTCTTCATTAAGATGATGATATGCAAGACTTAATCCTCTACCTGGTTTAATATTCTAAGGATTGCCTCAAAGGTAAGTTGCTTCTGTTCTCTATACAGACCCTCCATAGGTGTGAGTTCCACACTTTCAGATTCAATCAACATCAGAATAAAGATAGAAACAAGCAAAAAAAACAAACTTCTTTCCCTGAACATCTATATTTTTGTCATAATTTCTTAAAATATTTTTATGTGTTATGGAGCCGTAGAGAGGCTTGCTGTGACAAAGACCTGAAGATCATTGTTCCTTTCAGGCAAAATGCTTTATTAGTGCAGGTCATGCAGCAGAAGTCTGAAGCAAAAGCTTCAATCTTCATGAGAGAACATAGGTGTAGCATTAGTTTTCTTGGGGAAGGGTTAGTCTTTCACTGTGGAAAAAAAAAAAAAACACAAAAAACAGGCCAAGGTATTAAGTGACCTGTGCCCCATGTGTAGACTGTGCCTCCATTATAATGTAATGACAGTCAAATAGACTTTTTGGAAGGGAGTAGTTTCTTGGCCTATGTGACAGGAATTTTACAAACATAATAAGTTGTTGCATAACAGATATGTTACTTAGATTATGTGCAGATGATTTATCTGCAGAAGAATATTTATACATTATAGGAAAATTCTGTGCCATTTTATATGTACAATTGAGCACACATTGATTTGTTATACAATGGCTTATATTATAAACCAACTTATTATCAAAGAATGACTATAGAAACATACTTAAATGAATTCTTCTCTTCTTCCTCTTCCTCTTTCTCCTCCTCCTTTCTCTCTCTCTCTCTCTCTCTCTCTCTCTCTCTCTCTCTCTCTCTCTCTCTCTCTCTCTCTCTCCCAAGCTAAACTTGCTGTAGTATCACTACACAATTTAACTGTATTCACCACAGTTATATATTATATGTATTTTATAGACTGCAGAGTGAGTTGGTTTGTGTGTGTTCTGACCATCAGAAATGTGCTCCCAGCTTTGAGGATAGATAACCTTGCTCTGTTTAAATGTAACACCATCAGTTGCTTTTAAGACAGTATGTCTATTTACTCTGTGAACTGATGTTAAATGGATTTAGGCTATATGGTTGGTGTCTCATAGAGAATAAAATTTAACTAAAAACAAATGCATGATCTACTTGGCTAGCCTATAATAACTCTGTGGTGTAGGATGACCTTGAATTCACAGAGATATACTCACTTCTGCTTCAGAGTGCTGAGAGTAAGAGGGTGCTGACCCCAACAAATGACTATTTTAAAGTGGAGAGTGTATGACTGTCATAAAATCTAAGGACACAGAAATAGCCTGGTATTTAACTCATGGAACAACCATAATGAGTCCTGTATTACTACCCTGCCATCTCTTGTAAGGTTTAACATGAACATTCCAAGGCATTTTTCCTAGCCCCTGCCTTCCAGATGATTGTCTTTATAGAAGAACGTAAGCCTAACAGATGATTCTTGCCTGAGTTTCATCCTTCCTACCTGCATTACAGGCCCTGGGCCCAGAGAAGAAGATGATGATGATGATGATGATGATGATGATGATGATGATGATGACGATGATGATGATGATGATGGTGGTGGTGGTGGTGGTGATGATGATGATGATGATGATGATGATGTAAATTTGGTCTTGAATAAAGAATTATGGAATCCCAGCCCTCTATATCATCTCAGGTCTTGTCAAAGTCAGTAAGAAAGCTATGACAATAGCAGAGTGCTTCTTTATAAATCTTCCACATAATTGGTTGGTGTGCCTTGAGATTGATTGACAGATTGGTTTTAAAATTTTGATGGTCCCAGATCTTCTGCTGTTGGCTGTGTAGCTAAAGATTGCTGAAAGTCAGTGACTAGCTTAAGAAGAATTTCATTCCATAAGAAATTACACTGAGACAGCATTAGAAAGGCAGAGAATTGGCCAGACCAGGAGCATAAGTCCCTTCCAGTCTGTACCAGCACCAGGTCATATTGAGCACAGAGTGGGAAGACACCTCCATGGTCCCTAGAGGACTCTCCACCCATTCTTGGGACCACTGATAAGACAACTCCACATTCCTCAAAGGAGACACCACTCCCAGGCACTGTAACATGCCCAGGATCTTAGGACAACAGTATCCCAGGATAACAGGAGCTGGGTCACACCAGTATTTCAGGGTCTCAGTGGAACTTGACTGCCAAGAACTTAGACACTCCTAGAATCTCAGGTTCACAGGAGCCTAAAATCAAAGGATCACAGTGAAAGCTGGACTCTGAGGAGTCCAGCATCAACTGGTATTATAAGAAGGACAGGCTCCAGTCAGATATATTGACGATAGTAAGCACTTGAGATAACCAGATGGCAGGAGGCAAGCATAAGAACAGAAGCAACAGAAACCAAGGTTACTTGTCATCATCAGAACCAAACTCTCCCACCATGGCAAGTCCTGGATACACCATCACACCAGAAAAATGAAACATGGATCTAAAGTCACTTCTCATGACGATGATGGAGGACTTTAAGAAGGAAATACAGGAAAACACAGGTAAACAACTAGAAGGATTTAAAGAGGAAACCCAAAACTCCCCTAGAGAGTTACAGGAAAACAATAACAGACAGGTGACAGAATTGAACAACCATCCAAGTTTGAAAAATGGAAGTAGAAACAATCAAGAAAACCTAAAATGAGATAACTCTGGAGATAGAAACCTTAGGAAAGGAATCAGGAACCATAGATATGAGCATCAGCAATAGAATACAAGAGATGGAAGAGAGAATATCAGATGCAGAAGATTCCATAGGGATCATGGACACAAAAATCAAAGAAAATACAAAATGCAAAAAGATCCTGACTCAAAATATCCAGGAAATCCAGGACACAATGGGAAGACCAAACCTACGGATAATAGGAGTAGATGAGAATGAAGATTTTTCAACTTAACAAGCCAGCAAATATCTTCAACAAAATTATAGAAGAAAAATAGTGAAATTGATGCCCATAAACATACAAGAAGCCTACAGAACTCCAAATAGACTGGACCAGAAAAGAAATTCCTCCTGACACATAATAATCAGAACAACAAATGGACTAAATAAAGACAGAATAATAAAAGCAGTAAGGGTAAAAGGTCAAGTAACATATAAAAGCATGCCTAGTAGAATTACTCCAGATGTCTCACCAGAGACTATGAAAGCCAGAAGATCCTGGACAGATGTTATACA
This sequence comes from Mus minutoides, assembly GCA_902729485.2. Taxonomy (NCBI): domain Eukaryota; kingdom Metazoa; phylum Chordata; class Mammalia; order Rodentia; family Muridae; genus Mus; species Mus minutoides. The sequence goes on along the minus strand of LR750101.1, from coordinate 292,634 downwards.
GACACTAAGAGAACACAAATGCCAGCCCAGCTTACTATACGCAGCAAAACTCTCAATTTCTATAGATGGTGAAACCAAAATATTCCATGACAAAATCAAATTCATACAATATCTTTCCACCAATCCAGCCCTTCAAAGGATAATAACAGAAAAACACCAATACAAGGATGGAAACTACGCCCTAGAAAAAGCAAGAAAGTAATCCTTCAACAAACCTAAAAGAAGACAGCCACAAGAACAGAATACCAACTCTAACAACAAAAATGACAGGAAGCAACAATTACTTTTCCTTAATATCTCTTAATATCAATGGCCTCAATTCCCCAATAAAAAGACATAGACTATCAGACTGGCTACACAAACAGGACCCAACATTTTGCTGCTTACAGGAAACACACCTTAGGAAAAAGACAGACACTACCTCAGAGTAAAAGGATGGAAAACAATATTCCAAGCAAATGGTCTGAAGAAACAAGCTGGAGTAGCCATTCTAATATAGAGTAAAATTGACATTCAACCCAAACTTATCAAAAAAGACAAGGAGGGCACTTCATACCCATCAAAGGTAAAGTCATCCAAGAGGAACTCACAATTCTGAATACCTATGCTCCAAATGCAAGGGCAGCCACATTCATTAAAGAAATGTTAGTAAAGCTCAAAACACACATTGCATCTCACACAATAATAGTGGGAGACTTCAACACCCCAAACTCATTAATTGACAGATCCTGGAAACAGAAACCAAACAAAGACACATTGAAACTAACAGAAGCTATGAAACAAATGGATTTAACAGTTACCTACAGAACATTTTATCCTAAAACAAAAGGATATACCTTCTTCTCAGAACCTCATGGTACCTTCTCCAAAATTGACCATAAAAACTGGTCATAAAACAGGCCTCAACAGATACAAAATATTGAATTGTCCCATGCATCCTATCAGACCACCATGGATTAAGGCTGATCCTCAATATTAATAACAGAACACCAAAATTCACGTGGAAACTGAACAACCCTCTACTCAATGATAACTTGATCAGGGAAGAAATAAAGAAAGAAATTAAAGACTTTCTAGAGTTTAATGAAAACAAAGCCACAACATACCCAAACTTATGGGACACAATGAAAGCATTCCTAAGAGGAAAACTCATAGCTCTGAGTGCCTCCAAAAAGAAACTGGAGAGAGGATACACTAGCATCTTGACAGCACACCTAAAAGCTCTAGAAGAAAAGGAAGCAAATTCACTCAAGAGGAGTAAGCAGCAGGAAATAATCAAACTCAGTGGCAAAATCAACCAAGTGGAAAGCAAAAGAACTATTCAAACAATCAACCGAACCAGGAGCTGTTTCTTTGAGAAAAATAACAAGATAGCTAAACACTTAGCCAGAGTCACTAGAGGGCACAGGGACAACATCCTAATTAACAACATCAGAAATGAAAAGGGAGACATAACAACAGATCTTGAGGAAATCCAAAATACCATCAGATCCTTCTACATAAGGCTATATTCAACAAAACTGGAAAACTTGGATGAAATCGACAAATTTCTAGACAGATACCAAGTCCAAAGTTAAATCAGGATCAGAATAATTATCTAAACAGTCCTATATCCCCTAAAGAAATAAAAGCAGTCATTCATAGTCTCCCAAGGGGGAAAAAAAAAAAACCACAGAACCAGATGGGTTTAGTGCAGAGTTCTATCAGACCTTCAAAGAAGACCTAATTCCAGTTCTTCTCAAACTATTCAACAAAATAGAAACTGAATGTACTCTACCCAATTTATTCTATGAAGCCACAGTTACTCTGATACCTAAACCACATAGACACAACAAAGATAGAAAACTTCCAACCAATTTCCCTTATGAATAGCAATGCAAAAATACTCAATAAAATTCTTGCTAACCGTATCCAAGAACACATCAAAAAGATCATCCATCATGACCAAGTAGGGTTCAACCCAGGAATGCAGGGATGGCTTAATATACAGAAATCCATTAACGTAATCCACTATATAAATAAACTCAAAGACAAAAACCACATGATTATCTCGTTAGATGATGAGAAAGCATTTGACAAAATCCAACACCCATTCATGATAAAAGTCTTGGAAAGATCAGGAATTCAAGGCCCATACCTAAACATAATAAAAGCAATCTACAGCAAACCAGTAGCCAACATCAAAGTAAATAGAGAGAAGCTGAAAGCAATCCTACTGAAGTCAGGGACTAGACAAGGCTGCCCACTTTCTCCCTACCTATTCAATATAGTACTTGAAGTCCTAGCCAGAGCAATTCTACAACAAAAAGAGGTCAAGGGGATACAAATTGGAAAGGAAGAAGTCAAAATATCACTATTTTAAGATGGTATGATTGAATATATAAGTGACCTTAAAAATTCCACCAGAGAACTCCTAAACCTGATAAACAGCTTCGGTGAAATAGCTGGATATAAAATTAACTCAAACAAATCAATGGCCTTTCTCTACCCTCGAAGATGTGGGTACTGGGGAAAAAATTTCTGAATAGAACAGCAATGGCTTGTGCTGTAAGATCAAGAATTGACAAATGGGACCTCATAAAGTTGCAGAGCTTCTGTAAGGCAAAAGATACTGTCAATAAGACAAAAAGGGGCACCAACAGATTGAGAAAGGATCTTTACCAATCCTAAATCATATAGGGATTAATATTCAATATATACTATAACTCAAGAAGGTGGACTCCAGAAAATCAAATAACCCCATTAAAAAATGGGGCACAGAGCTAAACAAAGAATTCTAACCTGAGGAATATGGACTGGCTGAGAAGCACCTGAAAAAATGTTCAACATCCTTAATCATCAAGGAAATGCAAATCAAAACAAACCTGAGATTCCACCTCACAGCAGTCAAAATGGCTAAGATCAAAATTTCAGGTGACAGCAGATGCTGGCGAGGATGTGGAGCAAGAGGAACACTGCTCTATTGTTGGTGTGATTCCTAACCTGTACAACCACTCTGGAAATCACTCTGGCAGTTCCTCAGAAAATTGGACATAGTACTACAGGAGGATCCCACAGTACCTCTCCTGGGACTATATCCAGAAGATGTTCCAACTGGTAATAAGGACACATGCTCCAATATGTTCATTGTATCCTTATTTATAATAGCCAGAAGTTGGAAAGAACCCAGATGTGCATCAACAGAGGAATGGATACAAAAATGTGGTACATTCACACAATGGTGTACTACTCAGCTATTAAAAACAATTAATTTATGAAATTCCTAGGCAAATGGATGGATCTGGAGGGTATCATCCTGAGTGAGGTAACCCAATCACAAAAGAACTCGCATAACATGTACTCACTGATAAGTGGATATTAATCCAGAAACTTAGATTACCCAAGATACAATTTGCAAAACACATGAAACTCAAGAGGAACGAAGACCAAAGTCTAGACACTTTGTCCCTTCTTAGAATTAGGAACAAAAAACACATGGAAGAGTTTACAGAGATCAAGTGTGAAGCTGAGAAAAACGGATGGACCGACCAGTGACTGCTGCAGCCAGGGTTCCATCCCATAATCAGCCCCCAAATGCAGACACTATTGCATATGCCAGCAAGATTTTTGCTGAAAGGACCCTGATATAGCTGTCTCTTGTGAGGCTATGCCAGTGCCTGGCAAACACAGAAGTGGATGGTCAAAGTCAGCTATTGGATGGAACACAGTGCCCACAATGGAGGAGCTAGAGAAAGTATCCAAGGAGCTGAAGGTGTCTCCAACCCTATAAGTGGAACAACAATATGAACTAACCAGTACCCCCAGAGCTCTAGCTACACATGTAGCAGAAGATGGCCTAGTCGGCCCTCATTGGCGTGAGAGTCCTAAGAGGCCCCTTAGTTTTGCAAACTTTTTATGCCCCAGTACAGGGAAACCCAGGGCCAAGAAGTGGGAGTTGGTGGGTAGGGGAATAGGGCAGGGGGGTGGAGGGGGTATAGGGGACTTTTGGGATAGCATTTGAAATGTAAGTGAAGAAAATATCTAATTAAAAATTGATAAAAAAGAAATTACCCTGATATGAATATATGCTTGTGTGCCCTCTTAATTTATTCTTTCATAACTTTATATGTATGTATGATACACTCTAATTATTTCACACCTATTCATTCTTTTTTTATCCCCATTCTCTTCTCCCAGAACTCCCTGTTCTATCTAACAAATTTTCCTTCTATTTTTATGTCATTTTATGTTTGTTTACAATCAATTATATTTAAAAGGCATTTTCTGCATGAGTATGAATCCAAGGGTTATTTACTTAATCAAGAGCATCTTACCATTAGTGATTCACCATATTAGTAGTGTGATAACCTCTCTTCTTCCTCCAAACACTATTAACTACCTATAGCTCCACAGAATAGGTTGGGCCCTCAAAGCCCATCTCTTCTCATCTAGATGAGATGTTGACAGGCCTATCCTGAGTGCATGGCATGTCAGTTGCTTGTTTACCTGTCATGATTTCTGCTGCCCTCACTGTACAGTGAAACATAATAAAAACTTTCATTTATCTGCTGAATCATAAGATAGAGGACAACTCTCTCCACTCAGTGGTTTGCCCATAATGACATGGTGCATAGACAAATGAATAAAGGAGTGGAGGAAACCAGTCCATCGATGCAGGATATGAGGGCAAGAGAGATGATGCAGTTAGTGAATGGCTTGCCATATAAAAATGAAGACCTATGTCCAGATCCAACAGATTAAGTCAGTCTTAGTGAAACAATTTGATCCTAGGTCTGGAAAACAGAGATAGGAGGATTTCCAGGCTGCCTGGCTCATCTTACCCAGGGGGTCACCTTCTGGTTCAGTGAGATAACTTGTCTCAAACACTAAGGTGGAAAGTGATTCAGGGTGATACTTAACATCAACCTCTGAGCTGTACAAATGCATCTATGTATAAGAACCTCTTCCATACCCACGTGTAAATAAACACAACCCTAGATCCACCCCCTCCACACCAAAATAGCCATGGAAAGGAGGTATTCAGTTTTGGTATCAGCAAATTCTAATTTGTCTAGGAAATAGAAACAGAAATATCTCAAAAAAGTACAGCATATCTCTTGTACTCCATCTCATTATGTGAATATCTACATAAGTGCAGAGCACAGTCAATATAAAGAATTGTAAAGAAAATAATAGCATCCTAACTCTGTGGTCTGTCACTGAAGCATCTTGTCCATTAGGGGTGTAACATTCTGAAGAAAACACTTGTTTAGACATTGTGCCGAGGTCTTGCTGACAGTGAAAAGATAGGAGTACTAAGAACCAGGGTCTGAACACAAAAGCTCAATCCATAGAAGTGAGCTAACTCAGTATACATTTCAACCCTCTATCTGTACAAAATGATCATTGTTTACTTTGTGATTCTGTCAATATGAAAACACACACTTCTATTATCTCAGTAGTTCATGTTCCTCAAAGCTCAAAGAGGTAAATGATGTGTCCCCAGTGTGGCACTGTTGGGAAATGTAACCTTTAAGAAGCAGGGTTGTTGGTAGGGTATCAGATAACTCTCAGATAACTGGAAGCATGCACTTTAATGGGATGGCCCACAGAAACTAGAAAAAAAAATGCATGTAAGCACACCCCCCCTCCCTATGGGTGTCTTGCAGGAACTCTGTTTCCCATGAGAGACAGCCTCAATGGATACATAAAACACCAGCCAAAGTGTGTAGCGTCTAGGTTTTTAAAGACAAAGACAAACAACAGACTAATGGGGGAGGGTTAATTGGCAATGTTGCTTATTGGGATATTTTTGAGTACTGTCTCCTTAAATTCTTCTTAATTCATAACTAATTGTTCTTAATCTGCTGGCCATGGAGTATGGGGTTTTTGCTCCAGCATATTTCTAACCACAGGTCCAAAGCAACAGAGCCAGCTAAAGATGAGCGGACACTCTAAATATGCTAAATGTGAGCCAAAGTAAGGCTTCCTCCTTCCTAAATTGATTATCTTGGGTATTAGTTATAATACAAAAATAATGGCAATACTTATCAGCCTCATGTATTATGAATTGCCTTTCTGTGCAGACAGGATGGAATTTTAAAAGATATATTAATATATATATATATGTGTGTATATATATATATATATATATATATATATATATATATATATATATATATATAATTATGAACAACTTCGTGTACTAGAAATGTCTCCAAGACTAAACTGAGAAGAAATATGCTGTCAGTGATACCGATTGAAAGTTTGTTCATTGGCAGAAGAGAATTAATGTACTAAGTAATGAATTTGGTATTGTTCTAGGTTCTGTTATCTACATCATCAAAATATTTACACCTGAGCTTATCATATTCCTTTCGTTTATAGTTAGTGCAGAATGAACTATAAAGCACAGCTTCCCTTTACATCTGTGCCTGCATGAAGTATACTTTCAATCCAGTTAAAATGAAGATGATTAAAGGAAGAACATGCTACAGACTTATTGGCAAGAAAGGAAATATCAACATGTTAAATAAAAACTGTAGTAAAATCAGGAAGTCATCTCTACCACTACAATGTATAAAGTCATGCCTGTGGAAGAGGGTTGTCTGTGAAAGCTGTTCTTAACTAAGAGGGCCACGGAAGCCAGAAGAAATGCATGTAAGCACCCTTCCCCTTTAAGTAGTGCCATGACCTCCTATGGGTTTCTTATAGGAACTCTGTGTCCCATGAGAGACAGCTTCAATGGATACATAAAAGACCAGGACAAAGAATAGGCTAGTTAATTGTCTATACTGCATATTGGGATATTCTGCATATTGGGATATTTTCATCTGCATATCCTTTACAATTCTATTTCCCAGGATGACATAAAAAATAATGTCGTTACAAAGTATGTACAACAAACTCTTTCTCTTATGCATGAGTATGATACTTCAATTCTGGTGGCTATGGATTTCTACACCATCTCTTAGCGATCATTAACTATTTACAATTGTTAAGTTCTCAAACCCCAGATTGTTCAACGCTTGACAACTGTTTTTGAATCATCGATTATTCATGTAGAGTTTCTCTGTGATGTCATCTGGCCTGACTACAGAGAAACTCAGAAAATGGGCTCTTTCATCTTTCTGGTGGAAGTCTGATATGTGGATTAACTTCATGCAGGTTCCTAGAATGGAGCTGTCAGGAAATTATACTTCAGACAAGAGTTATTAGGAGAGTTATATATTCATGAATAAAACCAGCCACTGTGAGACAATGACATGAGACTCTGTTAGAGGAGTTACAGGTTCATGGATACTGTCCTGCATAATAAGGCCTCGATATCAGAAAGCATAGGGAAATTACAGGTTCACAAGCATAGGCATCCTTCATGTTCCCTAAAGGAAAATATAGAAGGTTCTAGGTTCTGCGGTTCTCTTCAGATCCTGAGAACAAAAGGAACATCTCTGTCTTAGATGTTTTTAGCAGAATGGAGGTCAAAACTTATACCATATGATCCTTGCCTAGTGTACATGACTGTAGTCATGGAGGCAAACACTAGGTGGGACCCTGTAATAATCCTGATAAGTTAAGAACAGAGAAGAAGTAGCAGGGCCACAGAACATCTTTTTATTAACTTACAGTCACAGAGAGAGCCACAGGAGGTATCTCAGTGAGCAGATATGATTTCCTGCCTTGGAGTTTTCTAAGAATATTAAGATTTAGGTGGAACCTTCTACTGTAAGTATAAGTCACATTTTCACACATAGTTATGAATAGCTTGAAGAATCCTGCTGACTTTCAGGAGAGGGAGGGAGGGATTTCATATCCAAAAGCATCATCATGGCAATTAGGTGCTCAATCAAAGCAAGCAAAACAAATGAAGATATCATTTCAACAAAATTCTGCAAAAAGATATTTAGGCAAGATTTTTTTTCCTTTCTCAAATTTAAACTTTTCTGAAAATACATGTGTGAGGTATTCTGTGGGAGGACCTAAAAATCCAGTTTGCACACCATATAGGGCACCAAAGACAAAACCATCTAGTTTCCGGGGCTTATTTACAGATCTTGAGTGAATGGTTAATTATAGGACCATGAACTTGGTTATTTTCAAACATCTTAATCATTTAGTTCAATCCATTGTGGATAGAGTTCTCATGGAAGTTGCCTCATGGATCCCCACTTTACATCAAGCTTCTACTACCTGTAAAGGCCACTGGAGAATCCTCCATCTTCTATGGATTATGAACTCCATCACTATTAGCACAGATCTAACTACTACTATATTGTTTTTCTCATTAGAGTTTCTCTTATTTCATTAGCAAGATATGATCTATTCTAAGATGGCAATAGAATGAACATAGAATAAAGGAGAAAAGGTCATACTAGAGCAGACAAATATTACACTAAGACAAATTTTAAAATATGGCTCTCATATATGGATATAGAATAAACCTGAAGTTCACATTTCTAAGTCATTAATAAGAAAGCCAGCAGGTTAGTAATATTGGTTCAGGTTTCTCTTGAAGAACAAGATTCATATACTCTCAAAATAGTCTGCAAATTTAACTTTCACTATCTCAGAAGAAAAAAAAGTTATGGTCTCAGACAATAAGTCATAACCTTGGGAGTAAAAAATCGTTTTATGTTTCCATTCCTCTGTTGAAGGACATCTGGCTTCTTTCCAACTTCTGGCTATTATAAATAAGGCTTGTTATATGTTAGAGCATATTTTTGGTATATGCCAAGGAGTGGCATAGCTGGATCCTGAGGTAATAAATACTATGTCCAATTTTCTGAGGAAACCAAACAGATTTCCAGAGTGGTTTTACCAGCTTGCAATCCCACCAACAATGGAGGAGTGTTCTTCTTTCTCCACATCCTCACCAGCATCTGCTGTCACCTGAATTTTTTATTTTAGCCATTCTGCCTGGTGTAAGGTGGAATCTCAGGGTTGTTTATATTTGCATTTTGTTGATGATTAAGGATGTTGAACATTTCATTAGGTGCTTCTGAGTCATTTGGTATTCCTCAGTAGAATATTCTTTGTTTATCTCTGTACTCCATTTTTAATAGGGTTATTTGATTATTTGGAGTTTAACTTCTTGAGTTCTTTGTATATATTGGATTGGTAAAGATCTTTTCCCTATCTCTTGGTTGCTGTTTTGTCCTATTGACGGTGTCCTTTGCCTTACAGAAGTTTTGCAATTTTGTGAGGTCCCATTTGTCTATTGTTGATCTTAGAGCATAAGTCACTGGTGTTTTGTTCAGGAAAATTTCGCCTGTGTCCATGTGTTAGAGACTCTTCCCCACTTTTTCTTCTATTAGAGTCAGTGTATCTGGTTTTATGTGGAGTTCCTTGAACTACTTGCACTTGAGATTTGTACAAGGAGATAATAATGGATTGATTTTCATTATTTTACATGCTGACCACCAGTTGAATCAACATCATTTGTTGAATATGCTGTCTTTTTTTCCAGTGAATGGTACACTTACACAATGGAGTACTACTCAGCTATTAAAAATAATGACTTCATGAAATTCTTAGGCAAATGGATGGAACTAGAAAATATCATCCTGAGTGAGGTAATCTAATCACAAAAGGACATACATGGTATACACTCACTGATAAGTGGATATTAGTCCAAAGGTTTGGAATACCCAAGATATAATTCACAGACCACATGAAGCTCAAGAAGAAGGAATACCAAAGTGTGGATTCTTCATCCTTAGAGTAGGGAATGAAATTTTCACTGGAGGAAATACGGAGACAAAGTATGGAGCAGAGACTTAAGGAAAGGCCATCCAGAGACTGCCCTATCTGGGGATCCATCCCATATACATTCAGCAAACCCAGACACTATTGTGGATGGCCAGAGTGCATGCTGACAGGAACCTAATATAGCTTTTGTCTGAGAGGTTCTGCCAGAGTCTGACAAATACAGAGGTGGATGTTCACAGCCAACCATTGAACTGAGCATGGAGTCCCCAATGGAGGAATTAGAGAAAGGACTGAAGGAGCAGAAGGGGCTTGCAATCCCATAAGAAGAACAACAATATCAACTAACCAGACCCTGCCCCCAGAGCTCCTAGGGACTAAACCACCAACCAAAGAGTACACATGGAGGGACCCCTGGATTCAGCCACATATGTAGCAGAGGATGGCCTTGTCAAGCATCAATGGGAAGAGAGCCCCTTGGTCCTTTGAAGGCTTGATGCCCCAGTGTAGGGGAATGCCAGACGGGGAGGTGGGAGTGGGTTGATGGGTGGAGGAACACCCTCACAGAAGCAGAGGGAGGAGGAATGGGATAGGGATTTTCCAAGGGGAGAAAATGGGAAAGCAGATAACATTTGCAATGTAAATAATATCCAGTTAAAAAGAAGAAAATCATTTTATCTCAACTACATAAAATCTATATTTTGATATGTATTATGGTCCTAATCAATGGTAAAGAGAACATCAAACAGCTGAAACATAATGAAATAGTCCCACAGACAATTAATTGATCTTGAAGAGAATTAATTTCCGTAAAAGACATGTTTGATAAATAATGCTTCAATGTGACTCTGGAAGAACATGACCCTTTTGTCTTTCATTTGTGATTCTAATAACTTTGTTAATAAAGAAATACATAAACTTCATTTAGAGAGTTAGCTTACTATAATAATAAGGGACAAGACAGTCATGGAAACATACTTGGAGAAGTCTAGAGGAACCTTCAGAGAATTTTTATAAACAAAGGAAAATATCTTACTTGTATATCATTTAGAAACTGGCAGGAAATTCAACAACAAAGTGTTCAGTATAACTTACGTGACATAGACCAATGAGGATCTAGGTATGACTGGGTAAGACACTTAGTGAAAGGTTTTAAAAACCACAGAAAACTTAACTCTGCCTCTCAAATAATGAGCCATGGCCTAATTATTTCAAGTTGTAATATATAGTCTCTTACACTAACCAGCATCTTAAATGGTCAAGCCAGTGGCTAACAATTACAGTATAAAAATTGGATGTAGGCCCTGTTTTTCTTGTTGAGGTAGAACTTATATACAGAAGAAAATACCCAGAAGCTTGTTTCTATACTGATTTTAAATCTGACAAAGTTGACAGTGATCAAGCATCATAGTACATTAATGCTACACCTGTTCTATTATTATTAATCGCTACTATCATCATTATCATCATCACCATTATCATCATCACCATTGATATTTATCTTAATTACTGTGATAAAATGACCATGACTGAAAGAAAGAAAGAAAGAAAGAAAGAAAGAAAGAAAGAAAGAAAGAAAGAAAGAAAGAAAGGAAGGAAGGAAGGTAATTTATTTTGCATACAATTCTATAGGGGTGATTCTGTTTTCACAGGTAACTCATGGCAGAATGATCAGGAAGCAAAGAAATCATAATTCATCTATACAAAGGAAACAGAGAGAGAGAGAGAGAAAGAGAGAGTAGCGAGAAACAGAGAGAGGGAGAGAGAGAGAGAGAGGGAGAGAGAGAGAACCATGAAGTTACAATATTGCAATATTGGCCAAAAGAAAAGTAGTTTTACTAGCATGCTCCACACTGCACAGAGGCCACAATATTACTAAATGGCACCTCTTGGGGAAACAAATGTTCAAATTCATATTTGTAATATGTGGTCAAATACATTAACCTATAGGCACATTTTTTTTTCATTAAAACCACCACACTATCAATGCTCTCATACTCTTCTAAGCTTAATGCGTCTCCTGCTCTAAATTTTTATCCTAGTTCTCATTGTAAGGTTAGTGAGCTTCATTTTAGATTTCATGACTTCCCACATGTTAGCACATACTTTATTTCTCTTTAGTTGCCATTACTCCTCCATCAGGACTGTATAAAGTCCTTGACAGTAGTTGTTGATCTTTGCACATACCTGTGTAAACAATGTGTCATGGGAAAACATTTAGTATAGATTTTCACCAAATGAATATGTAGAAAGAAAAATGAAGTTCTTGCATGGAATTTCTTGGAATGAAATAGTTTGACAATTGTCACATTATAAAATTGATTCAAAAACAGACCCCAGCTGTATGCAAACAATTTATCTTCTAAAATATGATAGCCATTTTCCTTGAAGTGTTGCTAACAGAGTTGATGAAATCTCAGATCTGTTCCTGGAAGTAGGAAAGAACAGACAGAATTAGCTCCTCTTTTACATATTACTCACAGTTAACCAAAATGTAACTTATGATGTATGTGATATATAGAAATTTATTATTAAAAACACAGCATTGTCCTTGGGAGATAGCTTAATAAAATATGACTGTACAAGTGTAAGGGCCTGAGTTTGGATCCCCAGAATCTATACAAAATGTGGATATAGTAGTTAGTTTCTATAGCAACCCTACAGAAAGATGACAGACATAAACAGGAGACTCTTGAAGCTCAGAGGCCAGCAAGTCCCATGAACATAACAGTGAAGAAACAAGAGACCTGGACTCAAATAGATCAAAGGTAAATGACACTTGAGTTGTTCTCTCTCTCTCTCTCTCTCTCTCTCGCTCTCTCTCTCTTGATCAATTGTGCACGTGTGTACACACACATGCACATGCACACACACACAGTAGACAGGGATTTAAAATGCCTCACAAAGTGTCATTAGTCATCTCAGTATTTCAAGGGTGAACAAAGAAACAAGGAAAAATTACCAATAACAAGATGTGTGACCACCTACACAGCTATTAAAAACAATGAATTTGTGAAATTCTTAGACAAATGGATGGATATGGAGGATATCATCCTAAATGGGGTAACCTAATCACAAAAGAACACACATGATATTACTCACTTAATAAGTACATATTAACCCAGAGGCTCAGAGTACCCAAGATACAATTTGCAAAACACATGAAACTCAAGAAAAAGGAAGACCAGCCAAACAGCTCTACTGAAGATGGTACTTAGAAAATATTTTTACATATAATCATAAATATCTATAATAAACCAAGCAATTGACCACAGGGGGGAAAAAGAAAAAGGAAGACCAAAGTGTGGATAGTTCAATCCCTCTTAGAAAATACCCATGGAAAAAGTTACAAAGTGTGGAGCAGAGACTGAAGGAATGACCATCCAGAGACTGCCAACCTGGGGATCCATCCCATATACAACCTCCAAACCCAGACACTATTGTGGTTGCCAAGAAGAGATTGCTGATAGGAGTCTGATAAAGCTGTTTTCTGAGAGACTCTTCCTCTTCCAGTACCTGACAAATACAGAAGTGGGTGCTCACAGTCATCCATTGGATGAAGCACAGGGTCCCCAATAAAGGAGCTAGAGAAAGTACCCAAGGAGGTAAAGGGGTTTGCAGCCCCATAGGAGGAACAACAATATGAACTAACCAGTACTCTCAGAGCTCCCTGGGACTAAACCACCAATCAAGGAAAACACATAGTGGGACTCATGGTTGTAGCTGCATATGTAGCAGAGGATGGCCTAGTTGGTCATCAATGAGAGGAGAGGCCCTTGGTCCTGTGAAGGTTCTATGCCCCAGTATAGCGGAATGCCAGGGCCAAGTCGGTGGGTTGGGAGCAGGGGGAGGGGGGAGGGGATTTTCGGAAGGGAAACTTAAAAAGGGGATAACATTTGAAATGTAAATAAAGAATATAATAATAATTAATAAAAAAAATGTGTGGCCACAAATTCTGCAGAGTGCAAGAGCTAAAACAGAATCTTTGGATCACAGCAAAGGAAAAAAGTTGTTGATCCTGACAGAGATGCCAAGCTTAGTGAAGAATGGTATTTTCAAGTTATCTACTAGAAAGTATATTATGGGAAAAGAAAAAGCTAGTTCTTCTAATTTATTGTTCACACCTCCTGTGTTTCCATAGGTAACCACTAACTAATGGTAATAAACAATTTAACTCCAGTTATTTTTAACTATTGTCAACTCTGGCGGTTCGCGTGCCCATTTGATACAGACAGCTGCTGCCTCCTCATTAAATAAGTGACCCCATAGACTTTCTACTGGGTTAGTTTTCAACTATGGCCTTCCCTGCACCAATGTGATATATTTTGAGGATATTTTCTAGTGTTACAAGCAACCTTGATTGTGATCCTTGACACGTGGAGCAAAGACATAACAGTCACATGATGTTTGGGGTCCAAGGCCTACAGGCAGTACATGCCAATCACTAAAAAAAAACACAGAGTTTGGGTATATGAGTGACAGGAAGCCAACATTCCATTTTTATGCTTGGACAGAATAATGAGAATAAAGAAAATGCCTGGTCCAAAGAAAGTAGATCTGTGTGCTTTCCTCAGTTCCTTGAGTAACAAAGATTTTCCCAACTGAACCATCTTCCCAGCGGTAATTTCTGTTTTAGAAGAGAGGTTTACAGTGGCACAGATATTAATGTGACACCACTGATAATGCTCACCTGTCCTTGGTTCATCCTCTCCCTCAGAAATGACTCGGGGAAAGGCAAGTTCATTTGGCTCTGCCTCCTCTCCCCATTTCCTGTCATTAGGCTCACCCTGATAAGAGGAAGTACTTACTCTCATAGTGTGCAATGAATACAAACAAAGAACTGACTAGAGTTCACCTTAGAAGTTGAACATTCTTAGATGCTACAAGTTTAACAGAGCTTGATGAAATGCTGGCATTTATCATTGCACGCTCAGTGCTGTGTGGCTTTTGGGAGAAGTCTGTGCCAAACATGATCTCTGTCACTGACAGCTTCCAAGTGGTTATCCGGGTGTCATAACTGACACTTATAAAAAGCTCCTGTCTCTTGAACATAAACCAAGAGATGAGGCAGAGGTAGGGAGAGAATAAGCAAAAGGGCTAAGTCACTATGTTGAACAAGCTGGCTTACAACTCAGAGATTCTCCTGCTTCTACCTTCTGATTGCTGGTATTAATGGTGAGGATTGCTATGCCCAGACATTGTGTTATTTTAAAGATTTGTTTATTTTTATTTTCTACGCATGAGTCTTTGCCTACATGTGCATATGTACAATATATGTGTGTCTAGTTCCTATAGAGACCAGACAGAATGTGTTGAATCACCTGGAGTTGTTATTGACATCTGTGTGAGTGCTGAGAACCAAACTTTGTTCAGCAAGTGCAAGAACAGCAAGTTCCCTAAGCTACTGAATGGTCTCTTCAGCTTCTCTCCTCACTTTTAACAAACTCACATTAGCAATCAGGACATCTCCATCTGTGAATCATCTAATAACTTTTAAAAGTGTGTACCTATCAAAACCGTTAAATGGGAACATAATTTCCAACAAGGAGTTTTAGGTGATATAGGCAAATATGTACTATATAATATGATATACAATCTGTGAATACTATGGTAAGCTCATAGTCTACATTGGCTTAAAATTATCAGAGAATATATTTATAAAGAATACTTAGTTATTCAACATGCAACCCACATTTTCTAAGACTCTTATAGAGAATTTTACATCTTTTAAATAATCAAGAATATAGAAACTCTAGAAAATCAAAAAGCCCACAGACTCATGAAAACAGATTTCCAAATTATAAAATTAAAATACCTCATTGATTTTTTTAAGCTAAAGTCCAGCAATCTTGTTAATTAACATGTAAGACAATTTAGAAAACACAATTTCAAGGAGGGGAGAGCACTACTACAGACTTTAAAACAAGACAGTGGATCCCTGTAATAACAAGCAAGGTAATCCATTGCTCTTGAGCCTGGGACAGTCAGGGGTCAAACACATGAGCTAGCAGAACTTAATTGGTATTTTACTAAGCTAGACTCTATTGAGCATTCATCTGTCTGCTTTCAGTACTCAAGAACTAATATGGGTAAGGCGGTGAGTTTATGATAGATGATTTAAAAAAAAAACATTAAGCTTGGCTCACTTAAAATTGAGATACTTTTATTTAGAAACATATTTGGACCCATGGGGATGACCACTTGATAAAGTATTTGTCGTGTAAGCTGAGGATTTGGATTTATTTTTCAGAAACCATGTAGAAAATACAGCTACAAATATTTAATAATCTCATTACTGGGGAGTGGAGACAAGTGGGTTTCTGGAGCTTGCTGGCAATACAACCTAGCTTACTTGGTATCCATACATCCTGGGGAGCAGGGGGCGGGTATAGGAGACTTTCGGGATAGCATTTGAAATGTAAATGAAGAAAATAACTAATAAAAAATTGGAAACGCAGCCGGGCATGGTGGCGTACGCCTTTAATTTCTGAGTTTGAGGCCAGCCTGCTCTACAGAGTAAGTTTCAGGACAGCTAGGGCTATACAGAGAAACCCTGTCTCAAAAAAAAAAAAAAAAAAGGAAAGAGGGGGGAAAAAAAAACAAGGAAAAAGTGGGGATTTATTTCACCTGCTGAAGTGTAAAAAGAAACTGGCTTAAGTAGATAACATTATTTTACTAATTAAGAATTAAATAATGACTATTAATGTAGTCAGTTCGAATCTGAGGGAGGTAGGCTGAGTGTATTCATTGAAGCTTCTAAGAATCTTTTTAAGTTTATAAAAGATAAATCACTTTCTTATCTCCATCTAACTTGACTTTTTCACACCCTCTAAACTTTATAACTTGCATTACCAGCTTCAATCACTTTCTTGTACCTTCACATATTTTCTTAGACCCATAAACATGTTCTCAGACTTGTGTCACTACCGCCTGGCAGGGAGATGTAGGAGGGGAGCTACCATCTGCAAACCCTGGGAAGTAGAACAGGAAGAGAAAAGGCATCCATGCCTAGTGGCATCCTGCTGGGGGCGGTGTGGGGTGTGTGCTTTGGTCCTTTTGTATCTTTTCTTTGTTGTGATTCAATGGGCCTAAATACACCCTACTGCCTTTTGCCAAGGCCCCTATGAGGTTCAATGCTCATTGTTGGCATCTGAGGCATTACAGGATCTGAAGGTGTTAGCAGAAAATCTCCTAATTTGACCTAGCAAGTCTCCACACCATAATGTGAAGGGAAGGGAGGATAGCACACCAGGCTGGAAAGTTTCTCTAGTTTCCTGTTTCTCTCAGTGCAAAATGTCTGTGCTTTGAGAAACATTGAAAGTACAACCAATACCATGAAGTCTGGACGGAGTAGATGTGGTGGGTGAATTTGCAGGCCAATCTTTGCCAGCTATATAAGAGACATTTGCTCTGCTATCCAAAAGTCCTTTAATAACTTCCTTATTTATTGTTATCTCCTTTAAAAAGCCTGTTTTTATTTACTTCTTCCACCTAAACACTAGATTACTTGAACCAAAGCTTCCCTCTTCTCGGGACTGAGTTTGTATTGACTGACCCCTAACATGTAACGGCAACAACATTTGAGCAACCCTCTGTGCTGTATGAATCTATACTTTTTTTGTATTTTGCTGCAACATGATTTTTATTTTTCCTTTGTAGTGAAAATCAGTAACTCCTGGAGTTAACTGTATCCCTTGTAGAGAGATAGAACGACTGCCTAAAATTAGTTCCCCCATGCATGTGGGCAATGAACCATGTACCCCTATGGACATGATCACTGGTGGGGAATCAGGAGTTAATATGACTGAGGTAATGGAACTGAGATCAAATCCTGTGCACCCTGGGGTGGCCCGACATATGGAGGTGACTGACAACCTTGGTAGACTGGAACAAAATGATTATTGCTGGGGTTCCATTATTTGAGGGGCCTGGGAATGGGCCCCCTGAAACTTTTCCCTGCTGAGGACAATTCTCTTTAATGGGGAGTGGCTTGCCATTTTTGGGAATTTAGATCTATATTCTCTCTGCCAATGGTAGTATTTCTCCAGGTTAGGTACAATGTAGCTGGACAGGCAGATACTGCTTGGCCCATAGTGCTCTGCACCAGGGCATTTCCCACTTTGAGGTATTGGCAGTTTATGTGCCCAGTCAGTCCACAGTTAAAACAAAATCCAGAGCTTGGAACTTTATTTTTAGGTCCTTCTCTTTGAAATGGAGAAAGCCCCTAGAAAGGTGCTGTCACTGCTAGTCCCTGTACCAGCAGGGGTATAAAGTCAGCACAGAGGCAGACAAAATCTGAAATATTTCCAGAATGCCTTGAGGTCCAATCAGGTCTCTGCAGCCTTTATAAGCGTTTTTTAATTGCTTCAACAAGATACTTCCTCCCTCTTCATTAGGAATTATTTTTGTAACTGCATTGATAGATGAGCCACAAAGTCAGCATAAGGCTCTTCTCCACCCTGGCAGATGTCACAAAGCAGAGGTTTGTGACCCAGAAGATGGTAACTTCCTCCAGATGTAAGACTCTTGCGGGCCTTAACTTACCAAAGACACCCCTCCCCCAGCTCCCATCCCCCAGTGAACAATGGAAAGCTGGGGATTAATGCAAAAGCAAGAGGTATTTTATTGTTCCAGCATGCTGGGGTTGCCCTGCACATAAAGGAGAGAGGATGACCCTGCGCAGCGCATTTGTTATACAGTTTTCAGAGCAGCAGACATTAGGCACAATGTGATTGGCAGAATACTCTAATTAGTCTTTAGGGAATGATGTAGCAAGGACTTCCCTGTTCTGTAGGTGGCCAAGGGTCTTGGAATGTGTTTATGTGCTCTGGACCTCCCCAACCCACTAGTGGCCAGTGGTCAGTGCCCCCCCCCCAACCCCTGCCTGTGGTCTGAGGAATGTAATTAGCCTTTTCCTCCTGGAGGAGAGGGATCTGGTGGAATTTTCCATAGTTCCTGAGCTGACCTTTTCATCACCCCTCCCCTTTTCTTTGTGGATTTTTCAATCCCTAAGCTATTGCTGGTATTCTGATAGCTCATACTCCTGGTCTTCTGTATCTAGTTTTTGTATCTCTGCTTTAAGATCATTAGCTGTATTGTACCTATGTGTTCCTTAACAAAAATGACAAGGAGGTTCAAAATGTAGGGGCCAAAAGTTGAGAATAATTAGGGGTCCTAACAAGGTAGATATGAGGGTCGTTAACCAGGGGGAGAAGTTAAAGCAAGACTTGAACCAGCACTGACTCTGTTTTCTCTCTCTCTCTCTCTCTCTCTCTCTCTCTCTCTCTCTCTCTCTCTCTCTCTCCCACACACACACACTTACATAACCCTTCTCTCACCTTGGCCATTGAATCTTTAACAACCTCAGAATGATCTATATAAAAGCAATACTCTTCAGCTAAAACACCACATAGCCCTCATTGCTGGAGGAAGTTAAGTCTAATCCCCTCCTATTCTGTAGTAATGAAGTCAATGATTCTTTAAGGTGATTGATGGAAGTTTCTGTTTTCTCTATATCTAAATCAATGTCTGCCCTCAGACTGTCATAATTTTTCCCTTGTAAGAACAAAGCAGAGGTCTCCATGGCTGCCCCAGTCACCCCCAACCCCAATAGAAGGGAGACAGTAAATGCTGTAACAGGTTTGGCAGACAGGCACATAGGATGGGGAAGGAACCAGAACCCAAAGGTACAACCAGGCAGTCATGATAAAGTGATCCTGAGCTTAAGCAGATTGTCTGTCTTCTGGACCATCCATCAGGGGTCTCTGTAGAGCAGGGTGTCTGCAGTCTTCACAAGGGAAGAGTGTACCCAGGCCACAATTCTGTCCACATTGAGAGTTGTGGGGGTGGCTAGCAGTGCCAGAAAGGGTCCCTTCCATCAGAGTTCCAGTGACTGTACCCAATCGCTCCTTACATAGATTCAGTCATCAGTCTGGAATTGGTGAGGGGTCTCAGGCATCACTGGAGCATTTAAGGGAGACAGTTTGGGCCAAATCTCATGTTGTGGGATACATCCTGGGAGGGCCCAGTGAACACCAAGGGAGTTGGGGTATCAAACAGGAACTCAAAGAGGTAAGATTAAAATGGTAAGGTGTGTTCTGGGCTCAGAAAAGGGCCAAGGGGAGGGGCACCAACCAGTCTGAGCCAGTCTCCAAGGTCAATTTAGTCAAGGTCTCTTGTAGGATTCTGTTCATTTTCTCTACCTGCCCTGAGCTCTGGGGATAGTATGCCCAATGGAGCTTCCATTCAGTCCCCAATATTTCTGCCAATCCCTCCCTGACTTACCTTATGAGACAAAAGCAGGACCATTGTCCAATCCAATTACCCTGGGCACTTGAACCCCTGGAAAAGGTCTTCTAATATCTTCTTAGCTACCATGGTAGCTGTTTCCTGCTTTGTGGGGAAATTGTCAACCCATCTAGAGAAAGTATCTACAAACACTAGAAGGTATTTGTAACCATATTTTCCTAGCTTAATTTCTGTAAAATCAACCTACCAATATGCTCCAGGCTGTTCTCCCCTAGGTCTTTTGCCCAGTTTACTCTTGGCTACATAAGCATTCACTTGCTGGCATATTTACACTGTTCTACTATCTTTCTGGCCCAAAGCCTGAGTCCATCTGTGCATTTGGCCTAGTAAGTCTTTTGATGCTTTTTGGGAAGTATAATTTTCTTTCTTTCTTTTTTGTTTTCAAAAACAAGTTTTTATTAGATATTTTCTTCATTTACATTTCAAATTATATCACAAAAGTCCCTATATGCCCCCCCCTACCCTGCTCCCAAACCCACCCAATCCTGATTCCTGGCCCTGTCATTCTGTTGTACTGGGGCATATGATCTTCGCAAGACCAAGGGCCTCTCCTCCCATTGATGGCCTACTACTTCATCCTCTGCTACATATGCAACTAGAGACACAAGCTCTGGTATTGGTTAGTTCATATTGTTGTTCCTCCTATAGGGCTACAGATCCCTTTAGATCCTTGGGTACTTTCTCTAGCTTCTTCATTGGGGGCCCTTTGTTCTATCCAATAGATGACTGTGAGCACCCACTTCTGTATTTGCCCGGCATTGGCATAGCCTCTCGCTAGACAGCTATATCAGGGTCCTGTCAGCAAAATCTTGCTGGCATATGCAATAGAGTCTAGGTTTGGTGGTTGTTTATGGGATGGATTCCCCCTGGTGAGGAAGTCTCTGGATGGTCCTTCCTTCTGTCTCACCTACAAACTTTGTCTCTGTAACTCCTTTCATGGGTATTTTGCTCCCCATTCTAAGAAGGAACAAAGTATCCACACTTTGGTCTTCCTTCTTGAGTTTCATGTGTTTTGCAAATTTTATCTTGGGTATTCTAAGTTTCTGAGCTAATATCCACTTATCAATGACTGCATATCATTATGTGAGGTATTTTGTGATTGAGTTACCTCACTCAGGACTCCAGATCCAATTGCCTAAGAATTTCATAAATTCATTTTTTAATAGCTGAGTATTACTCCATTATGTAAATGTACCACATTTTCTGTATCCATTCCTCTGTTGAGGAATATCTGAGTTCTTTCCAGCTTCTGGCTATTATAAATAAGGCTGCTATGAATATAGTGGAACATGTGTCCTTATTACCAGGACTTCCAGAGCTTGGGACCACGTGGAGAGGAAGAGAGGGAGATGGGAGATACTTTAGGAGAATATGGATTAATGAGAGACACAGAGGTTTCAATTGAGTAAGAGAAACAAGGGGAGTACCCTGGGTTCTTGGCTAGGAAAGCAAGCCCAGAGTACTGCACAAATGGGTTTGGAGCAGCCAGGATGGAACATAGAAATTCGTAAGTAGTAACTCGGAATTATCAGTAGGAGGTAGATTCTAACTGCAGAGTCACCCAGCTATTGTGATGTTTAAGGCATATTAAAACATAAAGACTGTGTATGTGTGTTTTATTTGAGAACATAAGCCATTGAGGTGTGTAGAAACCCCACATATGAATTGTTAATTAGTAATTAATACTATATATAGGGTCCAAAAATGTCCCTGTTCTAGTCAATACTTGTTACACAGCATCCTAGTCGTCCTCTTTCTTGTCCTCTTGAGAGACAAGCCTTTGCTACTTGCTGCCAGTCCTATGGTGTCTGAGTAGGGCTTGTCAAGAGAAGAGGCCATTTCTCTATTTCTCTTTAGGATACTTAAGGATTTTCTCTTCCCAATCAAAAACTTTGCTGGAACTCCGCTGTGCTCTCTCTCTCTCTCTCTCTCTCTCTCTCTCTCTCTCTCTCTCTCTCTCTCTCTCTCTCTCTGGCAGGGTGTGTGTGTGTGTGTGGTTTTTTTTTCTAATTAGATATTTTCTTTATTTACATTTCAAATGTTATACCCTTTCCTAGTTTCCTCTCAGAAAATCCCCTATTTCCTCCCCACTCCCCCTGCTCTCCAACCCATCCACTCTAGCTTCCTGGCCCAAGCATTCCCCTATATTGGGGCATAGAACCTTAACAAGACCAAGGGCCTCTCCTCCCATTGATGACCGACTAGGCCATCCTCTGCTACATATGCAGCTAGAGACATGAGTCCCAACATGCAATTTCTTTGCTTGGTAGAACAGCAAGATTTGCCTCTAAAGCTTCTCATTGAGAGGGCTGATGGTCATGGCCTTAGTAAAGGCAGAGATTTCCCCAAACTAATAAAATCAGAGTAAGCTGACTCCACTGAGGAAGAGTGAAAGTGAGACAGATTACCAACCACTTTTGTTCTTAAGGTTTGCTCAATTATGCACCATAAGAAAAGAACTTAAGTTCTTTCCCTAGCTTGTGCCATGTATCATGGCTCAATGACTCTTCTTTAGGGAACCATGGAATAACTTTCAGTATAAACTCGAAGAAATCTTGCAAAAGCCTTGTGTACATCCTGACATCTTACTAACTGCTTGCTTCAAAACATTAATATACATTTCTCAGGTTTTTGAATTTGCCTCACCCATTTTTATTTACCAAATCTTCATTCCTTCTTCCAGCTCTATCTCACACTAGGGGACTCACAGTACCCTGAATGAAATCCATCTTAAACCAAACTTGTCCTTACCTATACTTGTCTTAGTCCCTGTTCCAGCTCTACCTGCCAAGGACCAGCCTTGGCTTGGAGAGGGGTTCTGAGGGAAGGCATGTCTGGGAGTGGTACAAACAAACAACTTGCAGTCAAATTGTGGGTCCAAGATTATGGCCAGTGATTTGCTCAAGATGACTTTCCAGCCTGCTTTCTTTCTGTTAGGCTTTCTTTCTTTCTGATCTACTTTTTCTGGAGATCCCAGACAGCTCTCCCTCTCTATCTTTTCCTCAAGATATTTCTCGGAGGAGTTCTCTCTTGCTATTCTAGAATGCTCTCTGGATAACTCATCTCCTGCAAATCATAAACCCCATCCAGTCATTTACTTCAGGTTTCCCTTTGATTATCCTATAAATCAACATCCTGTGACATTAGCTCCTTAATTCTTAGAAGACAGAAGCACACATTTTCTTGTAACACTGCAAAAGAATTCAGACATCTGCCTGCCTCTGTTAAACACAGATGCTAAGCTAGCTAGGAGGGACCCTATCCTGAAATTAACATTTCTGCCACACCAGAGCCTGGACTCCCTGTGTCCCAGGGTGACCTTGAACTCAAGAATCTCCCTGCCTTTGTACCTGCCTGCCTCTCTATCTTTCTGACAAGCTGACTCATTAATGCAGCTGCCTATTTTTCTTTAGAGTAGTGAAGCTCCTTAATACAGTTCATATTGCATCTATATAACTTTGTATAGTTGATAAATTATATATTTTTGAACTTATGTTTTTAGAGTTCTTTTTCATAGCCTTAATGGGTATCCTGAAGGTCCCAAAGTTTACCATTTTGCTAAGACATTAGCCACACCTTCCATGCCCTGATTCATGTTCTCTTGTGATTAGCAAGGAGTCATTAGTTAACAGAAAGGATATTCCTTAGAGGAGGAATATAAAATATATACCTTATTTTACAAACAAACATTTTGCCCATGTCAGCCATTGACATTGTTGGAAGTCCACATCTCCTGGCCTTGTCCCAGGGACAGGAACCTTGTCATTGTGTTCCCAGTTAACAAGGCCATGCCTGACCCAGGACACAAAAATGAAATATTGTTGAGAAATATGATTGAGCACCTCAGTATTCAAGTATTTTAATATGCTGCTACTACTGCTGCTACTGTTGCTACTGCTACTGTTTCTAAAATTGTATTAGAAGTTATGTATGCTGAAGAATTATTCTTGGCATGTGATGAAATTCAAGTGCCATTTCCTTAGGGACCAGATAGTCAACATTTTCAGACCACTGTGACATCAAGCTGACATGAAACCACTGAGGAAAGAGAATGTCATTGACTCAGTTAAGCTGTGCACTTTACTGAACAAATCCACTAAGGTCCCTCTAACACAAGAGAAATGTTGTAGGCAGAAAGACATGTATATGTGATGAGACAGCCCCAAGTTGTGTGTCTTTCCCTCATGAGCTGAACTACCTTAGTGAAGAGATCTAAAACTTATAATCTTCTAAATTTGAAACAACATGATATGACAACTAGAAAATTCTACACCTGATGGTATACTCTGTAGCAAAATGCTGATGGCACTGACAGTATTACATAAATAACTTCTGTAAAGTATTGATGAAATATAGATATCTACCATTTTCCTACTTACTTACTACTTTATTATTTATATATAAACATATCAGAACAAGGAAAAAAATCTACAAGAAACTTGTGCATGGAGTTCATCTTCCTTAAAAATAGACCATGTCATCTCCCTGTGAGTTCACCTGATATAATTAAAAGGTGTTTGTTGGTTGTGATTTATTCTTTCTGTCTCTCTTTCTCTCTGTCTCTGTCTGTTTCTGTCTGTCTCTGTCTTCCTCTCTCTGTGTCTCCATCTCTCTCTCTGTCTGTCTGTCTCTCTCTCTGTCTCTCTCTCTCTTTCCTCTCTCGTTTTGCATGTGTGTATGGGTACCCATGAAGGGCAGATGATGTCAGAGATCCTATAGATGGAGAATTACAAGTACTAGGGTTCGAACTTGAGTTCTTTTCAAGAGCATCAAGTATTTGTAGCCATAAAGCTCTCTCCAGTTCCTGTAAACATAATTTACCTTTCACAAAAAGGTCAGAGGATCAGCTTTGCTGACATGTCTGAAATGAATACCCCTGCTGAAGCTGTAATTAGTGCAGGTGGGAGCTGTGTCCTCTGTTACTGCTTCTGTTTCATCAGCTTAAAAGCATATGAGGATAGACCAAGGAGAGAACTGTGAAGTGCTGTAAAAGGGATTTGCATTATTTTTCTTTGTTATGACTGTGAAAATCCCCCTGGGGTTCATCCCCAAGCCTCTTCAGTGACACACACTTATGGCAAGACCATTGTCTGAGGACTTATATTCCAGTTTCATTTCTCATGCTGTGATAAAATACTCTGGTCAAAAGCAACCTAAGAGAGAAAGTTTATTTGCTTATAATTCCAGGTTAAAATTCATCATAGCAGAGAAGTTACTGTAGTAAGAGCATGAAGAAGGTAGTCAGACAGCATGCCCACAGTCATGAGCAGAGAGAAATAAACATACGCAGCCTTGCTTTCTCTTCCCTTTCATAGTTCAAGGGCCTGCTTAGTGAATGGTACTGGCCAGAGTTGGTGAGTCTTCCTGCATTAATTAACAATCAAGACAATCCACAGACATCCTCAGAGGCCAAATTGATCTAGAAAATTCCTCAATGTAGAGCTTTTCTCGGGTGAATCTAGGTTGTGTCAAAGAACAGTTAAAGTTCACACCATTACACAGTTAGTTGCTTGAGTCTATACAAAGGTCCCTCTGGAGCTAAGCCATGGTGGAAGTAAGGTGCTGTGTAGTTCATCTGAGATTGGGAATAGGCATTAAAAAACTTGGGTTGGTTCTACTCCCAGTACTGCTAGGGGCAAGTCGGTTAATGTAATAAAAAACTCTCCATGAAGACAAAGTGGGTGTACAGAGGTTCTGTAACCATAACTGTTACAGGTATAGGAATATTAGAAAAATGACAAAGGTAGCACAAAATGCTACCTTAATTGAGAAGTTAAAAATTAATGAAGAGGCTTTAAAAAAAACAAAAAAAGGAAAAGCAAAATATTACAAAGGAGGGGTCTGGGGTAAATAAATGTGGAAGGAATAGTAGTGAAAACAATGTGAAATAAAATGGGGGAAAGGAGAAAGAAGAGACCAGAGAAAGGGGAATGAAATTCAATTAAATACTGAATAAATAATAGACATAAGTTTAAAGTATGGAAAAGCAAGGGAATTTGAGGAAAATTAGTAACAACATTCAAAAGTAAAGTAAGCCTGACTGATTTTCTTTCACTGGCAGGGGAGTTGGTGTTCAAGGGGTTAACTCATCTTCTGTGCTTTTAGTTCTGTGTATCAAAACGTCTCTGTTTTGACCAAGGCCTCTAGTAGCTCTGGGTCATTTCTAAGAGTTAATGCTCTGTTGGTTTGATGCTTCTCACAAAGTTAAGCTTCCATTTCATCAGCTTAGCTCTAATCTTAAAAATTACTAGAAATCTGAACCGTTCTCATCATGAATATTTCAGATAAAGGCCACTTGACCTTTACATGGAGTTAGTTGTTCAACGTGTGTGTGTGTGTGTGTGTGTGTGTGTGTGTGTGTATTTGCTTCTGTGTTTGTGTATGTATATGTATGAATACATGTTATCCTCTTTGTAAAACCAGTGTTCTGTGGGACAATCCAGCTGGAAATGGCCAAAGTGTTACAGCTATCAGAAGGGAACACTGATCAGAGTAGATAGACAGGGTCCCAGGTCTTGCCTGGTTCCATGGCAGTATCAATGCCAGCTGCAGGAGCAGGGGTGTTGTTGGTGGACATTCCCAGTAGGCAGCAGACATGGCAGTAGGCAGTGGTGGTGGCAGACACTGGCATGAGCCTACCCTGCTAGGCAGATCCAGAGTCCAGCAATGAATGTTTCTGGAGAGAAGTCTTCCCCAAAGTGTTACAGTACAGTAAAACTGCTATTCTCAGTGAAATAACTTGTGTTCTTTATTCTTTTTTGGATAGGGACTTTTTAAACATTGAGGAGTAGGGTGGGGATGTTTGCAATGATAGTAACGCCCTATATGCATGAAAACAGACTTCAGAGTCTCTTACTGAAACTGGTGCTCACTGATTCACCTACCGACCCTGGTTCAAATTATCAATCAGCTCTGCTTTCCTGACCTGTAATTACAGGCATGTGTCACTGAACATAGTGCTGCCCTTGGGTACTGTGACCAGGTCCTCATGCTTGTGAATCAAGCACTTTCAGGCCCTATGCATCTCCCTCATTCCATCTCTCTAGATGCTCAACCTTTTTGAAAATTTAGGTTGTTTTTTAAGCTATTAAATGAATATAGCAAAATTCTTTTTATAGACTATGTTGAAAAGATAGGAAAACAATCTGATTAAATATTTAAATCACCACCTGTAATCACAATGATCAGCAAATAATACTTCTAATAAAGTTTAGTTCATATCATCACCTGCAAAGCTTTTAATTTTTTCTGATACAAAGAACTGTTTGCATAGTGAGTGAATAAAATTACAGTACTGATTGGTGGTTGCATATGAATTTTAGGGACATATACATCATATACACAAAGAACATCTGGATCAATGAATATGCTCAGTGTGGGACTAGAGAGGGAGGGGTCATTTATTTTGGTTTCTGGTCTACCACAATTAAGTTTGGATGATATTTTACTCTTTATTTTCATTATCAGTTTAAATTTGGAAAACTTCTTATGCATGCTGATTATCAGTGCCCAAATAGTAATTTTCGTGACTCTGTGACAATTTATTGCTTAATTGGTAAGGGCATGTAAAGTGTATCCTTATGTTTTCTATTTTTATTCTCATAAACACCACAATGGGCATTTAATGTTAATTCTTTCATTTCAATTAATTTTATGTTGTGGGATTGTGTGTGTACCTGTATGTGTCTTTGTGTGTGTGTGTGTGTTTGTGTGTGTGTGTGTGTGTGTGTGTGTGTGTGTGTGTAGCATGCACCTGCATGTGTATATACATGTCCATTTTTCCTCAGTCAATATATTTTGATTTATGAGATGTGGTCATGTTGGTTTCAAACTTGACCAGCAGACTAGCCTGTCTGGTCAGAGTACAGAGATTTGCCATTTTGCTGTGGAATTGCAGGTAGGTGTTAATTTGCTATTCCTTTTTTGTTTTGTGATGTGTGTATTCTAGGGGACTGAACATGAGTCTCTGGGTTTACCAGGCTAGTACTTTCAGCCGCTGCCCATTCCTTGCATGCTTTGTCTTGATTTAACAAGATTGATTTTGGCAGTTCTCAGCAATTCTATCTGAAGTGTTTTTGCTATTAAGTGTTGTCAATAAAAGTGCTGAGAAACCTAGTGGTTTCCTGCTTTGAATGGTTCCTGAAAACCTGAGCCCCCTTTCCCCTGGTGTAGATGCAAGCAGCATCTACTGGCTTCCTCCCCTCCTTTCTGCTGTCATGAGCTTCAATAGCTCAATTGACTTAACCAGAAATAACTCACACCTGATGGCATTTCTGCAATAATTTTCTTTTCAAGATAAAATATTTAAAGGACACAGAAAATCACTTTAAAATTTCAGTGTAAATTATTAGATGGCTCTACTATTATGCTAGTTATATCAGGAGTGTTCAGAGAGAGAGGAAAAAATAACAGCCAGAAATATTTATTTCCCATGAAAAATCCTTAGAGAGCAGAAAAATACCAAACGCAGTATTGAGAAATTAAACTGTCAACTTTGTCCATTTGCAATGGTAAATAAATTTGTTGTACTTTTCATAACTTAAAAATGACATATATGCCACTTGTTGACCTGAAGTCCTGTTGCCATGACAATGAAATGCACAGTTTCTTTGGAGATAGCAGTAACTCTGTACTTTACAAGATCATACTGAGGATGTTCCTTCCAACCTTTTTCTTTCTCTTCCTTTACTATTATTTGTCTGGAATACTTAGGAGTAGAAGAGATTTAGACTGGAAGGGGTCTTGTAATTTAGACTATTTGCCTCTACTTAATAATATTAGAAAGAGACCTAAGCCTATTGCAACAAATTTATGTTTATACCTCACACACACAGCATACAATATTTCAATAATTTTATATACTATATAAACGTTTATGTTAGTGATTTCATGAGGGTACTCAAGATTAATTTTAATCTTGTATCATTTTATGTTGTGAGTTTTCAGATTACAAATATTCTACTTGTACTTTAATAAATATTTTTCTTAACTACTCACCTAATGCTATTGTTCCCTGATGATAGATCATTTATCGGCCTCAGCTTCCACAGTGAAGTATAAAGTAGCAAATCTTCTCAAATAGCTGATGAATGGAGTTTTCCAGCACTCAGTTTCCTTCTTCTATTGTTTGACAAGATTTGCTCCTTTATATTTATTGTGAGGCAGTGGAAAAGACTAGCTGTCTCAGATGGGTTTTCCTACCTCAAACACACAGGGGCACACATGTGCCTCCCTGTATACCAAAAATCCAATGAAGTGTATTGAAAATGTACAAATCAAACAGAGGTTAAACAGGAAAAATTACATAGAACATCAAAATCAGTAGCATTTCATTATAAATTGGCAATCTTATTACTCTTCTCAGTGCCAGTATTGTTTCTATTTTTTTTAGTGTATCATTTTTTATTAGATATTTTCTTTATTTACATTTCAAATGCTATCCCAAAAGTTCCCTGTACCCTCCCCCTGCACTGCTTCCATACCCACCCACTCCCATTTCTTGGCCCTGGCATTCTGCTGTACTGGAGCATATAAGGTTTGAAAGACCAAGGGGCCTCTCTTCCCAATGATGGCTGAATAGGCCATCTTCTGCTACATATGCGGCTAGAGACATGAGCTCTGGGAGTACTGGTTAGTTCATATTGTTGTTCCACCTATAGCTTTGTAGACCCCTCCAGTTCCTTGGGTACTTTCTCTAGCTCCTCCACTGGGACCCTGTGTTCTATCTAATAGATGACTGTGAGCATCCACTTTTGTATTTGCCAGGTACTGTCATAGCCTCATAGGAGACAGCTATATCAGGGACCTTTCAGCGAAATCTTGCTGGTGTATGCAATAGTGTCTGGTTTTGGTGGCTACCCATGGAAGGAGTTACAGAGACAAAGTTTGGAGCTAAGACTATAGGATGGACCATCCAGAGACTACCCCACCCGGGGATCCATTCCATCATCAGCCAGTATTGTTTCTAATTTTCTCTTTAGAGCTTGTTTAGTAGATATAAATACTTTTAACCTGTTTGCATCATAGAAAGTTTTCTCTTTCTCTATCATCAGTTGTAGAGAATAGTTTTGCTCAGTAGAATAGTCTAGGCTGTTGTCCATGGTCTTTTAGAAATTGGTCACATGCTGGATTTTAACTTTACCATGGGAAAAATCATGTGTTTACTCTTATGAATGTTCTTTTATTTGGGACATGATTTTTTTTCTCACAGTCTTTAATACCCTCTCTTTATTCTGGTTTAATATTTAAATTATAATATGCTATGGAGACTTATTTTCTGGTCCTCTCCAGGTTGTGTTCTTTGTGCTTTTAATGTTATTAATTGTGGGTGTTGGATATTTTCTTCTATTATCTTGTTGAAGACTTGTCTATACCATTGAACTTGAGTTATTCTCTTTATGTCTATAATTTGAAGATTTAGACTGTTTCTGATATTCAGTAGGTCCTCAATTGTGTGTGTGTGTGTTTAATTCATATTCTTTGCTGAAGTGGTCCAATAGTTCTACTTTATCTTCAAGTCTTGATATTCTGTCTTCTACTTGATTTACGTTACTTGTAAGGCCTTCAAAGCTTTCTAGAGGCTTTTTGAGATTTAAACTCCATCTTCACATTAGCTTGAGTTCCCTGACATATTTTTACCTTCTCACTGAGTTCAGCTTTCAAATCCTGATCTTTTTCAGCATTTTATTCAGTCATATATTTCCTTTTCTAGGTCACTACTCAGGCATTACTCCTCTAAGTGCACTCTACTGCTCATGTCTTCTTTTAGCTCCTATTTATTGTTCTTTTAATTCTTTATTTTGGACTTCATCATTGGAGAGCATTTCTGTACAAGCAGCCTTCTTTGTTAGTGTGTCTCATGTGGGACTCTAGCCTGACTCAAGCTCCAATAGGGCAGGAATTAAGGAACTACATCTACGTTAGCTCTCGTGATATCAAATTTCATTACATTTCAGCCTCTAGAACATTTTTTTTACTTGATATCCTCCAGAAGTCTGAGAATTTCTCTTTACTTTGTCCTATATCTATCCCCTTTACTCTATATGCTAATATATCTTTCAACTCCTTTAGATTTATACCCAGAACTAAGAGTACTTAGCTGGCAGTGGTAGCACATGCCTTTAATCTCAACACTTAGGAGGCAGAGTCAAATGCATCTCTGTGAGTTCAAAACCATTATAGTAGATAGAGTGAGTTCCAAGACAGCCAAGGCTACAAAATAAAACCCTGTCTTAAAATAAAGCAAACTGAAAAAGAAAAACAAACAAACAAACAAACAAATGAACACCAACAGCAACAACAACAATTAAAATAACAAAAAAGAATACTAGTGAAATAAGGAATTTCCTTTTATGTGTTTATTTTTAGTTATGTGTATATATGAGTCTGTGAGTTTGTACACATGAGTGAAGTTGCCCATGAAGTCAGAAAATGCCCTCTAATGCCCTGGAGCTGGAGTTCTAGGCAGTAGTGTTCCAACTAACTGACTGGAGTGTTTGTATTTTCCTGTGTTTCCTTAAAAGATTCATTTGTTTCTTCATTAAGGGCTTCTACTTCTTTACCTGTGTTCTTCTGTACTTCTTTAAATATGTTATTTATGTCCTCCTTAAATTCCTCTATTATATTTATGAGATGGGATTTTAGATCTTTATCTTGCTTTTCTGGTGTGTTAAGGTATCCAGGGCTTTGTCTAGTTAGAGAACTAGGTTCTGATGTTGTCAAGTAGCCTTGGTTTCTGTTGCTTATGCTCTTGAGCTTGCCTCTCACCATGTGGTTATCCCTAGTGCTATCTGCCCTTGCTGTCTCTGGCTGGAACTTGTTCCTACTGTGATCCTGGTTGTGTCAGAACTCCTCAGAGTCCAGCAGTCTCTGTGTTCCTGTGATTCTGGGATCCTGTGATCCTGAGATTCAGGATGCATCAGAGCTCCTAGGAGTCAAGCTACCTCTGGGATCCTGAAATCCTCCTCTGAGTGTTGCAGGAGCCTTTGGGGAGCCAGAGGCCTGGGTCTGCTCAGGGTACAGGTTCAAGCTGTAAGGCATCCGTGCCTCTGACTGGGCAGGGTTCGTATTTCCCTGTTTCCTGTGGGGGTCCCAGTTATGCCAGTCATTGGGAAAAACGTTTTGGCCACAACTGTGATCTTGAGTGTGTCAGAGCTCCAGTGATCCTGGATGTGTCCAATCTGGGAGTTGAGCTTCTTCTGGGATCATTGGGTCCTGGACATTTCAGAGCACCTGGGAGTCAGGCTCCCTCTGGATGTTGCAGGAGTGATTACAGAGTCAGTGTTCCAGGTCCCAGGTCTCAGGTCTGTTCCAGGTGCAGGTTCAAAGCAGAAGGAACCTTTGGCTCTGGCTGTGCAGGGATTTCTGGGTCCCTGGATTTGGGTTGGGGGAAGGTCCCAGTTACTTGGGTGTTGGGGCAGATATTGTGGCCTCAGCTGTGATCCTGGGTGTTTCGAGCACCTGAGAGATGTGCTCCCTCTGGGTGTTGTAGGAGTGGGTAAAGATATAAGGTTCTTGATATCTAATTTTCCTAACACACTTTACAAAGAAAATATTTCTAAACTGTTTTTCTGCTTTTAGCAACTTAGTTAATGATCAATTTACTTTACTATCATGAGTTTTTTTTTTCTAAGTTTTGTATCCTATCCTTGTGATTTGTGTCTGTTATAAGATGGTACCATACTACTATTATTTGGAGCTTTGTAATATATTTTGCAATCAATTAACCTGCTTCTATTCTTGTTTAAGTTTGTGTTACATTTTCAGATCTTTGTAGTTTTATATAATTATAGATCAACTTTTGTATTTATGTTAAAAATGACATTGGGATTTCTCCAGTGACTGTATTAAATCTGTAGAAAAGATTGAGTAGTATGAGCATATTAAAAACATAAAATAGTTTAATCTAAAAATATAACATATATTTTATTTTACTTTTGCCTTTCTCAATTTTGCTAGTAAGTGTTTTGTAGTTTTCCAAGTACAACATTTTCTGGTTTTGACTAATAGTATTCTTTTACACTAAACTGTGTTATTACATCTAGATTGACTTTTTCTCTTCTTTTACAAATAGTTTGTTTTTAAATCCCTAGAAACAAACATTAATGGTTTTTAAGTTATAACTTGTTGATTCTTTGTGAATTTCACATCATGCACCTCAATCCCATCCATCTCTGTCCCTTTGTACCTGTCCTTCACCCTTGCAACCTACCTCTCAAGAGAGGAAAAAACAAAACAAAACAAACAATTCTGTTCTGCCAGTTATAATGTGTTACAGTGTGTCCCCACAGTATATCCTTTTGTGCACACCTCTTTACCTACAAATGTTCATTGAATGGAGTCATTGGTCTGTTTTGAGGCTACTGACTTCTGCTATACTATCAATACTGGATTCTCATCAAGACTCTTTTCAGACATTCTGTTGCTGCCCTCTGTCATGGAGATCCTGCAGCTTTAGATCTGTAAGATCACCTCCTTCATGCACTCCAGGAGTTCACTAGTGGGGTACATTTTGGGATGAGCCAACTCATATCCCTGAATTTAGGACTTTGTGGTGGTTGAGGTGGTCATCCTTCCAGTTTTCTGGACCCATAACACCATGGCAAGATCTCCAACACTGTCCTGGCTAACTCAACTAATGTTGTAACAGGGAAAGGGCTGGGACAGCTCTTAAACCCTCAGGGATGGCTCACCTGCAACCCACAAAACAAGAGTCAACTCTACTCTGTTTCCTGGGCAAGGTTGGGATGGTGGGGCTCCTGAGTACTGCAGCTGACAAGAGGTGGGTCCAGCTCTCCTGTTCTCACGTCCTCGAGCAAGTTTTCCCATGATGCCTTGGAGAGGGGTAGTGCCAGTTCTATACAGCCCTCAGATATCAATCTGGCTCCAGACAGTAGCCCAGGCCAGGATTCTTTCTTTGGCCTTTGGTGATAACAGAACCTTGCTACTTCAGTGCCACAGAACCATATGTAGCCCTTGGTGGCAAAATGTGCCAGGACCTCAATAGGGTCTTAGGTGACCCCACTATACCAGCTACTCACATCAGGTTCCACTTCTCTTCATTGTGACTACATCCTTCTGCTTCTATTTCTTGCCCTTCTTTCCACCACTTACTTGTTCAACTTAGTGATACCCAGAGCCTCTTAGTGTCGGAGGTTGTCTCAAGTGTTCCATGCCATGCCCATGTGGCACCAGACAACAGTCATCTCTGGTGTGATCTGCCTGATCTGGCCTGCATAGGACCAGTCTCAGGGTCATCTCAGGCTTGCTCCCTGCGTGGGCTCATGATTTTTTATAATTCTTTTTGGAAACTGCTTTGATTGGGACTTCTAACACTGTGTTGGTGCAGATTTCCAGTGTTGACATCCTTGTTTTGTTCTTTATCATAGATGAAAAGCTTTCACCTGTTTTCATGGAATATATTAGGTGCAGCTTCATTATACCTCACTTTTATGTGCATTCTTTTCATACACACACACACACACACACACACACACACACACACACACACACACACATTTAATTTTCAACAAAAATGATGAAAAATTTAAAGGGCTTTTTTGGGCATCCATTAAGATAATGATAAGATTTGTATACATTTTTCTATTTCAGTTGTTATCTAATCCAGTTTGTGAGTCTGTTAGTATTTTGTTAAGAAATATTTGATGATTATTGCATCAAAATTTTAATCTATAATTTTCATAAGTATCTAGTTTTGATATTAGTATAATATTGGGAGATATTTCATTGCTGGTTAGATTTCCTTTATCATAAATTTGTGAACCATATTCTTATTGAAATCCATCTCAAGTCAAACATACTGATAAGCAGAATTACTTCTTGTTCTCTATTTCAAGGAACTTAAAATATTCTTTTCTTATAGAACTATGAGTACACTTTGTTCAGTGACATCTTTAGGGCAAACTGTTTATGGCTCTGTTCATTACAGAAAAGTTTGAGAGAAATACATTGTTGTAATAACATCTAATATATGATGATATAGAATTCCAAGCTTAATATGATTCTAAATCCCTTCATTTTCTTTGAACAGTCCTCCTCTGAAACATCTGAACTTCACAAAAATTGAGCTTCATTCTTTATAATTTAATCTATAAATTAACTGAATGATAGATTATGATTAACAGTATAGTTTAAGCCATTTTATTTGATGTCAAATCAAAGTATTCTTAAATACTTAAATAGAAAGCCTTATTCAGTTTTTTTGTTGTTGTTGTTACCTATCATGCACATAAACATTTATGTGTCCTATAATATCCCACAAGGGTTTCTCCTGCAATTCCAGTTATGTAAGCTGTACTAGACTGTTCAGGACCTCCTAGAATTCTTCCTAAAAAATCAAAAATTCTCATTTTCATTCTTATCTTTGGTTTTACCTGTCACCAGTAAAGAAAGAACAAGAACTTTATCTCCCAATTAGAAGACTGTGATGAAACCCAGGACCTTCTCAGAAATCAGCACAGCATAGTTGAAACTGCTAATCTGAAAATATCTGTATGAAATACTTAATTTAAATCAAGGAGTGAGTGTTATTCAATTGAAAAGTGTTTATGTAATCTGGACAGATTTACAGTTACTGTTTTCTATTGTCAGCATCGACCTTCATTCTTGCTGTGTCTATAGTTGTGCATGACATTAATACAAGGGCATGGAAGGCAGAGGCAGGCACACCTCTATGTGCTTGAGGTCAATCTGATCTATATATCTGTGATATAGCCAGGGATACAGAGTGAGAGAGTCCTTGTCTTAAGGAAGCAAGCAAACATTAAAATCACACATCTAAAACACAGATACTGGGTGATCAATACAATCAGGTTATGCGAAGCATTGTTTGGAGAAAATTAACTGTGTATATAAATGTAGTTGAAGGCAAATTTCAATTTATATATTTAATGCTCAGTCTAACTGGATAATTAGACTTGTTATTGCTACTTTGCTAAAATGGTTGAAGTTTTTCTACTTTTTTGGTGCACAGAATCAAAAATTCTTCTTTGAAGTGGCAAGCTTTTTGTTATATTTGTTGTAATAGTTCTGTAGTAACCAAACATATAATAACAAAACTTTTGTTTTGGGCTCTTCTCCATGTAACCAGAAAGGAAACCTATACCCGAGATCCAAATCCTACTTCAATTATTTCCTCCAAACATGTTATTTTTGAGGTGCTGTATTGTTTATTTTGGCTTTTATTCTTGTGTCTAATTTGATTGCAGAATTCCAAGAGAAGCTAGCAGTACATTAGCTTCCATGTCAACTGAAAGGACCTGCAACTGAGCCACTGCTCTTTACTGGGGTCTTGGAAGGATGCTTCTGTTATTGCTTCTTCCTGCAGCACAGGAACAGGTTCACTAGCTTTGGAGCCAAGTGATAGCGTTGTGTGTCAGGCTGTGTTACAGTTGCTTAGTTCTTCCTCATGTTAGCAGCAGAGCCACTACTGGAGAATGAAGTTCAGATCACATGATTCTAAAACATATGCACTGGAGCGAGCACTGGAGCAGCAAATGTCTGAATAATCCTGTCTTGCATAGCAGATCATTCATCCTGGGAGAAAATTATGTTGACTTTATTGTTTATAGTAAATGCTGTGTCACTACATCTTAGAATAAAGCATGGTATTCTGTGTTATGTTACACTACTCTCATCTATGGGCATATACATATATCCACACACATACTTTATAGTTACTAAAGCATTAGTAATATATGCTGGTGGTATGATTATAATAATTACTAAACATCTCTACCATTATGTAAATTACTGTCGATACCTCATAACTTCACTTTAAAGTTTAATTATGTCATAACACATGTATGAAGGTCACAGGACAACTACTTAGAGTTGATTCTCTCCTTCTATCGTGAGAGTTCCAGGGATACTTAACTCAGATTATAAACCTTTATAGTCTTATAACTCCACTTTAAAGTTTAATTATGTCATAACACATGTATGGAGGTCACAGGGCAACTAGTTAGAGTTGATTCTCTTCTTCTATCATGAGAGTTCCAGGGACTTCACTCAGATTATAAGCCTTTATAGCAGGTGCTTTTATTCAGTGAGCCATTTCAGTTGCTAATAAACTCATTTCTTGCTCTATACCTTTTATGATATGGGAGCACAGTAATAAGTGCACAGAGAGTAATCAGTTTAAAAAAATACAGTTAATGTTCTCAGTTCAATTTTTTGAAAACTGCCTTGTATCAACATATAAAACTAATTATATCATATGGTCACTCCCTCTCAGTTTTCCACATACCGTCATCTTTAATTGTTGTATCAAAACTAAGGAATCCTAATTAGAGCTTTCATAT
This sequence comes from Mus minutoides, assembly GCA_902729485.2. Taxonomy (NCBI): domain Eukaryota; kingdom Metazoa; phylum Chordata; class Mammalia; order Rodentia; family Muridae; genus Mus; species Mus minutoides. Next base: position 255,321 of record LR750101.1, on the reverse strand, counting down.
ACTTTCTATCTGAAATGTCTTTCAGACCAGTTAAAGGACCTCTATGTGGTATCAGGGAACAGAGAGTCCTTGAGGGCAGGGAATCTGCAGTCTTGCTTTACTTTTATTGTGTACACAATCATAAGCAGGAGAGTGGTTAATAAATATTATTCAGATGTAGTCCTGGGAAATAGGAGACAGAGGCATGAAATACTGTTTTTATTGCTACCATTATACTGATGATCTTCTGGCCACTTCTCTCTGGCTGGTATAATTGCAGTCTTCATATTTTATTCATTAGAAGAGCTTATCTGTGCCCATTCCTCTTATGCTGCAGCTGTGCCTTTATTAAGCACCTCCTAATGGGTGTGATCTGTGGTTCCATCCCTTTTCTGTCTAGGATTTGATCAAGTCTTTAATGAGCATTAGACTTGCAGCCATAAATTCAAGCACGGAAACAAATGAATAGACAGTTTTTGTTTTCGGTTAGTATTATGAAAATCTAACTCATTTTATTTCCTTCATGTCATTTTTGATAAATTTGCCCACTGATTATAACTGATTTGAAAGGAAGGTTGATTTATGTAGGTATTCACATCAACTGTTCGTGCCGTTTCTTTTTCTTTCACTATTTACTGTAATCAGAGAATGCCTGTTCACTCTCAGCAATACACTCCTGTAGATTTACGTTGCTAGTAACAGACTGGAAAGAAGTTTAGGGAAAATATAAGTGATTCGCTACAAAGAAGAGATATAGGAGGGAACAGCAAAAAGATAGCAAAGGTAGGAAGGAAGAAAACAAAGACAGAAAATGAGAACAGATAAATGAGTTATGAAAATTAATCAAAAGTACATGTAAGCAAATTCTAATAAGCAAGACCATATAAGTATATTAATATGTGTTTTCATGTGTATACATGAACATACCTATATACATGCTTTTCAGGGGGAAATAATTTTAATTGAGTAATATATGTTGAAAGTCAACCATATATTTTTAGTCTGTGTTGCCTTCATTTAAGTAACTTAGCTGAATGTCTGAGTGAAATTTTATTCGTCTACTGTCAATATGTTTAGTTTCTTATTCTAGTATAGTTTATTATAAATATATAAACTAAAAATTGTATCATAAAATGTTCCTTGTATTGAAAGATTTGTGCTGCTCTTAAACAAGGTCAGAGAAATGCCTTATTGCAAAAGACATACTTAATGCAGAGACTTGGGTCTGTTCAAAGCTCTGAGAATAAGTGGTGGTGAGTACTCAGCTGTAGATGAGACAAATCAGTGATCATGCTCAGGGTTGAGAGGTATAAGGTTCAGGCACAAAGAGGGTAAAAGAATGTAAAAGCCATTGATGGAGAGGACAGTTGTGAAATGCTCACTGCTTTACATAGTGTCGCTATTGCACACCTCAACACCTCAGCTCAATGCAGTTATGGTGACCTTCACAGTGACTTCCATATAGTCAAACCAATTAAAGATACAGCTTGGAGGATGGAGGAGCTTCTAATACTTATCTATACCAAGATGAGGAGCAACTGGTGGCTATTCAGTGGTGAGTGAAGGAAATTCACTTTTCCTTCATCTGCAAGGAGCAAATGGCCTGTGATGATCCTTTACCCATCTCTATATGGGCAGAATTAACTAGAGTCAGTTTTATTATTAAAAATAAAATCAAATACAATAATACCAATCACCTGACCCAAATCCATGTTAGAAATTTTAGTTATGGTGTGAGAGAAATTTCCTTTTGTTAGATGCTGGGTTAATATAAGGTAAAATGCGGATAAATGTTGCATAGGCATAAGAAAGATGCCTATTTAAACTTGGGGGTACTCAATTCATTTATAATCTTACTTTTCATCCCTTTCTAGCCATGTTTACAATTTTTTTTAGAATAACCAATTAGGGTATTAAATGCTCTCTTCTTGCTGTGGTCTGAATATTTGTGTTGCCCACAACACAGATATTTGTCCTCAGGTTTCTTTCAGGCAATAGTCAGATGATCAGGTAGTCGCCATTACAGGGTTAATATCTCTGCCCTTTATTTCCTATATCTGTAATAATATCTGTGAGGTGTTTTACATACACAGAGAGAAGTTTTATGCGTTGTCTAACTTTTTGAGCATTCCTATTTGATATTAGGAAGAATATTTTTACTTTGTGCCTCCTGTACTCACACAAGATGATAATTATTGCATATAATTTTTAAAAATCATGCTTTCTTTATCTGTGGGACTAGCAGCTGCTCACTTGCTGTCTAGCTACCCCCACCCACCCAAGGCTAGCTACCACTTTCCCAAGATCCCTGCTATGCTCCAAGAATACCTGCCTACTATATTCCCTAGAGTGTCGCCCTTTCCTCCATGCCTGGTGCCAGAAACTGCCTTCTCACAATGCTGCTCTCACTTACACCCTCTCTCTAGTCCACATGTATTGAACAAATGGAAAACACCAGACAATCTTAATTTTTAAAAATCAGCTAACCAAGACAATTGCTGGGCTCAGAATTTATTGTCCTAAACTCATCAGGTGTTCTGTATTAGAATTCATCCTGTGGTGGTGGCCACCACCAGATCTAATAGGCCCTAGACCTACATGGTATAGACCTACATCTTCTCTGTTCCACAGCCTGTCTGAAAAGCCTTTTCTCAATCATGTCTCCTCCTCTTCCTTCTGAGACCTGAAAAACCCACCTCTATATCTTTGCCCAAAGATTAGCTTATGCCATCTTTATTTACCCAAGCAAACATTTAGGGAATCTCCCCCTACAGGTAATAACAGGGATTGTGTGGCAGAATAAACTCTTACATAATGGCCTGAAAAGGAGGTAGGAATCTTAAAGTCCTTCACAAGGACATACTCTTAAAAAAATGGATATTTTCTTTATTTACATTTCAAATGTTATCCCCATTGTTCCTGGTTTCCCCTCCAAAAAACACCCTCTCCCTATCTCTTCCCCCCTTCGCCTGCTTACCAACCTACCCACTACTGCTTCCTGGCCCTGGCATTCAACCACACTAGGGCATAGAGCCTTTACAGGAGTCCATTCTCTGCTACATATGCAACAGGAGCCATGAGTCCAACCATGTGTACTCTTTGGTTTAGTCCCTGAGAGCTCTGGGGGAAATAGTTGGTTCATATTGCTATTCCTCCTATGGTGCTACAAACTCCTTCAGCTCTTAGTTCCTTTTTCTAGCTCCTTCATTGGGGACCCAATGCTCAATCCAACCAATGGCTGTGAGCATTCACTTCTGTATTTGTCAGGCACTGGCATAACTTCTCAGGAGACAGCTATATCAGGCTCCTGTCAGCAAGCACTTGTTGGCATCCACAACAGAGTCTGGGTTTGGTGATTGTATATAGAATGGATCCCCAGGTGGGTCTGTCTCTGTATAGTCATTTCTTCAGTCTCTATTCCACACTTTGTCTCTGTAACTCCTTCCATGGGTATTTTGTTCCCCCTTATAAGAAGGATGGAAGTATCCACACTTTGGTCTTCCTTCTTCTTGAGTGTCCTGTGGTTTGTGAATTATATCTTGGGAATTCCAAGTGTCTGGGCTAATATCCACTTATCAGTGAGCACATATCATATGTGTTCTTTTGTGATTGGGTTACCTAACTCAGGATGGTATCCTCTAGATCTATCCATTTGCCTAAGAATTTCATAAATTCATTGTTTTTAATTGCTGAGTAGTACTCCACTGTGTAAATGTACCACAATTTCTGTATCCATTTCTCTGTTGAGGGACATCTGGGTTCTTTCCAGCTTCTGTCTATTATAAATATGGTTGCTATGAACATAGTAGAGCATTTGACATTATTGCATGTTGAAAAATCTTCTGGCTGTATGCCCAGGAGTGGTATTGCTGTGTCCTCAGGTAGTACTATGTCCAATTTTCTGAGGAGCCACCAAACTGATTTTTAGAGTGGTTATACCAGCTTGTAATCCCACCAGCAATGGAGAAGTGTTCCTCTTTCTCCACATCCTTGCCAGCATCTGCTGTCACCTGAATTTTTTATCTTAGCCATTCTGACTAGTATCTCTCACTAGGCCTGTCTTAGTTTGGTTTTTTATTCTGTGAACAAACACCATAACTAATGCATGTCTTATAAAGAACAACATTTAATTTGGGCTAGCTTACAGGTTCAGAGGTTCAGACCATTTTCATTAAGGAAGGAATATGGCAGCATATAAGCAGGCATGGTGCAAGAGGAACTGAGAGTTCTACATCTTCATCTGAAGACTACTAGTAGAAGAATGACTTCCAGTCAGCTAGGATGAGGGTCTTAAGCCCATGCCCATAGTGACACACCTACTTCATCAAAGACACAGCTCCTAATAGTGCCACTCCCTGGGCTAAGCATATACAAACCATCACAAGGCTCCAATTCCAGTAGGTTCATGGCCACTTCCAGTTAATTTTGCTGGGCAGTAAACTGCTCATACTTGAGCCCCTTGAGAACAGTTAACCTCCAGAACTGAAGCAATAGGTTCTACAGAAAAGGCCTGAAGAGATATATTTCAGTACTATCATGCAATAATTTGAAAGGAAGGCACTCTCTCCTAGCCAGTAGCAGATCCTTATCACACATGAGGACTAATTTGGTTTCACACATCCCACTATACACAACAATGCAAATTAAATCTCTGTTGTTGATAAGTTCTAGAGTCCATGTTGTTTCACTATAGGAGTCAAAATGAAGTAAGATGTGTGCCCATTGATTGCTATAGAGGAAATGTACTGAATGTAGATTAAAATAAAGGATTTTCATGTTTAATATTATATACCCTTTCATTGATTCATAGTACATTAATATATAGAAAATAATGAATGCCTTACATAACCATTCTCACTGCCTGTTACATGTCATTCAATACAAACATTCTACAAAAAAACTACTATGAATAATATGGTTGAAAGTCTCATGATTCAAACTTTATCAGATTACTTGTTATCTTAATAAAATAATAAAAATTACTGTTAATATGAGAAATCTCATGACATTTGGTTAGCAATGGAACAGTTAATCTTTGCACACATTTTAACACATAATCATTAACTCATTAGTATATTACTAAAGATTAAAATATATTCAGGAATATGAATATCCTAACACCTCTGTGTGTACATTAGCTCATATGTATGGTTGTTTCTATCTGTGGGTTGATACACTTGTCCATATGCTCAATCTAAAGCACACACAGAGGTGTTAAAATATTCATATAGTGTATAATAAAATACTCGGTGTTGGTAAAGTAAGAGACATACATGCAAAATAGAAATTTGCACATGTAATTAGTTTGGATCATTTATAAGAACATAAATATTATCACAGAAGATAGTGATGAAGCATATAAGGTGGCATGCAATCAATAATTACTATATTTTTCAAATGAAAATTAATACTTTCAATTTAAAGTATCAAAGACAAGTTCTTAGAAAGAAAAGGATTTAGAAGAATTTCCAAAGAGAAAAACTAGAATTTGCATGTATTCAACTGTGGAAATGCAGCAGTCAACCACAGCTAGAGGAGAGAATTTTATAGGCAGGGAGCCTAACAGAACAAAACAAAATATTTTCCTCCAAATGTCAAGACAAGGAATTGGCCAGTTTGACTAAAAAGTTAACATATGTCTGGAAAAATGAACAAATCTAATAATCCGTAGAGGCCAAGGGTTGGGAGCATCTGTATTTCACATTGCAAATGATTGTTTGCATTTAAAAGTTAATTGGGCATTGAGATGCTGTTCAATAATTTGCTGCCCAAAAATGCTATAGCAAAATAGTTAGATGAAGAGTACCTCAGTGCAGGCAGGAGTGGGAGGTGAGGCAGGAGTGGGAGGTGAGGGCACCTGGGAACTTTTGGCTATAGATCAGGGAGTGTGATTTTGCTGCATAAAAAACATGGATGTCTTCTTTAACTTGCTAATCAAGAAATTCCCTGTGCATGATTATGGATCTCACTCTCTTAGCCTAGAAACCTATGTTTGATGGGAAATAAGTGGGAAACAAGGGAGGGCAGGAGCACAAATGCTGTTTTGAGGTATTGATAATGACATTCACCAAACAGTGAGTAAAGATGCAGGACTGGAAAATCTCTTTTTAAACCATTTATATATAAGAAAGAGGGACAGTATCTGTGAAGAATGATACATAAAAGTTTCCCACACAGGTGAGCACGAGAACCAGTCCTGGGTTGTGAGATTGGAGGAGTCCTGTTAATGTGGACTCAGTACATGTACCAGTAGCTGTATTAATGTTGGATCAACAGATAGAGGAACAGAATATAGAGAGGACTGCCCTCATCTTCCTTTTAAAATGATTGAAAAATCCATGTAGGAAACCAGCTGAGAAAGGATTTGAAACCATAGTAAAGGAATTCAGCCAAGGCAAGATTAAAACAACAAGAAATCCTATGAATTTGAACTCAAATATTCTACCCTCTGCAATCTTTTAAACATAATTTCCTGCAGAAAATGACCCAGAGGATAGAACAAGGGCTTGGAGAAGAATGTACAACCTAGGAGGTGTTTCTTAGGGTATCTGTAAAAAAATTAAGAAAAGGAACTGTTACAAGGCCATAAATAATTAGTTATTATTATTTAATAACTTTCTTTTCAGATACACATTCAAATTCATTACTTCTGCATTTTATTTGTTTCTCTCAATTCTTATAATTTGTTTAGCACAACACACTTGTTGTGATACTTGAATTAAACCAATGACCAACTAGTTGGTTAGAAATTAGCAATGTCTATCATTTACCAAAAGTTTTAAAAGATGTGCATGCCTAACGAGTGATGAGGGATCTAAAGGGAAGAGTTGTGATTTCCTCAAACCTGAGGTCTGGTGACTCAACCATCAGTTGCAGAATAGGATGTATTTGTGTCTTTTACTTCTATATACTATTCTAGCCTCATAACGATGCTGAGATTTTCATTTTGAAAGAGGCAGTTTGAATTTATTTTCTTTGAAGTTAAATGCTTTGGTTGTTTTTATGTCTCTACATTGAAGATTGCTTGTGGACTTTTCATTGTGGTCATTTTATCACAATGCAGTATCACTCCAAGAGGTCTGTGAGCTGAAATTTGCACTTTCTATTGGTTTGACTTAGTTATTTTTGCTTATTGTTTGTATGCCTGTCCTGGTAGCTTCAGGAATAGCAGAGGAGTGAGCAATTAATCTCTGTTCTGTTCTGTCTCTGAAGTAACAAGTCTTTTACTTCATGGATGCTTCTGTTGCAGGATAGCTGTAAATTTGTGTGTGTGCGTGTTTTCTTTGTATTGGCACATTTAACATGTCAGTGTCTATAGCACTAGACAAACAACCTGTCCTGGATTCAGGACATATGCTACATCCCTAATAAAAACTTTTTCATTTTCCTTTGAAACTAAGCTATATAGACTTTATAAACATGCACACACACACACACACACACACACACACACAGGGAAAGTAGAAGTGATTGAGCACCAATGTCTTTGCACTCTCCTTTATAAAAATAAATATATAAAAATACTACAATAAATAAATGAATAAATGTGGACAGTAGAGACAGTTCAGTCATAAAATGACTGCCTTATAAGTACAAGTACCCTAATTTCTTCTCCCCAGCTAAGCATAGTGGGGCCACCTGTAGTCCTAATACCAGGAGTAGCGATAGAAATTTAATGGACATCCAGTCTAGGCAACATACAAGCTCTCACTTCAGTGACATGTCTTGTCTCAAAACTTAAGATGGAACCTGATCCAGGAAGACACCAGGTGTCTACATCTGTACAAACCCAAATACCTGCAGCACAAAACTGCACATATGAGAATGCACACAAATCAAAAGAATTCCTCAAAAAATGAAACAAAAGTGTTCAGATGGAGAACAAGTATATTTTTAAAATATATTTTCAAACCTATAATCCAATGATTCTAAACATTTACCATCTAAAATGTTTGTGAAATGTCAGTGTCTCCTGGTGAGTTTGTTTAAAAATAGAAAATTAAGGGTTCACATTCTGTGTCTAAGACAGCTCTATGACCTGTGCTCTTACAAATATTTCAGAGCATTCTAAGTCATGTCACCATAGGCTACTATTGGAGCAGCACCACAGTTAGATTTCCAGAGAAAACGTTAAGTTTGTTCCTGGTTACATAACAAGGTTTTAATAAGTATCCTGGGAAACTAATTCATCCTTTTGATATCCTATTTTTAAATATTTTCAAATTTTCACATATATATTTTACACACATAGATATACACTTTTAATCAGGAGCAGGTCACTATTCTCTGAGCATTTGTCTCATGCATGATAGGTTTCCCATTTGCCAGCCCATGAGCTTATAATCAAGCACACATTTCCAGCACACATGGATCTGGTGAGTTCTTAATTTTGGTCAAAAGAAAAATAAGTTAGGTGATACCTTGTGGTCCCAAAAGCAACTAAAAGGAAGGAGTTGGGATATAACTGATCAAAATTTATTGTTAGTTGGGTAACCTAAATCAAGACTCATAGCTTATTATACTTTTATTGAAATTACTTTGTTCAATTACAGAATGAAATTTATCAAGCAATATTAGACAAGTTTAGGTAAATTGGACTTTTTAATCATGAGGATACTTATTGGGATATTTATCTGTGCCAATGGTTTTTGTTTCATTGTCAGCTTTTTTCCCCTAAATACAAATGAGTATGTAGACCAGAATAATTGAGTGAACTGCATGTACTTGAGAGAATCTCTAAAAAAACTGAGGTTTTATACTGAGTAAACATCTGCAGTTTTCCCAAAGTAATAATTATAGTATTAGTTCAAGAACAATTGTTCTGAGGAACTATGATGTCTTTTCATTCCCATTTATAACAGACATGGTTTGATATAATAAGAATATTATATTACTGAAATCTGGAGTCATGAAATCTGAATTTATGCCTTCTTTCCATGTGAGGTTGAAGAATTTATGAATCCTTTGTTTAATCCTAATGTGGCTGAGGAGCTCTTACTCACATTCTTAAGTGTATTTTCTGATTTAATAATCCAGCCTGACAATCAATAATGCTATGATTAATGTTGATGAATATCTGACATCATCTTCTGATATGCATGAGGTTATATTCTCTCTAAATAAATGTTAGGGTTCTTTCATCCTTCTTCTTTTCTTCCTTCCCTTCTTCCTTCCCTTCTTCCTTCCCTTCCCTTCCNAATAATATTTAACATTTCTATGTATTTATGTGTTTGTGGCAGAGATAGAGCGAGAGAAACAGAGACAGAGAAAGAGACAGAAACACACACACACACAGGGAGGGAGAGAGAGAGAGAGAGAGAGAGAGAGAGAGAGAGAGAGAGAGAGAGAGAGAGGAGAAATTCATGTGGATTTGTTGTGATCTGTGCTTTGGGCATGAAGTGTCCCTGTATCTTCATTTTCTTGAACACTTGCTTACTGGTTGGTGCTTCATATTTGGGATGTTGTGGAAACTTTATGAGCTGAATTCCCATAGAAAGGAAGCTCCATAAGTCACAGGAGGTAGTGTTTGAGTGTTTATAAACTCACCCACACTTCCTGTTCACTCTCCACTTCCCTGGTAGGGACAGAATGTGAAACAATGCTTGCATCAAGCCTCCTGTTGTCGCTACCACATCTTCTCTGTCACGATAGACTTCAGAACTGTGATATAGAATAGTCTTTTGTCCCTTGTGATATAGAATAGTCTTGTGTCCCTTAAGTTGCCTCTGTCAGAGGTTTATTTATTTTTTGTTGTTATTTTTTAATCTCAGCAACAAGCAAGTATCTAAAACATACACTTGCTTCATCCTGTGGTTGAATTTGCAGGAAGTCGTGCATTGCTTAAAGAGGATACAAGAGATTAATCATGAAAATCATTTCTCTGATGTCCTCAGGATAGTTTGTAAGTGAACAAAGGATGGAAGGCATTAGACTCAGAGGTGAAGAGCTGGAGGCAGAGCTCACTCTTCTGATTGTTTATCTAGCCTGCACGAAGCCCTGGATTCTATCGCTGGCATGGCATACAGTAGTCAGAGTAGTGGACACCTTTACTCCTGGTACTTGCCTAATGGATGCAGAAACATCAGAAGTTCCAGGTCATCTTTGATTACATATAGTGAGTTTGAGGCCAGCCTGTGATATTTACAACACTTAAGAAAAAGAGATTTAAAGATGAGTTAAGAACATCGTTACTAAGGAAAATGGCCATATAATTTAAAGAAAATGCCAAAGACTATACTTGAAAAGGATATGTATAGGTGTAAGGGATGCATGGCACAAAAATAGGATTGAAAATCATATACAGTTTGACATGCTGAGTTAAGCAGAGTATAAAGCTGTGAGCATGTATGAAATCAAAACACCAATTCCTACACCTAAGTCTCAGGGAGTATCATGGGAGAGGGAATGGAAAAATTGTGAGAGCCGGAAGGTCAGAAAGTTAGCTGAGAAACGGTTTCCTAAAAATGACAGGGAAGCTACATGCATGATTCATCAACAGTGGAACTACTCAAACAAGACATGAATAATAATAATACCAATATACATGCTAATGTGGAAAGGGCAGATCTGATAGGAAACAAATTCCCTTCTGGATGAAACATTAAAGAAAGTAATGACTGCTGAGAGAGGTAATCAGTTTTTTTCTAGGAATGAGTTCTCTAATTGGCTTTCTAACAGCAAATGGTCAGCCCAGAACTCATTTGCAAACAAGCAAAATAAATGCAATCAGCAGGTTGTATTTATTTGTTTGTTTGTTTATTTATTTATTTATTTATATAATAATAATAATAGCATAAAAGGGAGAAGTTGGAGGAATGGAACATGGGAAGGGATTGAGAAAGAAAAGGAAAGTAAGGAGATGATGTAATTATAATTGAATCAAAATTAAAAATAGAGAAATACTAATTTTTTGGAAAGAATATGAGTCAAAGCAAAATAAAATGAATTGAAGCAGCAATAACAGTGGGAGGAACAGATCCGCACAGCTGCATCTCTGCTTTCGTGGGCTCTCTAGCTCCTTGCTGGTATTGGCTGGAAGGCTACCTGTGCTGCTCCTGGATCCAGATGCAGCTAAATTGTCCTGCCTCTCATTCAGACACCACTGATAGGCTGTGTATTTACTATTTTTTAAACTGTGACAATTTAAAATTCAAGAGGAATCTCTAATTCTAATTCTATTGATTGAACCTGAATTGAATAGATAGGCTGGTCCATGACTTCACCTAGATTTCTTATATCAAGAAAACCATAATTGACCCACGCTCAATAAAGTAGGCTCATACATAATTCTTCCATAAAATGGGTTATATTTTCAGGAGGGAGAGATGGCCCCATGGGTTAAGTGTTTGTTTTGCACTTATGAAGACCTGCATTAAATCTTCCGAATCCACAGCAATATAAAAGAAGAAGCCAGAAGTGGTAATGTAAATACTGAGTATGTCCATGAGTATGTATAGTCCCAGTGTTGGAAATATAAACGTGAGGATCCCTGGAGCCTCCTATTCAACTAGTTTGGTTGTATTTGCTATATTCCTGGTTTAAGGAGAGATCCTTTCTCAATAAATGAGGTAGACCATGGTTGAGGAAGACACTGCACAAAATCTCTTCACACATATCCATGGGCATACAAGCACACATGTAATTTGTTTTCAAGCCATTTCTCTGTAAAAAGCATGGTCACACCCATCCACCAAAGTTTAAGCATGGTATGTCTTACTGATTTCTAAACGTGAAGCTGATCTTTTGCAATGTTTAGAATGCAGATACAATATTTTTCTTAAACATTTTATGAATAAGCAGCTAGGATCTAATATTCTTCTTCCTCTCATTGTCTTTTTCCTCTTCCTCTTCCTCTTCCTCTTCCTCTTCCCTTTCTTTGTTTCCCTTTTTCTTTGTCTTCTCCCTGCTTCTTCACACATACACACACCATACACCCAACACACACACACACACACACACACACACACACACACACACCTCAATCTATTTTTTTGGGGGGGGTCTTTATTGAATAAGATCAGAGAAGAACCTTGGGTTTTATTTCTGCTACCATATTCTTCCCCTCTCTGGTCTGGAGTTCTGAGTAATCTAAGCTAGTTGGTCACAGAGCCCAGGCATCCATCAGTCTCTACCTCCCTACAATAGAAATACAAGGGGACATCATTGTCTCTGGACTTTTCCTTTCCCACCCCATGTAGATTTCTGGATCTAAAAATAGGTCTTCAGCTTTCAAAGCCAGTGCTTAACTGAATGATGTCACTGTAATTTGTATGTTTTGCATATTTTTCCTGTTAGCCAGGTAAACTCAGAGGGATGC
>LR750101.1:185526-238026 GCA_902729485.2 Mus minutoides | reverse complement strand
CACAGATGAGCAGTACCTGGAGGTTGGCATCCATGTTGGTCCTCTGGAATCTACTCCTTATATACATGTGCAAATGTACATGTGCTCCTGTATGTAAACACACACACATGCAAACATACATTATAGAAGAAGAAGAGGAAGAAGAAGAAGAGGAGAAGGAGAAGGAGAAGGAGAAGGAGAAGAAGAAGAAGAAGAAGAAGAAGAAGAAGAAGAAGAAGAAGAAGAAGAAGAAGAAGAAGAAGAAGAAGAAGAAGAGGAAGAAGGACTATTTGTGTCCACTTCCATAATACATGGCCCATGAGTTCTGAATAGGACAAAGTACAGAGAGTTCCTTTAGATGCCTCTGTCACCCCAAACTCTTCATGAGGAAAAACTCATGTGAGGAAGACTGAATGTTGGATGTCAACTTCTTTCTTCTTTGGTCTTTCAGTGTATTTTGAAGTGAAATTTATTACAGCATTATAGAGACCTACAAAAAAATCTACTTTGTGTCCTGGATGAAGATCAAATCTGTGAAACCAATGGGCCTCAAACTGTTTAGTCCTGATGCAGATGTTTGATGGAAGTTTTAAGGAGGCAAATTCAGAACATATTTGAAGAGGGATATATTAGGTTTTTTTTTCATATAGAAAAAAAAAAAGGGGAACTTCAGGAAAGGTCTGTCACACAGTCAAAGGTGCAATCTATCATCGTAGGGAAGGAGTGGTGGCAGGAGCTTGAAACAGCCCGTCAAATTGTGTCCATAGGCAGGAAGCAGAGAAAGATGAGTACTGATGCTCTGGTCACATTTTTCTTTTTATTTCTTCTGGAACCCTAGCCCAGAAAATGGTACTTCTCACATTTAAAGTAGCCTTCCCACTTTAAATGACCCAGTCTAAACATTATTAGATCCTAGTAAACTGTCACATTAACAATCAAGAGGAGAGATCTTGACTAATTATCATCTTCAAATTTAGGAGGGTTGTGAATTTTTTTCAGGTTATTATGTTACAAAGAGAGAGAGAGAGAGAGAGAGAGAGAGAGAGGGGGGCAAGGAGTAAAATCCTCCGATCCTAGGGACTCAGATTCACTTGTGGGTCTGAGTCATAAGTCTCCTCACTGTGGTTGGTATTAGACATTATTTACAGATTTATAAGCTCAGAATTAAACACTCTCACTTTACTTTATGCTATACAATTAGAGAAGCTGACCCAGGGGAGAAAATGCAGAAAAGCTGCCATTGAAAATGGAGTATTTCTTCTCTTGAATGTTTTATCTCTGAGGTGCACTTTCCCTTCTCAATGTACAATTTCCAGGGCTTAGTTTATTGCCTGGTAATGACTGAGGATAATAGCTGCACCTTACTTATTCATGATGAAGTTCTCCTGTATTTTCTTCTCCAGAATATTCCATTGATCATGTTACCTACCCAGATTCTAGGCTCTCTTTTTATTGATGGGATTATTAGTTCACTAACCTCTTAATCACTTATAAACTGATTGATTCAACCTCATTACCTATGCTGTGCTTTACAGAAACTTATCAAAATGCATTTTGTCTAGTTCTTCTTGTGTAGATGCACATGCACATGACCGGATATATGGAAAACTGAAATCCACATCAGGTGCTGTCCCTCAAGTGCTGTCTCTCTTGCTTGGTCCTAGAGTTCATTGATCTAGCCAGGCCCACTGGCCAGTGAGCCTTAGGAAACTACTTGTCTTTGCTTCCAAAGAGCAGAGGGATTATAATCGTGTACTTCCATTCTACATGTATTTTTACCTCTGCTGGATATCAAACTCAGGTTTTCATAGTTGCACAGCATTTAATTGACTCATTGAGCCATTTCCCAGGTACTTAACAGACCTTTTTTCACTACATAGATCAATGCATATTTTATTTGAGAGAAATAAGTGTCTATCAACTTCATGGTAGAGAAGCATGGTAGCAGGGAAACATGGTGACTAAAGCCCAAGGATGAGAGCTTGCATCCTACACTGCAAGCAGGAAGCAGAATAAGCAAAGTGGCAATGGTGTGAAATTCTGAAAGCTCACATCATGCACCTAGCAACACACTTCCTTCAGCAAGCCTAAACCTAAACCTCCCCCCACAGCATCAACAACTAAAAATCATGTTTTCCAGCCTATGGGATCATTCTCATTCAAACTACCATAGGCAACATACCAGGAGACAAATGAAATAAGTTGAAGTATACCTGTTAGGCTGCTAAGTTCAATGTCTAAGGGACAAGACATCAAGACATTCCCATATTTCTCTTGATGGAATACAATCTGATATCTGTAGTTAATTGTTCTATGCTTCACTGATGACTTAAGAACAATATATACTCTGTGTAGAATGTTTGGGAGGACACACCATCATGGAAGGATGTCATTGAGTTTCACTTTCCTAGTGAGATATGAACAAATATTTATTCATCTCAGATAGAGGGCACTAATACCAGGTCCAAGAGACAGATTCACCCAAGTCTCAATAAGTGAACCAATGAGTATGTTGAACATATTTACACAGCACTTTGAAGGGATACTTACTGAAACATGACTGACACTCAAGAAGTTGTATCACCTTGAAGTTATACCAAATCCTGAATGATAACCTGCATCCTGGAGGCTCCCTTTCAGTTGACCTTCCATATTCTATATATGCTTGCATCTTCCAAGATAACTTGAAGATGGGATGAGGAAGGAAGGAGTAATGTCTGGAATCCTTGGTAAGAGTACTGTGACCCTCTCCTCTCCCCTTCTACTAAAGAGTCTACAACTCTACCTCTATATTGTTCTGATAAATTAGTCATCATGGCTATGGAGCTAGACAATTTCTACTCCAAAATAACCATCCTATTA
This sequence comes from Mus minutoides, assembly GCA_902729485.2. Taxonomy (NCBI): domain Eukaryota; kingdom Metazoa; phylum Chordata; class Mammalia; order Rodentia; family Muridae; genus Mus; species Mus minutoides. Next base: position 235,185 of record LR750101.1, on the reverse strand, counting down.
TTCTCCCAAATCTATACTACATTATAGTGCATTGTTTACTATGTGTGGTTATGTTAATTTTCAATGTATTGACTGAATACTACTCTGTGCCAGTCAGCCAAGAAAAAAAGCAAAGTAAAGGCAGGTCATATATTCCTTGTCTTGGAGGAATCCATAGGATGATGGAGAAAGTGCTCCTTGGTCCTCAGTAGATCAATATGATATATTTGATATCAGAGTTAAGATCTTTGGAGCCAGAAACTGGGTTAAGATTTCTAGGGAACTGGAAGGAAGGAAGGAAGGAAGGAAGGAAGGAAGGAAGGAAGGAAGGAAGGAAGGAAGGAAGGAAGCTAAGTTGGAACAACTATATGAGAAGGAGTTCTATATGGAAAGGATGGAACCTTTGTTGTTGTTGTTGTTTTTTTTTTTTTGTTTTGTTTTGTTTTGTTTTGTTTGTTTTTTGTTTTTTTTAGACAGGTTTTCTATGTGTAGCCCTGGCTGTCCTGGAACTCACTCTGTAGACCAGGCTGGCCTAGAACTCAGAAATTCACCTGCCTCTGCCTCCCAAGTACTGGGATTAAAGGCATGTGCCACCACACCCAGCTAGGATGGAACCTTTGTGCACTTGGACTGGGAAATACAAATGCACATAAAAGTTATTGCATAGAGACATTGGTGTGTTTGCTATAGGGGATGAAGGATGGAATGAGGTGGTATCAGATGGTGGAATGTGTGATGATTGTGTATGTTTGTGTATGTGTGTGAATGCACACATGAAAACTAGAGGTCAACATAAGAGTCATTCCTCAGAAGCTGTCTACCATTACTTTGAGATTTATCTCTTACTTGGACCAGTGGTTTTTCAAGTAGACTTGACAGGCTAGCCTGAAAATCTAGTGGATCTGCCTGTCTTCACCCTCCCAATGCTAGGATTATGAACACTGATTTTTCAAGCATGCCTTCTCCTCTCATGATAACACTACAAGCACTTTCTTCATGGGTTATTTACTTATCCCTAGATCACTGAATTTCTTATCAGTGAGCTAATTTTATCCGTTTAAAATATTGTGAATGTGTTAGCCATATAATCTAGTAGAATTTGAAACACACCTGTCACATCCATGCAACTCTAGGGTCTACTGAAGAAAGGGAACCTAGATGGATTACAGAAATAGTGTATCAGCTTTACTCTTCCCTGCATTCATGGCTAGCATAGATCCAACTTGGCATTCAACATATTTCAATATTTTTGCGTTTGTGTTTCAGCTCCTTATATTTCCTGGATAATCCCTACTGTTCTGGGTGAATGTTAGAATCTTCAGCAACTTTGTCCTATAAAGCTCTGTCAATTTGCTCTAGGGCAAAGTTAATTGGAAAACAAAATTGTGATGGTGGAGCAGCTTAATCCATTATATATGTCCCATAAAGTTGTCAGTTAAAAGTGCTACGATGTTTTAGTACATTATGAATCATATATGATATTCACATCCAGAAAATGTATCCTTAGTTTTGGCTGAATTGCTATTCTAGCTGAGTTAAAGGATCTTCTTAACTCCACCAATGGATCTGCTAATATGGGGATTGTGCATCAGACTAATGAGTGAGGATTCCAGCGAGAGGTCTCATAGAATCTCTAAGACCATGTTGGAGAAGAATCCATCTTCCTTCTTGATAACTGAGATTTCTCAGGGAGCCTTAGGCAATGGCTCAGCTGCCTGTGGTTGATTCTGTTTTGTTCTATTACGACAGACCTTGGTGATGCACTTATTGCCATATGTTTCAATGAGATCAAATAAAGTAGGAAATTGAGTGAGTATCATATAATTGGTAAAAGAGGGGTAGAGGGCTAAAAAAGATGGAGATGAAGAAGGGCTATGTCTCAACTAACATTTTTAGAAGAAGTCTTTTGCTTGAAATTAAAGAAAGCATCAACTGAGTAAATATGTGGTTTGAGTCTGTGAACTTATAGGGAGAAGGGACATACTATTCTATAAAATTCATTACTCATGGCTTTCTTTTAGAGTCAAATCTAACTAGTATGGAAGAAGAAATAAATAAGAAAATTAATCTTGGCTTTCAGCAACAGAATGTTGAATAAGGAAAATATGGCATATATAGGCTTTAATGATTTTAGCAGTAAAAAATGCAATAAGTTTTGTTGTTTTTGTTGTTATTGTTGTTTGGATTTTTCTAGGAAATTAGATTCAACTGGAGATAAATTTTTAATCATATCAAGCAAATTGCAGAAATAAAAAAAATCACACATTTTCTCTCATTTATGAATTTTCACTTATATATACATATACAAGATTGCATGTGTGTGTGTGTGTGTGTGTGTGTGTGTGTGTGTGTTATTGTTTATGTGATGTTGCATGCATAATTGTGAGTATGGGTGGATTCATTAATGTGTTCTTTTTTTTTTATTTTTTTTTTTTGGTTTTTCGAGACAGGGTTTCTCTGTATAGCCCTGGCTGTCCTGGAACTCACTCTGTAGACCAGGCTGACCTCGAACTCAGAAATCCGCCTGCCTCTGCCTCCCGAGTGCTAGGATTAAAGGCGTGCGCCACCACGCCCGGCCATTAATGTGTTCTTAAGTGAAGAATACAGATTATTATGTATCTTTATTTCCCTTTCTTCCCTCCTTCCCCCCTCACTCAAGGGTCTTTTATTTAACCTGGAGACCGGCTAGCCAATGAGATTCTCAGATCCTCCTGACCTCTGGAGTGCTAGGGTTATAGACTGATACACACACACAATTTTTTTCTTACAGGATTTCTCTTGACCTGAGCTCAAATCCTCCTGTGTTTTTGATAAGCATTTTAACCTACTGAACCATCTATCTCCCCAGCCCACAAGGAGTAACTTTCTGAAACAGCTTGTGGACCACTGGGAGTGTGCAACAAAACCCAGGGGACTGTATGGCTCTGGAGAAGTGTAGAGTAGTATAGTGTTTTGCAGGGAGAAGAAAGTTACCATGGAAGAGGGAGAAAGCATAGTTATATGGCATGTTCAACGACACACTACAGTGGGAGATCCTGGTGACAGATCACAGTCAGAACTTCAAGTTTTCTCATCCAAATACCAGGTTCAACAAAACTGAAGCCCCCTTCATAGAGAGCTTCTGCCTGCTTCTTAATATTGTTTCCAAAGGAAGTGAAAAGTATTAGAGAGTTTTTAGTTCTGGTTATTGATTCTGCTCTTGATGTGTACTTTCATAAAACAAGGTCCCTGTCACTTTATAATCTGGAGCAAACATGTCAATCTTTTTTTTTTCAACTCTTTTCTTTTTTTTTTCCAACTTTTATTAGATATTTTCTTCATTTACATTTCAAGTGTTATCCAGAAAGTTCCCTATACCCTCCCCACTCCCGGCCCTGCTCCCCTACCCACCCGCTCCCACTTCATGGCCCTGGCGTTCCCCTGTATTGGGGCATATAATGTCTGCATGACCAAGGGGCCTCTCTTCCCAATGATGGTCAACTAGGCCATCCTCTTCTATATATGCAGCTAGAGACATGAGCTCAGGGGGTACTAGTTAGTTCATGGTTATTCTTCCACCTAGAGAGTTGAAGACCCCTTCAGCTCCTTGGGTACTTTCTCTAGCTCCTTCCTTGGGAACCCTGTGTTCCATCTAATAGCTGACCGTGAGCTTCCACCTCCATGTTTGCCAGGCATTGGTATAGTTTCCCCCGAGACAGCTATATCCGGGCCCTTTCAGCACTATCTTGCTGGCATATGCTATAGTGTCTATGTTTGGTGGCTGANTCAGGATGATGGCCTCCAGATCCATCCATTTGCCTAGGAATTTCATATATTTATTGTTTTTAATAGCTGAGTTGTACTCCATTGTGTAAATATACCAAATTTTTTGTATCCATTCCTCTGTTGAGGGACATCTGGGTTCTTTCCAGTTTCTGGCTATTATGAATAAGGCTGCTATGAACATAGTGGAACATGTGTCCTTATTACCAGATGGAATATCTTCTGCATATATGCCCAGTAGAGGTATTGCAGGATCTTCCGGTAGTATTAGTATACTTTTCAGGAATCTTTTTTCCTTCCCTCCTTTCCTTCCTCCCTCCCTCCTTCCCTCCCTCCCTTCCTTCTCCCTTTACTTCCTTCTTCCACCTCCTCTCTTTCTTTATTTCCATTTTATGGACCCCTAGAACCTCCAGCTCCCGTGTAGAGCTGGATTTCACTCTGTACCTCAGAGAGATTATTTATGGACTGACATTGTATTCATGAATGACTGATGAGTGGGTGGCTTGTCCTGGACATATGCTTACCTCAATTCTTTGGTAGGAGGGTTAAATCCAGTTCAGGCTTAACTAGTGTTGATTACACTGTTAGCCAAATTTCTCTTTATTCTCATCATAAGAACTATTTACCAAGTTTACCACATATAGTTTTACTGTGAATTAATTATTTACTTTCTTTCAAAAGTAGTTCTTGGGATTAGAGGGATGACTCAAACAATAGTGTTCACTATACAAGCATGAAAGCTCAGCTTGATGCCCAGTATCCAAGCAAAAAGTCAGATAGAAAACCAAAAAAAAAAAAAAAAAAAAAAAAAAAAAAAAAAAAAAAAAAAAAAAAAAAAAAAAAAAAAAAAAAAAAAAAAAAAAAAAAAAAAAAGAAAAGAAAAGAAAAGAAAAGAAAAGAAAAGAAAAGAAAAGAAAAGAAAAGAAAAGAATCTAGAATGATGTAAGCACTTGTAAGTCCAGTTCTGGACAGGTAGGGAGAGACATTTCCTGGGGCTCTACCTGCGAGCCTCTTCAGAACCTGTCACTTGCTAATTTTATCTTTTCCTAAGACAATTTACTTTCAGTTTATTTTGGAACCACTTAGGCAAAAGTTCAGAGTGGTTGAGTTGTTACCAGGGAGGGCAGTTACTCTGTGGATTCTCATGTATGACTATCCAGCAGCAACATCAAATCAGATCTTTCTACTGGAAGAAAGTATGTCTGCTGCTCTGAGGTCACTGTGCTTTTATTATTCAAACAGGTGGTGAGTTGAGAGATAGTCTAGCAATGGTTTCCTTTCTATCTGATCTTGGCTGACTCTGCTCTCTGTCTCTGGATGGTTATAATATTTTTTCCAATTTTTTATTAGATATTTTCTTCATTTACATTTTAAATGCTATCCCGAAAGTCCTCTATACCCTCCCCAATATCTGCCATGCTCCCCTACCCACCCACTCCCACATCTTGGCCCTGGCATTCCCCTGTACTGGGGCATATAAAGTTTGCAAGACCAAGGGGCCTCTCTTCCCAATGATGGCTGACTAGGCCATCTTCTGCTACATATGCAGCTAGAGTCATGAGCTCTGGGGGTACTGGTTAGTTCATATTGTTTTTCCACTTATAAAATTGCAGACCCCTTCATCTCCTTGGGTAATTTTTCTAGCTCCTCAATTGGGAACCCTGTGTTCCATCCAATAGCTGACTGTGAGCATCCACTTCTGTATTTGCCAGGCACTCACATAGCCTCACACGAGACAGCTATATCAGGGCCCTTTCAGCAAAATCTTGCTGGCGTATGCAATAGTGTCTGTATTTGGTGACTGATTATGGGATGGATCCCCGGTTGCAGGAGTCAATGGTTGGTCCATCCTTTTGTCTCAGTTTCACACTTGATCTCTGTAACTCCTTCCATGTGTGTTTTGTTCCTAATTCTAAGAAGGGGCAAAGGGTCAACACTTTGGTCTTCGTTCTTCTTAAGTTTCATATGTTTTGCAAATTGTATCTTGGGTATTCTAAGTTTCTAGGCTAATATCCACTTATCAGTGAGTACATGTTATGTGAGTTCTTCCATCCAGTGGAAAAAAAGACAGCATTTTCAACAAATGGTGCTGGCACAACTGGCAGTTATCATGTAGAAGAATGTGAATTGATCCATTCTTATCTCCTTGTACTAAGGTCAAGTCTAAGTGGTTCAAGGAACTCCACATGAAACCAGAGACACTGAAACTTACAGAGGAGAAAGTGGGGAAAAGCCTCGAAGATATGGGCACTGGGGAAAAATTCCTGAATAGAACAGCAATGGCTTATGCTGTAAGATCAAGAATTGACAAATGGGACCTCATAAAGTTGCAAAGCTTCTGTTAAGGCAAAACATACTGGCAATAAGACAAAAAGGACACCAACAGATTGGGAAAGGATCTTTACCAATCCCAAATCAGATAGGGGACTAATATCCAATATATATATATAAATAACTCAAGAAGGTGGACTCCAGAAAATCAAATAACCCCATTAAAAAATGAGGCATAGAACTAAACAAAGAATTCTCAACTGAGGAATATGGACTGGCTGAGAAGCACCTGAAAAAATGTTCAACATCCTTAATCATCAGGGAAGTGCAAATCAAAACAACACTGAGATTCCACCTCACACCAGTCAGAATGTCTATGATCAAAAATTCAGGTGACAGCAGATGCTGGTGAGGATGTGGAGAAAGTGGAACACTCCTCCATTGTTGGTGGGATTGCAAGCTTTTACAGCCACTCTGGAAATCAGTCTGGCTGTTCTTCAGAAAATTGGACATAGTACTAATGGAGGATCCCACAATACCTCTCCTGGGCATATATCCAGAAGATATTCCAACTGGTAATAAGAACACATGCTCCACTATGTTCATAGCAGCCTTATTTATAATAGCCAGAAGATTGAAAGAACCCAGATGTCCCTTAACAGAGGAATTGATACAGAAAATGTGGTACATTTACACAATGCAGTACTACTCAGCTATTAAAAACAATGAATTTATGAAATTCCTAGGCAAATGGATCTGGAGGGTATCTTGGTGAGTGAGGTTATAATTTTGATTGTTGTTTCTTTTCTGGTTCTGGGGAAACACCCAGGTCTCTTTACCTTGAATCTCCCTAATCTTTCCTGCCATGTGACTCTCTGAATTGACCCTTAAGCATATACAGGCTAGGGATACCTTTCTCATAGCTTGTTTAGGCACACAATTGGCCTAAGATGTTTCAAAAATACAATCGGCTTGTTGTTTATTCAGATAGAGAATGTACAATGCTATAATACACTCAAGAGATCACAGAAAAATACAAAGGAGAGAGAAGGAATTACTACTCATAACAAATGATTGAAATTAGAAAATTCTAGATGTCAAAGAATTATTTGGTATTCTGTGAAAAAATATCATAAAAGAGGCTTATTGGAAATGGATTCAATAGTGTGGCTATGCCATCATCTACAGAGAGTAAATACTCTAAGTATAAATAGCTTATCACTCACTTCTGCTCTGTGAAACATCTTTCTAATATTTTTAAGAAATATAAATAAGGCTGAGGAGGTAGATTAGTTTGGAAAGCACATGGCAAATAATCATGGAGACCTGAGTCTAGTCTTCAGAACTCATATAAAATGGTCATCCCTCATGATTCACACTCATTATCCCAATGATGAGTGAGTGAAGACAGGACAAGGCCTGGGCAAGATGGAGAGCTCCAAGGAGATGATGCTCTGCTCACATGTGCACACACAATCATGTACATCCATGCACACAGCTGAACCCATATATTCATGAACATTATACACACACACACACACACACACACACACACACACACACACACACACACATTAAATCAAGATGTAGATCTGAGGTTTCTCTATATTTGTCATCTGTCAAGTCCTATAAACACTGTACAAAGTTCAGATAAATGAGCAATTGCCAAGCCGTGGGGAGGCCCAGTCTTTCGAAATAATGTAGGGAACTCCTGGGAAATAAAGCCCACGGTTTACTGCTATGTGTAGCTCACACTCAGAACTAAATCTTCAAAATGAGCTGTTTGTCTCCCTTATCTGATCTGCAACTTCATTGCAGTTCTAAGTCCAGATCTGCCACAATTTACATGATACATAAGGCTAATTATTTTGCTAAACATGTAACATTAAGGTGTATTTTTAAAATCTTATATTCAAAGATTTCAGAATATATAAATAAAAAAGAGAAGTTTTTACTTCTCTAGTTCTTTGAAACCTCATGTATATATGCCATGTGCAAAGTGTTTTTAATTTTATTCTTTGATAGTTTTATGCATTTATATAACAAATTTCCATAATTTTCCATTCCTGTGTCTCATCCCCATCCTCCCCCTGGTGGAGCCAATCTCAGTAAGCCCCCTTTGACTTTCATGTCTCCATTTTATAGGTGACCACTGAATTGAATTATAGTTGCTTATGCAAGTGGGTGTGAGAGGCTACTTATTGGAGTATGGTCAACGTAGAAACTTGAAATGGGCCTCAGTGTTGGAAGTGGGATGATAGGCTGCTCATGTCTATGTGGAACAGGTTCAGGAAACATCCCAGAAGATGAATTAGGGAAAAAATAAATGCCAAAGAATGAGAAATATGAAGACAAAAATATGTTGTCTGGGCATGATATAGCTATTTCACTAATGTACTCACTGCATAAGACCTGTGCAAGATCAGCCCCTGGAATCCTTGTGGATGAGGGAAGTAACCTGACATTCCACCCTACCATAAAGGATGATTGAAGGTTAACTATAGTTGAGGGATGTGTGTTGTTTCCATTAGTGGTATAGTCACTGACATGTTGCCACATGCAAAATACTCCTGTAGTTAATGGTTGGTTATGTAGAATTTCTCCAAATATAAGTATTTGATAGACATCCAGTATTTTTAAACTGCATGTTAAATTGTTACTGTGATTCAAATTATGTGTATTTATTTTCAATGTACTTCTTCCAGAAAGAAAAAAAAAAGTTCAAATCTTTTTTTTTTTTTTTTTTGATTCACTAAAGCATCAAAAGGTTAAAACATACTGCTGATTTTAATGGACCTCCATATTCTGCTTTTATCATTACTTATTTTCAGTCTTCTACAGTAAGAATTTGACTTGTGGTTGACTTTTTGCTGCTAACACATAGTGCAGTAGCAACATATCTTGAGTTCTGATTTGTATTGCTTTACACATTATTATATTGATCAGAACTGCACCTTTGAATTATGAGAGGATGAATTGTGACCGATTGAGCAAAGTAGCTGAGGAGACATTGGTCATTAAGTGGATTCCAATAGAGCCAATACCCAGTGAAATGCTCTGGGCATGCGAAACATGTAGAGAATCACTCATTCTTTGAGAGAATAGTATAGGAGTGAGAGGGTCAACAGGAATGGACAACTGGACATGATCTGGAATCACCAAGAAGATAAACATAAATTAAATCAACTGAAACACAAGGACCATGCTGTGTCCCAGGGTTCTAGATTGAGAGAGAGGGAAGAGGGAGGTGAGCATCAGCATTCACTTCTTTGCATCCATACTGTGCTGTGATCAGTTGCCTCAAGCCCTAGGCATCCTGATGAATTGCCACCAAATGCAGACACTACTGCATACGACAGCAGGATAATGCTGAAAGAACCCTGATATAGCTGTCTCCTGTGAGGCTTTGACAGTCCCTGACAAATACAGAAGTGGATGCTCACAATCATCTATAGGGCAGAACACAGGGTCCCCAAAGTAGGAGCTAGAGAGAGTACACAAGAGCTGTAGGGGTCTGCAACCCTTTAGTTGGAACAACAATATGAACTAATCAGAACCCCCAGAGCTCATGTCTCCAGCTGCATATGTATTAGAAGATGGCCTAGTTGGCCATTATTGGGGAAGAAAGGCCCTTGATATAGCAATGTTTATATGCCCCAGTACAGGGGGATGCCAGGGCCAAGTAGTGGGAGTGGCTGGGTAGGGGAGCAGGGTGGGGTGAGGGTATAGGGGACTTAAGGGATAGCACTTGAAATGTAAATGAAGAAAATATCTAATAAAAATGTGGGGAAAAAAGAAAGAAATGTGAGCCAAAAGAAACCTTTATCACTGCACCAAGGAGGTACCTTCCGCAGTGACATGAGGAGAGGTAGTCAACTCTCAGCAGAGTATCACACAGCCAAATGGAGAGAGATTCCTTGCAGCCTCTTCTTGCTGAAAAATTTCTGGAGCCTTTAATTAGTCAGGGCTCAGAAGAGATCACAACACCTCCTTTTCTTCCCAATGTCCTATATTTTTCCTTGTGCTTCTACAATCCGTGGAAAAGCACATGGATGACTTTAGACAATTGCAGTGACTGTGAATTTAAAGAGAAGCTGGAAACAAACAGATGTTCCTCAACAGAGGAATGGATACAGAAAATGTGGTACATTTACCCAATAGAATACTACTCAGCTATTAAAAACAATGACTTAATGAAATTCACAGGCAAATTGATGTGACTTGAAAATATCCGGAGAGAGGTAACCCAGTCACAAAAGAACACACATGGTATGCACTCACTGATAAGTGGATATTAGCCCAAAAGCTTGGAATACCCAATTCACAGACCACATATAGCTCAAGAAGGAAGACCAACATGTGGATGCTTCAGTGCTTCTTAGAATGAGGAACGAATTACTCAAAGGAGGAAATATGAAGACAAAATTTGGAGCAAAGAGTGAAGAAAAGGCCATCCAGAGATAGCCTCACCTGGGGATCCATCCCATATACAGTCGCCACACCTGGTTGCTACGGTGAATGGCAGGAAGTGCTTGCTCATGAGAGCCTGATATGTCTGTCTCCTGAGAGGCTCTGGCAGAACCTGACCAATACAGAGGTGAATGCTGCCAGCCAACCTTTGGACTGAGCGCAGGAGTCCCCTAGGGAGAATGGAGAAGGAACTGAAAGAGCTGAGAGGGTCTGCAGCCCCATGGGGGAGGAGCAACAGTGTCAACTGGCCAGATCCCCCACCCAGAGCTCCCAGGGACTTGACCACAAACCAAAGAACCATGGAGGAGCCATGGCTTCGGCCTTGTATGTGGCAGAGGATGGCCTTCTTGGTCATCAGTGAGAGGAGTGGCCCTTGGGCCTGAAGATGTTCGATGCCCCAATTTAGGGAAATGCTTGGGCGGGAGGACAGGAGTAGGTGGATGGGGGAGCACCCTTCTAGAGACAGAGGAAGGGGTGATGGGATAGGGATTCCAGAGGGGAGACCTGGAAAGGGGATAACGTTTGGAATGTAAATAAAGAAAATATCTAATAAAAGAAAACAAGAAACTTCAAAAAAAAAAAAAAAGAACAAAATTATCACACACAAGGAAAAGAACTAATCATGTTTACTTTGCACATCCACAGCACTGAGATTAAAAGCTGATCATGCACTTATCACATAAAGTTATTATTTTTTCTAATAGCACTGTCATAGTCAAAATGCTAACTGTAATAAATCCCTGGCTAAATTTTTATTATGAAATAGAACAATCAATCCTACATGTGTCACTTGTTAACTAGAGGATCTAAACATTCAGCCTCTTCAGGCCTCAGATCATGATTTTATTTTTAAAAATAAGGAAAGGCAGAATAGCTGTTTCTGGAGATTTCTAGCTGAATTACAAAATAATTTTTACATCTATCAGATGTTGTATGCAGTTTTGAAAAACTATGTGGTGTAAGAATGGTTCATTGTGGTGTAAGAATGGTGCACTGTGATGTAAGAATGTTGCATTGTGATGTAAGAATGTTGCATTGTGATGTAAGACTGGTGCATTGTGATGCAAGAATGGTGCATTGTAGTGTAAGAATGGTTTATTGTGGAGTAAAAATGGAGCATTGTGATGACCCAGTAGTGCATTGTGATATAGGAATGGAACATTGTGGTGTAATAATAGTGCATTGTGATGTAACAATGGAGCATTGTGATGTAGCAATGGAGCATTGTTATGTAACAGTGGATCATTGTGATGTAGCAATGGAGCATTGTGATGTACCAATGGAGCATTGTGATGTAAAAATGGAGCATTGTGATGTAACAATGGTACATTGTGATGTAGCAATAGAGCATTGTGATGTAACAATGAAGCTTTTTAATGTAAAAAAACAAAACAAAACAAAAAAAAAACTATGTGGTTATTTATATTATGCTTTCCTGTAATACTACAAAGTCCTAAATCAATTATAAAAGAATATATTTGTTTCTATATTAAATTTATGTTTATGAGAACAATAGGTAAGTATATTTTTGAAATAAAAGCATGAACACTAACAAAGAAATATCATGCCAGCATTCAACTATCAAATTCTGGGTGGAGTAAAGAGATAGTTCTGAAAATCCAAAATACCTCAAAATAGAGCTTCTGGTAACTTTGCCATGCAGTGGGTGGACCTGCTGTTGACCTTTGAGTGTGTAACAGAGGAGGCTGTGGTCACCCATAGCATCTGCCAAGGTGACCAAAGTGTGATCTTAGGAAATCAGTCTTGCAATGACTGCAAATTAGCAAACTGAAACTCAATCAATTGATTTGTGTTGTATGTGGAGAAAGCCTGTGTGAATAAAATGGGAAGGTCAGCCAGAGACCAAGCAAGGACAGCTCCAGGACTCAGGGATTTTGCCATGCCTGGTGGTAACTACATGGCGATGTACCAGCTTTCTGCCAGAAGGAACTGCTCTCGGTTAGTAGTATATGAAAGCATTTTCGCATACTGATGTGCTAATATTTTGAAATTCATTCTTGAACTCACAACCTGGCCATTCAATTTCACATCCTGTACACTGAGAAAAAGGGTTTTAGAAGTTTAATTTTAGATGTGAGAATAGAAATGCCCCACAGTGCAGAAGGCTATTAAATGACAAACGAATAGTTTACATGGCTCCCAATTGTGATTCGACATTTCTTATATGCAGATGACTCAGGTACAACTCTCTTCACTGCTATAAATCAGTTGCATTCAGCCATGTGGTTGTCAGTTTTTAGACATCAACTTTCTATAACCTAGAATTACTGCAAAGAGAGTTTCAGTTGAGGATTTCATCAGGTTGACCTGGTGTGGAATTGTCTTAATTGTTAATTATTATCAGAAAACCCAGATCACTGTGGAAAACATTATTACCTGGGAAGGTAAAGTGAATTATTTTTATTGCTTAAAGTTTTCATATAAAAACCATTGCTGATGATGTGAGTAAATCATCAAAATAAAAATAAAAATTTCTATGTCATTTGGAAGAGCTTTTTTATACTTAGCATGTGTGCGTGTGCGTGTGCATGTGTGTGTGTGTGTGTGTGTGTGTGTGTGTGTGTGTGATAAATATGGGAAAAGGAAGCAAAACATAGCATCTCACGTTTCTTCACAGTCTAGATTTTGTCTTCACTTCACTGCATGTTTTTAAACTCTGCTTTAAAATGGCTGAAGGACAGGCCATCCAGTGACTGTCCAACTTGGTGATCCAGCCCATATACAGTTACCAAACCCAGACACTATGGTGAATGCCAACAAGTGCTTACTGATAGGAGCCTGATAGCACTCTCATGAGGGGCTCTGCCAGTGCCTGACAAATACAGAAGTGGATGCTCACAGCCATCCACTGGACTGTGCACAGGGTCTCCAATAAAGGAGCTAGAGAAAGGACACAAGGAGCTGAAGGTGTTTGCAACCCCGTAGGAAGAACAACAATATGAACCAACCAGTACCCCCAGAGCTCCCGGGGACCAAACAAACTAACCAAAGAGGGACCCATATCTCCAGCTACATATGTAGCAGAGGATGGCCTTGTGGGACATCAATGAGAGGAGAGGTCCTTGGTCTTATGAAGGCTCAAAGCACCAGTGTAGGAGAATGCCAGGACAGGGAAACAGGAGTGAGCAAGGGGAGGGGGAATGGGATGGGGTGGAGGAGAAATGAGAAAAGAGGATAAAATTTGCAATGTAAATAGAGAAAACATCTAATAAAAATCTACTTGTGAGTACATTTGAACAAAAAGGCAAATTTATTCTCTGTGGGTCTGAAACATGCATAGATATGCTTTTTAGTTGAAACAAAGCCTTATCATTTGAATGGATTCTAAACACAAGCACTCAAATTGCAGATATTACCTTGAGTATTTCTTTGTATTTTGAATAGGGCTGTAGTGGAAGAGTTCAAGTGGATATTTCATTTATTTATAATATAGATCAATTATTAAGCATCTTTCTCTAAATTTCATGAGCTCTGTTCTAAATCTGAAAATTTAATATTGCACATGTGGTATGTGGCAACAACTCTCCAATCCAGGATCATAGCTGGATAGCTATGAATAAATTATCTTGCCTGTAGCCACAGAGAAGTTCAGGGAAAAAAGAGGAAAACTAAAATGTCTGGTAGACTCGTTTTGGGCATTTAATCCCGACACTGGTCACAGCAGCTGAAAACATCATTTAGTCTTCTGCAAGCTGCTATTCATATGTTTACCCAACATACCAAGTGTCTCAGAAAGGATATCACTCATCCACACTATACAGCTAGGAACTGCCTCAAACTCATGAAATAGATACTTGGGAAAGAAAAACAGTGAATTACTCCCTGCCCTTTCTATTCTGTGATCCTAGGAAATTCCTCAGTACTTCCAAGACAGTTTCAACATTTGAAAATGGACATAGTGATTCACACATATCATATAGGTACATTGTGTTAGACTTGTCCCTAGCATATTTCTGTCTGGGAGTATGTACATAGTCAGTGGTAATTCACTTATTTTAATTAAACTTGTATTGTTATTTTTAAAGCATTGTTTTATTTATTTTTTGAAAATATCATTCATGTATACTATGTACTTAGGTAATACCTACTCTCTACACTACTTCTAGCTCTTCGTGATGTTTGTATGGATTATAAGTATGCACCTTTTTATTTGTGTGTGCAGGTACATGTGAACATATATCTGTGTACATGTGGAAGCCAGAAGTCAGTTGTAGAATTAAATATTAAATAAATAAATCCCATCAGCAAGTTCCCTAACAACCTCAATGGTTTGTGTTTCTGAATAAAAGACACACAGTCAGCATTTTTATTGTAACATACCTTAGACTGCTCAGTAGCTGGGCCACTGCCTAAATTCCAGCACCTCCCACTGATAATTCCATATTAATGGTAATATTAATTCCTGATTTAATTACAATAAAGTGTTTTCAATATTATTCAAATATAACTAAGAGTTGTCAAGGTCCAACAGTTCAGATATACTATATATAGATAGATAGTATTCTAAAGCATCAGAGATCCATAGAATATGGCATTAAAATCATTTGATTATTAATAGATCTTTTGATTAGGAGACATGCCTGTTCCTGACAGGACCACCATCCCACTTCAAAGATGTTGAGCATCATTACCTCCAATGGGAGTCACTTCATTTGTGGCAAGGTTGCCATTGGGTAAGAAATACCCCAATTTCATTCTGCAGACAATTACTGCCCCCCCCCAAAAAAAGACACACAGATGCAAGATAGTCAACTGCTATGCTCTGCCAAGACAGGATAAGCTAGTCCTTCATAATTCCTGCCTCATTTAAGGTCTGTCAGATGGTTCTGGGCCAGAAGACTGGAGAGCAATGTTCTAATGTTATGAGGAATATTGAGAACTGTCCAGGCAGTCAGCTGTCTCTACAAATTGTATAAGTTTTGCAAGCTATGTCTTTGTGCTTCCTACGTATTGAGGTAACATTTAATTTCTTCTCAGGTTTCTGATGGAGTTGAAGATTAGTTATAGACTCATAACCGCAATTCAGTTATTTACCAATAAAGAAATGTCCTAGATTTGAAAGGATGGTTTTCAGATGGTACTACAAGTTAAATTAAACATAATACAGGTATAGAGTTATAAAGTCTTTAGTTAAGATAGATGATAAAATCCTTTTCTCAAATGCCAAATATGATGGACTGGATGTTATAAGTGTGTGTCATACTTTACAATTTATATAATTGTTACAATTACGTTCAATATGTATCTGAAAGAAAGGAGCCTTTTTTCTTATCAGACAAAAAGTGGGAAATGTGGCTGCATGTATTATGAAAGCTAATTATATTCCCCCCAAAACTGCTTACATGATTGTCTGCACATAACATCTGGGAACCTGCCCCCATTTGGTTCTTATTGGTAAATAAAAGATGCCAACAGCTAATAGCTAAGGACAGACAGAGGCAAGTTTTTAAAGAATTTACTGGCCTTGGGAGCAGCCCATTTGGGCAGACTTCTAGGTCCAGAGCAGCCAAGATAGAACACAGAATTTAGTAAGTAGTAATATGTAATTATTAGTGGGAGGTAGTGGAAGTTAGGCAGTTCCAACTTTTTGTCCAATTTAAAAAAAAAAAAAAACTCTTTCAGATATATATTGAGCATAATTATAATAATTATGTAAATTGTAAGGTAAGATATACACTTATAACATCCAGTGTGCTGCCTAAAGCATATTATAATAGAATGTGTGTGTGTGTGTGTGTGTGTGTGTGTGTGTGTGTGTGTGTGTTTCTTTTATTCAGGAATACAAACCATTGAGGTAGGTAGCGAACCTGCCAGCAGAATTTATTTTTTTTATATTTAATTCAAGAGTTTGCTTCTGTGTTATTCCTTAGATATTGTAAAGTACATCTCATATTTTGAGACAGGGCTTCTTATTGTCCTGGAGCTCACCAATTCAGTGCTGTTGGTTGGCCAGTAATCCCCAGAGATTTGCCTGTCTCCACTTCCCGAGGCACCTATGATTAAAAGTGAGTGGTATAGGGCAGGTTTATTTTGTGTATAGTCAGAAGATCCAGATTCAGTTCTGCCTGCTCACACTCTGAGCATGCTGGATTGACAGAGGTATCTACACAACAACACAATACCAGGTTTTTACTTCTGAATTTTGTGCTCTGAAAAGTGGATCCATTTTTACCTTTATTCCAAAGAAAGCTTTAAAAGAGGAGAAACAGTGACTTTCTCTATCCTTTTTTTTTCCTATCAAAAGAAAACTAGGTAATTCCTTATTTTCATAATTAACAAGGACAAAGTCAGAGCCATTAACCAGAAGATCTTGTAAAGAACAAAGCAAAAAGCAACCAATTAACTATGGAGATTCCTCTTAACACAACTAAAAGGGTGATAAAGAACATTCAAACCTCATTAAAACCTGGTGGCAGGGGGTTCAGCCAAGTCTTCTAAGTGAATTTTGAAAGGCATTTATGATGCCTGTTTTCAGGCTCAGTCCTCAGATGTAAGATCTTCTTTTATAGGAAAATGAAGTGACGTTTAATGTCATATTAATGCTGCAATGAACACTCAGTTCCTCTAGATCATAATCTGTACTGTGATATTTGTGAACTACCTGTGTTCCTCAAATCACATTTAGGGAAGATAAAAAATCTAGTAGTGTTTGGATACAGGTCATGGGTTCTGTAATTGGTATTCCAACTATTCACACAGGCCAAAAATAAAAGACCTCTGTTATGCTCTTTCCAACCCTAGCCAAACTGCATCCAATCCAAGTCTCTTTGCAAAAGAGGCATTTTAGCACAGAATCTCTGGATAATCTACATTTAACCTTCTTCCCCTCCACCCTGAAATTTATGTTTTGCAGGGCAAATGATACTGGCTTGTTTTCCTTCAAAGATCACTTGCCTGTAACTCAGATAATTATCATGGATACCAACCGAACAAACTCAGAAGCTGCTTGGAGAATTGGTCCCTTGCGTTGCTATGGTGACAGTGAGTACAACACCCCCTCCTCTCCCCCATTCTCTGAATTGCAGAAACACAAGATAATTTGGTCCCCTTATCCCTTTTTCCTTCAGTGTCCTCCTAGTCACGAAAATTAACCACAATCCCTTTGCTTTTTCAGACCCCATTAAAAGGAAACCAACCATGTCTAAGGGTCCTCTGCTTTACAGGGCACTTCTGGAATGCAGTCTCATTTTCTACGGAAGCGTCTTACCTCCACTTTCCCACCTTCCATACGGAATTCAGCGCTGACATTTCTTTCTTTTTCAAAACCACCGCTTTATCTGGAGTTTTTCTAGAAAACCTTGGAATTAAAGACTTCTTCCGACTTGAAATGAGCTGTAAGTGCCGTCCTTTATGAGTTTAATGTCAGTGGTTCACAGTACAGGGTTCCACTTTATCTGTGCCACCAGCCATCAGTACAGGTTTTCAGTGTCAAGTTAATATCATTGGTTATCAGGAAAATTATCACTGAAGCTGTCAAATTCATGGTAATGGATTATGATTTATCATGTCCTGTCAGTCTTTCATTGTTTCAACAGGATATGTATACTGCAAAAGTAGCCATGCATGTGCACACCTTTTGCAGACTCCATTCTTTATTAAGTCATTCTTTATTAAGCTATTTCTTAGCTGTCACTTTAAGTTGCCATACCCTAACATTACACTCTATGGGAAGCAGGGACAACTACTATTCACCATTCCCTTCATATTCAGGATCCACTTCACAGTTAGAGCCATGTTTCAGAAGTCCATATTTTATGAGTCAGGAAGCTAGCTATTTCAACCAGTAAAGGACTTTCATATAAGCATGAGGACCTGAGTTCAGTTCCTCATAACCCATGTAACATAGCTAGGAATGCCCATAACAGAGGAGGCACAGACAATCAGAGCACTGCTGCTCATCTAACAGGATTAGTGAGTTCCAGGTTCAGAGAGAGACTCTGTTCAAAAAAATATATATACAGGATAATTGAGGAGGAACTTGGACATTGACCTCTAGCAGGCATGATCAAGTAACACACACACACACACACACACACACACACACACATTCACACTTATACATCCACATATACATAGCCACATTCATACACACATTCACACACAGATACACAGGTATACACACACACACACACACACACACACACACACACACACACACACACATGCACACACTTTCTTATCTTCTACAAATAGAAGAGTATAACTAGTCAGCAGCAATTCATGCCTATTTTCCACCTCTTTCTGTAGAAGCAGTATGTGTGCTGGTTTAGATGCATAAGTTGTACCTTTGTAAGAGCCTTGCCCCTATCTGTGACATCTGTGAAATAATGATATGAATGGGAAGACTTTCTACCTTGAGATACTAAATGTCAGCATGCTAACAAAAATGCATGAAAGTACCAAAAGGGAAAAAGTACAATGGTGAATTCAGTTTTATGAAAATGTAACAATATCAATTAATCTGTGTCAGTAAGAATAACTTTAAAAGTCTATAGGTTTGTATTTCTGCAAAGTTATCAATGACTTCACTAAAGTTGATTTTCTGTATTGTTCATGTTCAAATTAGAGTACAAATTGTATTAGTTTGTTTATCTTCTATTAACAATCTTCTAGATTGTTTTTTATATTTTATTCATTTTAATAAGATCTTTTTTCATAAAAAACTCATAGATATTTAAAATGTTTGGGAAGATTTTTCAACACAAGGACAAGTTCGGTAAAGCACATCATTTTTTAATAATAAACTTTAAACATTTTAAGAGTGTCCAAAATGTTTGAGTAACCAAAAATCCTCCCCAAAATATCTTAATGTGGAATACATCACAGATTTCTCTCCAATTTCGTAGAAAGTGAACAGAATTACCAAGATTTTGCAATGGCTTGAGTTCTTCTGACACCTATGTTTATATACATTCAGATTACAGAGTGTAGTGGGAAAATATACCAATGACAGGGAGACACTGCTTTCTTACTCTTAAAAGCAATCACATTCACCTGACTTTTCATGGGGCCAGAGGAGTAAGTGCAACTACTCATATTAACTGTTCTCCAGGATATAATATTTACTAAGTGTGAAGTCACAAAATGTATTCATTTAAGGGTCACTTGCACTTTGTTAAAAATTAACAGGGACTTTCAGGTACGTGTGCCTTTGGCTATGGGGTGATATGTCATTAACATTCCGTACAATCACCAGGGAGGGATGATTATAAGACAATAAGCAAGTATAGAGGGCTTGAGAGAGAGCTCAGGCAGTGGAGCACTTACTCTGCAAGCAAGATAACCTGAACTTTTCTCAGCTCATGTGAAAAATAAAAAAGGCAGATATGGTGTAGTTGTAGGTGATTATAACCCTAGTTTGGAGGAGATAAAAAGAGTCCTTTTAAGCCAGTGGGGGGGAAAAAACTGCCTCATACTATGCGGTTGGGATGCATCCTGAGGTATGACACCACGGCTGTCTTCTAGTGTCTCCATGAATGTGCACACACATGAATGAGCACCTCTGTACATATGTGTACCAGCATATCCATGTGTGGACACACACAAACACACAGATAAGTAAACAGATGTAATGTTAAACACACTTTCCACTCTCTGCTGCTTTTCAGTTCTTTACACTGAATGCTCTTCATTCCCTGTACCCACCTGGCTCTGCCTCTGCTCTTGCCACAGCTGCTTGAGCTTGTCCTTCGGCATCCCTATATCTTTGTCTGTGTGGATGTTTTCCAATAGTCTGAGTGAGCTCATCGACCGGATCACAGCGATGTAGCTCCATGAGACACTCTTGAAAGCTAAGCAAACATTTTAACCACAGATATGGGAAATTTGAGAGTTCAACAAAAGGAGACAAATCCATTTGTAGGAGGTAATGGTGGAAGGCTTTGTGTGAGTATATAGCAGATGGGTCAGCAGCTAAGTGTTTCCTTTGTAGTTTCAGACTATGCACAGGAAAGAAAGTGTGTCTGTGTTACATTTTACTTTTTTATAGTCCAAGGTCTCCAGATACATTAATGGAGAAAGCTCTTGTGATATTGGTGTAAAATAAAAAATCTTCTATACCTAACTTGATCAGGCTCTGGAAAGCATGTTGAATGCCAACCATTCCCTAATGAGAACATAATAACCTTAATGTATAAAAAAAATCAGGTGCTGCAGTATTTTCATTCACTAAACCCATAGTCGACGTTATGCTGTATTATCACAAGTTAATGAACAATGATTGACTGTTGATTACAGATCCGTGTAAAATTTGTACTGTGTGTCAGTGCACTGTTCCATGTGTTCTGTAGGCATTCTTTAAAAATTCAAATTAGTACTAAATTTAAGAAGCACAAAACTATCACATAATTGTTTAGTGTTTACTCTCAGCATACTGTCAAATATTAGTAAGCACATACAATTGGCATTCATTTTTTTAAGTGTAAGGCTTAAGTCTGGGGATGTATTTCAGTAGTAGAGTAGAGAACTGGCACACACAAGACTCAGAAATCACTACTTATCACTCAACAATAATAAATATATAAACATAAAATCGGAAAACTATAAGGCCTTATGGTTGGTAAATTAATTAATATTATTGCTGTTACTACTACTGTAAAGGAATAAAGCTCAAACAAGATGTCAAAACCCTTACATGTGTTAGATGTTGACACAATCACATTACTCATTGAAGCAGACTTTTTTAAGAAAATATTTTTATTTAAATTCCAAATGTTGCCACACTTCCAAGTCCCCACTCCAAAAGTTCATTGACTATTTCCCCTTCCCTTTTGCCTCTGAAAGGCTGCTCCTGCACTCCCCAACCTATCCAACCCTACCTCACACGTACCCCACCACACAAGCTCCCTTTCCCAGAGATATCAAGTATCTATAGAATTAGATACATCCTTTCACACTGAGGCCAGATAAAGCAGTGCTCTGCTACATATGTGCTGGGGGCCATGGACCAGCCCATGTAGGGTCTTTGGTTGGTGGGTTAGTCTCTGGTAGCTCCCATGGGTCCATCTTCATTGATACTATTGGTCTTTATATGGAGTTGCCATCTCCTTCAGCTCCTTTAATACTTCCCCTAACACTTTCACAGGAGTCCAGACCTCAGCCAATGTTTGGCTGGACATATCTGCATCTGTCACAGTCAGCTGCTGGTAGAGCTTCACAGAGGATACTCATGCTAGGCTCCTGTCTGCAAGCATAACATGGCATCAGTAATAGTGTCAAGGTTTAGTACCCACCCATGGGATGGATCACAAGGTGGGCCAGTTACTGGATAGCCTTTCCTTCAACTCTGCTCCATTTTTGTCCTTGCAATTCTTTTAGACAGGAAAAATTCTCGGTCAAAAATTTTGAAGGTATGTTGGTGACCCCATCCCATCATTAGGGTCTACTACAGGTGGTTTCTTAAGGTTCTATCTCTCCACTGTTTCTCATTTTGGCTAAGGTCATCCCAATTGACTCCTGAAAGCCTCTCACATTCTTGGTCTCTGAGATTTTCTAGAAGATCCTCCACCCTATTCTCACCCTCTGAAGATGAATATTTCCATTTATTGTTCTGGCCATCTGAGCTCCCCTCATGTCTTCTCTCATATCTAATCCTGCCTGCCTAATCCTCTTGCCCTCTCCTCTCCTACCCAGATACCTCCCTTAAAGATGTACTTTTTATGCTAGAGAGCTCATAGCAAGAAATCCTGCACACCAGTTTCTTGGAAAGGAATTGACCTTTAGTAGTTTAGTGAGTCAGAATAGATATAGTCTCATCTCAAACGTACTCCTCTTAGTTATCCAAAAACACTTTCCAAGCTTGATATATCTAAATTGTTGGACAGAGACAAGAAGGTTTCCAGAAGACTTCCAATCCACTTCATTCTGGGTGTCTTCCAACTAAAGCAACTCAATTTCATTACCTTGAATTTGGTGTTTGATGTCTATGAAAAAGAATACAGCTGCTGTGTATTTATGTTTGAGTCAATGGGTTGCGGTTGTTGGGTTAGTACTTCACATAATAAACTCACATTGGCAATGAAGAGAGAAATAGATAGTTTGGCATGACCTAATAGGGACAAGTCTCTCTGTCTCTCTCTCTGTCTCTCTCTCTGTGTCTGTCTCTTTCTACCCTTCCACTTGATTTTAGTGTGTGTGCATGCTTGTGTGTGTGTGTGCATGTGTCTGTGTGTGTGTGTGTAAGCCAAATAATTAAGTGTTGTACCATTCTTAGACATGCAACCTACCTTTTGTGAGTCAGAATCTCTCATCAGCCATGCCATCCTGGCTACAAGTGTGCTTCAGAGATCCTCCTGTGTCTACCTCCCCAGTGCTGGGACTGTCAAGGTGTGCCCCATGCCTGGCCATTTCATATGTATTTTATGGAGGCAAATACTTTACTGATTAAGCCATCTGCTTATGAATGCCAGCAAGATATCATCAAAATAGCCTGGAATGTTGAACCTAATATATATGTAAACTTCTGGTCCCTCAAGTACCACTTTGTGCATTTTATTTTTACATATTCATTATTTACTTATGCGTCACATAACTGATAGCTCTTAGATGTCACTGTGATGCATTTGGCTATAATCACTATAGAGCTCATTTTAACTGGCACACATAAGGATGAGAAATCACTGATTGTGGTTACGTCGTTGTGTGCAGCCATGGGGCTCACTTGACCTCTGGATAAATTCTTTCAGAAAGTGACATGGGGAAAATTTTTCCTTCTTCTCACACTCTGAACATCTCCTTTAGGCTAAAACTAGCTTTCTTCTTGAAATGAAATTCCTTCTTCAGCTTCTATGCCAAGCATCTTCCTGTCATGGAGTTCAACTGAGCACCGCCATATCAGTGACTATGACTATGAAAGGAAAAACATACATGATTTATGTCAATACCACACCTACCAGAGAAAGTCCCTAGATCCCAGTAAGACCTTAGAGAGGAGTATAAAGAAATACTTTTCTACCCCAGCTCTGGGTATTGTAAGAAATGGATCATGGTGAGGAATCAAATATTATCTTCTGAAGCACCAACTTCTAATGTTTGTGTTGAAATGTATAATAAATATACACATACACATATATGTATGTGTGTGTGTATGTGTGTATGTGTGTGTGTATGTGTGTGTGTGTGTGTGTGTGTGTGTGTGTGTGTGTGTGTGTGTATCCTGGGCTAATAACATGTCTCAGTTTATAAAGTAACTTGACACCAAACCTGATGACCAAAATTAAATCCTGAGAACATGTTGGGAAACCCTGAAGCTAAGGTCAAAGTTTGATCTTACCAGAAAGCCCTGAGCTTAGTGCAAATGGTGGACTCCTTTTGTCAGTTAGGTTTCCTCTTCTTTTCCTGGGGGATTCCAGATGCCCCTACCTGCAGATTGTCATTTAGTCCTTAGGAAATTACAGGCCCAAAGTTTTATACAAATATCATTCACCCTGAATAAAATTGATCTACCTCTCTGAAGCTGGTCCAGTAGTGTTATCATTTTGATTACTACTTGCAGAGCTTCTGAACTCCACATCAGCTTCTCCTGCTTCATTTGCCCTTGTGGACAGGTACAGGCAATGATCCACAGGGTTATGGAGGGGCAGGAACCTACATGGTTAAAGGAGAAAATGCTAATATTTCTAATAATATTAAAAAGCACCTGCACATTGTAGATTACTGTACAGAGTAATATTATCTCAAGTGGTCTCTGAAAAACATCTCAGTGTGATTTAAATAAAAATGAAGTCAGAATTTTCTCACATTTCTCAGTAGAAAAAAACTTCAGATATGTATGAACATATGTGTATAAACATTGTATTTACATAGTTAAATATAACAAACATGTTTTGAAGTGATTTATTTCTATCTGATAGCTCATGTGTCTTACTAAAAATATTAACAAGATATTAATTTGAAGGTAAGATATTTAAAAATTCAGAGCAGCATGAAAATTAAAATTACTAATATTTAAATCTCACTCTATTGGTGACTTATTGTTCTGGTTTCATAAGATACTGAGTTCTTTTTACAATCAAACAGCATTATCTCTGGTCATCACTGTGATTATTACAGCACAAGTCATGGTCCAACATGCAGATGAGGAAGGTAATCTGATTACCTATTTTTTCTGGTTGTCATGGAAAAAATATCTATGAGAAACAACTTAAGAAAGAACTGGTTCCTTTTGGCTCAAAGCTTGAGTATACAGCTCTTAATGACACAGAGGGCTGTCATTCATAGTGCCAAGAATTTAAGACAAATAGTTCTACTGAGTCTGTAGTCAGGACATAGGGAGAAATGAATGCTGGTACTCAGTCTATTTTCTGTTTTATATTTATCTGTAGATATCCCAAACCCTAAGAAACGACATAGTCTATATTTAGGGAAGATCTTCTAAACTTTGCTAACCTAATCTTGAAACCTTACATGAACATGTCCATTTGTCATCATGGAGACATTAGATCATGCCAAGGTGACAATTGGTTTCTATCTGATAGCTCATGTGTCTCACTAAAAATATTACCAAGATGTTAATTTGAAGGTAAGATATTCAAAAATTTGGAGCAGCATAAAAGTTAAAATTACTAATAATTAAATCTCACTGTACTGGTGACTGATTATTTAGATTAATCATCACCATGAGTATAAAGGGTATACAACCATCCACAGGGACAAGGATCAGAAGTGGCTAGACATGAGATCAACACAATTTCTCTACTCCTTCAACAATTTCCTTTCCTTGCTTTTATCACTAAAGTCAAGAATTTTAGGTCAAATAAGACAAAATTGATTCCTTCCAAATCTGAGGTCTGGGTTCTTCAGGGATTTCCAGCAATATTATATCAGACAGTGTTTATAAAATACAAGAGTCAAAGCAGATATTGGCTTAACACCAGACCATGTCTCTGAAGAAGTCATGCAATGTTTTATTGAATTCATATGTCTTATTCAACAAATGAGTTTGTAGATCAGAGAAGTTAACTGGTCATATTAATCTTGCAACCTCATCTCTTAAGTGGAGACTTTTCATACATAAATCATACATCGCCTTCTTTAGCTGTGCATTGGACAATAAGTTTATCAGCACACAGTTGTCCTCATTGATGCCCTAGGCTAGAAGTTGACAGTGAAAAAGAAATGCCTCTTCATGAAGCCTTGAGATTAACAGTGAGAAGAACAGTAGAGAATAGCTGCTGAAGGATTCCTTCTGAGGCACAGCGATACACTCCTAGTGCAGAGGAAAGGAAGAACATTGCAAGGGCCTTCCCTAGACTTCTCCTCACCATGAAATGCTTGACAGTCATTCCACTGAGGTAGCTACGGACTTTCTTTGACAATCTTCCCAAAAGAAAGTGTGGGGCAATGGGCTATGTGCAGACAGCCTGGTTTCCAGTAGAGGCTAAATCTTGAACCCCAGCACCATGTGGTGATAATTCACTTACAAAGGAGTTCTCTCATGTCTCCGGGACCCTGGCTCCTGCCAGAGTAACTGCCCCCAAAACCCCCACAAGAGAGGCATGGCTATTAGCCACTTAGGAAGAGCACCAAGCCCTCTCACATGCAAATAAGGTTTCCCCCAAACTCTCAGCCCAAACCAATGAGAGGGACTTTCTGTCAAACTCTAAATTACTGCCAGAATGGTATATAGGGTGAGTCATTCAGGGAATTAAAGGAATGCTAGAAGTATCTCTTTGTCTTCCTCTTTTGTTCCAAGAGCTGTAACACTTGGGAAGAGATCTTCTCTCCTGAAGAACTGCGCCAAGTCCCACCTCATTCCTCATTGGATTGTAACTGACCCAGCCTTGCAGTTACCAAGTGATCTAGAAAGTGCAGCATAGGCTTCTTCTCCCTGCCTGTACTCACTTCCTTCGCTGGGGCCTTCCCACCCACCTGGATAGAGTTCTCTATGGAAAACTTATGGTACCTAGACCCACAAGAAAGTAGCAAACTCAATTTGTTTCATTCATTCCTGAACACACTGTGAACTAGGTCTAGCTTAGTGAATACCATCCAAAGGCCCCTTGAATAATAAAGGAGCGAATCATGAGAAAATGTCCCTGTGAGACAAGTATATTAAATAGTTAATGATAGTGTGATAGTGTGACTGAGTCCTGATTCCCTGTCCAGTCCTATGAGAATATGTGATTGCCCCTGCAGCTGGCCATGTAGGCATTTGGTACCATTTATTTGGTCATATATCTTATGATGATCTTACTATGTATCCAGTGTCTCCATTATATATTCTAGCCATGAATATATAACATTGGCTATATACATAAACTATATGAGATTTGAGATTGGAGGCATGGGTTAAAAATATAAGCTCTAGAACATATTGCCAGGGTTTAAGTCTTAGTTCTTCTAGATAATGTCACAACCTGCTTATACCCGGGCTCAGTTCCCACACTAATGAACTATTTTAACAAATTTGTACTGAGGCTCAACTGAATTCAGTGATGGAAAGATCAACATGCAGATAACCCCATAATTAAGTATATTTTCATTTCTGCTTAGCAGATAAGCAAGCTGAAGTATGCTATAAGAACCTCTTCAGAAAAGATTGACTCTTTAGTATATGCTGTCAACCCCTTGTTTGTTACTGTTATTGTTTGCAGGCACCAACTTATTGCTTATCTTTAAGGCCAGAAATTACAGGACAGCAAAACTGTCTGTCTTCAGTTACCTGGAGCTTATATGATGGAGTTTCCTTTATAAGAACAATTTTCAGATAAGGTTTATAGAGTTGGTGGACATGGTCTCAGGTAAGGTTTGAGCTTGGAGATCTTTGATGTGGCAGTCAAATACAAATCCACTTCCGGTACTAGGGTAAGGAAAGAAGAAAATCCATAAAGTGCTATGAAGAACAGGTCTGAAAAGAGAAGACTCCAGTTATTCAGTAGTCCACCTTCTCCTCAGCCCCAGTTTATAATTAACTGCTCTCATTCACTGTGATTAAAAAATCCTTTTATGACACTAGGTAATTCTTGGGTTATGGGGTGTCCCGCAACAACTCAGGTACAGGGCTCAGACTACTGGTGGAGGCAGGGTGGGAGTTTTGACTGTGCTTACCCCACACCAGCACTGGGTGGGTGTTGGGCTATCTGGGAAACAGCTCTGGAGGTGGTGAATGATAGTCTGAGGTTCTGGAGACTGCTGGGGCTGTCTCGGGGGTCACTGGACCTGTGCAGAGGCCAGGGCAGTCAGGTTCTCAGACTCTTGGGCACTCAGGCGACCCTGGGAGCAGTGGAAGAGCAGAGAACAGAGTGGGGGCCGGTGGGGGGGCGGGGGCTGGATCTAGCCCAGGGCCAAAGGGGAAAAGGGGGCAGAACTCCAGCTGGGTGCAGAGAGAGGAGAGTTGTTGGCTTGTTCAGCGGTGGCTTGGCTTGGTGGAGGCAGTGGCTGGGAATGCAGCGGCCTTCTATGGAAGGTTAGAATGGCTCTTTAGGTGAAGACCTGCCCCATTGCTTCCCATGGCTGATCACGAAGAAAAGAGGCAGTCATTGGTTTTAAGGCATTTATTGTGATGGCAGAGAGTAGCAATGAGTTTAAAACCATACCTCAATTTCTCACTGTGGGCTTGAGGTTAAATACCTTTTGCAGGAAAGAGTGTCTGGGAAGGGGAGTTTATTAGCTAAGCCTCCAGACCATTTGGTACCTCATTAAAATGGAAATCTGTCATTAGGCTATATGACCTGTGATCACATCCTCTACCTATGGATGGGATTGTGTTGTTGCTCTTATGTGACTGATGACCACAAACCTATGGAGAGCTGTGGTCCCGTGCCAGGAGCATGGCATCCATGAGCATGGCAAAATGTCTATTGTTCCTTGAAGGGTTATCCCCTGCAGGGTCACTGGGCTTTCAAATCTGTGCTTAATTAGGGACTAGGCTGATTATCACAGCCTTATAGGTAATGACAAGAGTGACTTGTTGCTGGGCAGTGGTGTCACACACCTTTAATCCCAGCTCTTGGGAGGCAGAGATAGGTGGATTTCTGAGTTTGAGGCCAGCCTGGTCTACAGAGTGAGTTCAAGGACAACCAGGGCTATACAGAGAAACCCTGTCTCCAAAAACCAAAATCTAAAACCAAAACCAAAACCAAAACCCAAATCCAAATCCAAATCCAAAACCAAAACCAAAACCAAAACCAAAACCAAAACCAAACCAAACAAAACAAAAAACAAAGAGTGACTTGTTACGAAGCCTTGGCTTTACAGACAGATAACATTATTATTTGGGATCCAATTTTTCCTGAGTTTTTTTTCTTACTGATAATTGAATTTCATTACACCTTTCTCTGAGTTGTTTTAATGGTGGAAATGAGAACAGCTATTCTTTGTGCTTTACTTCTAACTCTCCCTATATGGCTGTCACCATCACTGCTATTATTGTAAAGACTATTACCATCACCATGAGCACCATCTCTACCACCATCTTTACCTGTTTTGCCAGAACCATCAAGATAGTCACTGTGATTGTTATCACTACAACTATTACTGACACCATCAGCACCATTAACATCACTACTACCACCATTACCATCTATTACCACTGGTATTTTATTAGTCACTAGTCTTATTGTTGAAACAACATACCCAACAAGAGCAACTTAAATACAGAAGGGTTTATTATTCTGACTCATAGATTCAGGGTACAGTTCCCCACAATGGGGAAGGCATGATGATAAGAGCTTGGGGTAGCAAGCTGCATTGCATATGGTGTCAGGGAACCAAAGGTGATGAATGCTACTGCTGAACACACTTTCCTTTTCATATTTACTTCAGTAGTCAAGCCTATAGAATGTCATTACTCACATTTAGGTCATCTTCTTAACTCAATTTAGCCCAAGCTAGAGAAACCATCACTAAATATCATGGCAGATGGTACTGTTATTCTAACAATAGGTGTCTCCTCTCTGAAGTTTAGAAATGATTATTGCATCCCATGGGTACAGTAAGATACAGGGAAAATCTGGGTAGACCAAGTAAACCCAGAGCTTCAGCAGAGATTCAGACAGGCCAAGATGCCCCAGGTACATGCTATATTGATCGATTAGGAACAGGTGAAGACTGGGGAGGACATACAGCACATAAACTCTCAGTCTTTAGAGTTTGATACTACTGGTGGTGATTCTGGGCTAGAGGAGTTCAGAAATGCCCTCTGTATGTTGACAGAGATATATAATCTCTTTTGGTAAATATTCTGAATATGTTTGTGCCTGCAATACACTGACAATGGCCTTCATCCTTCTTTCTTGTTTGGCTGCAGCCCCTTCTGAGGTCACATTTGCCATTGATGTTGGAAACGGTCCTATCGAGCTCCTCGTCCAGTCTCCTTATCCTCTGAATGATAATCAATGGCATTACATCCGAGCTGAGACAAACCTCAAGGAGACCTCACTGCAGGTGGACAACCTTCCACAGAGTATGAGGGAGGCCTCAGAGGGAGGCCATTTCCGACTTCAGTTGAATAGCCAGTTGTTTGTAGGTAGGAGACATCATAGATCATACTTTATGCTAAGTTCCTACAAGATTGCTTTGTGCTCTAGCTCAAGGATAATTCCTAGTAACTTATGACTAGGAAACAATTAAAATATGGTGTTATTTTTCACCATAAGTTTAATTTTATAAAATGTTTTATTCTAGCTTTATGGTCATTGCAGAAAATTTGTGGAGCTCTTTTACAAATTTAGGGGTCCTCTCAGACAATCTTGGTACCATTTCTCATTGTATTTATTGTTTTCAAACATCTGTGAAATTTTATGTTTTGGATCATTGTAATCAATGTATACACAGTAAGCATATAGATGTGTGTTTAGGTGTCATCTAGTGTATTTGTTTCTCTCTCTCTCTCTCTCTCTCTCTCTCTCTCTATATATATATATATATATATATATATATATATATATATATATATATATATATATACATGGTTTACACATGGGTATATGTTATGGAGATAATATAGATCCTCTTAAAATTACCCAACTTTTATGCTAGTCCATACATTCCTTAAAGCTATAAAAACAAAATACAGACAGGTGAAAATACCACTTGATTTCACTGTGCAAGGTAGTACATAATGCTTTATATTATCATGCTCTGTTAGCATCTGGATGGGTCATGAGCTTCTTGTCTAGGGAAAATCATTAAAATTTTTATGTCTTTACATTGAGAAGACTTTTTTACCATAGAAATCACCAGAGCCACCCTTTCTTCATTTATAAACTGGTTGACTAAGCCACACACAAGAAAATGTGCAATAGATTTTTGCATTTACCACCTCTGCAAGGAGAAAAATGACACTAAAAAGCTATATGGAGAATCATTCAAATCCACAAAGGGGAGTGACTGCAGAGGAAGAGAAACAGAGCCAAGTGTTAGACTCCATAAATCCTCCCTTCTTTCTTGCATATAGACCTCAGGAAAGAAACAATGAGCCTTTTTTGTGATCAACTTGTATGTTCCATTGATTTATCTTGTGATTAAAGGAGACTCACTCATGAAAATTGAAACAGAGAAGACAGTCCATGTGAGGTTTGGCCTCTTGGCTCGCATTCTTATCAGAGTTGGAAACAATCTAAAGTTTTGTCATTATTTCTGACTAAGGGGCTACTTTTGTGTCTCAGGAATGTTCTTTTTTTTTTTTTTTTCAGACTCATGCAGTAAACTTCACATAGGTGTTTGCTAGTCTGGTAACCAGGTGTCTTAGTTACTTTTTTGTTGCCATAATAAGATACCATAATCAATAAAATCCTTAATTTGTGCCCACGATTGTGGAGGGCTAGAGTCCATGAACAGCATGGTAGGAAACATAGCAACAGCAAGGTACACATGCTGCCAAAGCAATAGTCAAGAACTTATATCTTAATACATAAGCATGAGGCAGAGAGAGCTAACTGACTTTTGGAACTTCAGAACCCACTTCAAGTGACATACTTTCTTGGAAAAGATCACACCCCCTAATTCTTCCCAAACAGTTCCAACAATAGAGGGTGAGGAGTGACTATGCAAATTTAAGCTTAAGGAAACTATTGTCACTCAAACCACCATACCTGTGATAGGATAAAGAAGGCATATTTCTAACCATCATGTCTTTTCTAACCCTCTACACTGCTCATTATTTTTCATGTCATCAATTACTCTATTGTCCTTTCAACTTACAGATTCCTACTCCGTGTGTGTGTGTGTGTGTGTGTGTGTGTGTGTGTGTGTGTGTGTGTATACAGGTGTGTGCATATTTGTGTATGTGGATGCACATGTGAATGCATGTGATCATGTACACTACACTGCAGATAGAGGTCTGAGAACAGTACTTAGACATCTCCAACTTGTTTAAAACAATGTTTCTCATTGTCCTGTAACTTTATCATGTATACTAGGCTACCTGGTCTGTAGGCTTCCAGAGATTTCCTGTCTCTACCTCATTTCTTACATCACTGATATTGTAGGTATGCACCAAATAGTCTAGGTTTTTCATTGGTTCTAAGGGTTAAACTCTGGTCTTAATGCTGGCAAGGCTAGCACTTTTCTGACTGACCCATATTCCCAGTCCCCACTTATAACTTTATTTTCCTTGTTGACATACTTCTTGTCTAAGACAGCAAATTGGTTATACTGATTCTATCCATATTGATAAGCACACATACAAATCTAGTTACTTTCTAGACTAGCAGTCTCAGTCTGCCTAATGTTTCATTTTGTACCTTAAAATTATATTTGGTATTACCTCATAACTATAATTTTGCTACTGTTATGAATAGTAATGCAAATATATGATATACAGGTTATCTGATATGTGAAACTGTGAAAGGTTGGTTTACCCCTAAAGGGGTCGTGATCCTCAGATTCAGAATTGCTGTTGTAAACTAAAATTTAATAGAGTTGTAGCATAAGTTGTTAAGGAAGAATGAGTCTCAAGACAGCAGACAAACAGAAAATTATTGATTAGTGTCTTTTACCCTCAGATTTTCTCCTGCTCCTCCTCTCCTCCTCTCTATTTTCCTCCCTCCTCCTTTTCTTCTTTCCTCCATTAGTACATATTGCAGAACTCAAGGATTTCTCTGCACTCTCAATTCAGCTATGAGATGACCTTGAGTTCAAGGGTTGGACAATAATTGCCTGTTTTCTAAAGCCAGAATGGGCCTCTGCTTCTTCTGGGATCTCCTAAAATTCTCAGCACTGTACACATACAGGTTAATGGAATTTGGCTGTGCTTGTTGTATCTTAACAAACATACTCTCTTATATCAATGAAGAGCTGAGTTTTCTATGTGAACAAAACAGTGCAAAAGTTTCAATCTGCTCAATGCTTGACAGAGTGTATTAAAGCCTCTTCTGACCCCCTCCAGATGTTTTCAGAGCTGAGAGTCAGATTACAGCCCATGTCTGAACATACGTTTGAAAATCTGCTAAATGGAATTTTATTTGTAAACTCTAGGAGCAAAAAGCAGAAAATGCATAATGCTCCTACTGATTTTTAGCAGTAGGTGAAGACTTAAGAGAAGGTTAAGAAGACAGCAGTAACTGAACACAAACTGTTTTCTATGCTGTGCCATCAGATTTACTATAAACACATGGAACAATAGATGGAATAGCTTAAACTTAAATGATTCAATTGTCAATACGGCTAACCAGTGCATGACATGGAGTTGAACACCAACACCCATCTTTTCCTGTTATAGTTCCTAGTCTTGTACTGTATATGCAAATGGGGATATGTTGCACTTTGTCACTGTGGTAGGCCTAAAATATTTCTTTGGAAACTATATTTCTCTCTCAGTCTCTCTCCCTCTCATGATAATTTATCTTTGAAACATGTCTTATGTAGCCCAAGCTGGCCTTGAACATATGTAGCCAAAGATGACCTTAAATTCTGATTCTCCTGACCTCACATCCTGAGTGCTGATATTATTGATGTGCATTATGATGAATAGTTTATTCAGTGGTAGTGGGGATTGAACACAGGGCTTCTTGCATGCTAGGCAAGCAGTCTGTCAACTGACTCAAGTCCCGGGCCGGGCCTGACTTTCAGATGTTTTGTTTTGTTGTTTTGATTTATTTTGTTCTTTTGTTAATTTGTGTTTTCTTTTTTTCTTAACAACCTCATTTCTCTTCTGGAAATTAAAGAAAAGTTCTGCTGAGCTGATAGTAGCACTACAGCTTAGTGTTACCACAAAGAGTTACTCTCATGGAATACACAGGTCCAGGTCGACAGATGGAGGCTGAGATGAAATTGCCCTTTGAATAAGCTTCCTTGAAGAAGATCACAAAAGACTTATAGGCCCATAAATGTGAGTGAGGAGCTCTTAGGTCCAACAGAAAAAGGAAAACACTTTTCACTACAGATTTCCAAGGAGACAGGGATAAGTCCTACACCAAATGCCCTTCTCTACATGCTAGACATCATCAGCATCTAGCTTGAACTTAAGCCTCTAAGGTCTTGGCAATAATGACAGGACATCCCTTGTTTGCAGTTACAAAGGAAAGAGGAAGAGCTGTGACTACAGTAGCCTCTCTCATCCTGTCTTGGGTGAGACCCCTTAAAAGGATTTAGCCTGATTTCTAGGAGAGGGAGCAACTAGAGTTTCTGTGATCTCTGAGCTACACCTATCTATTACAGCTATTTCACCTTTCATGTTTTCCCTCTTATTTTTCACCATTAGGAGGAACATCATCAAGACAGAAAGGCTTTCTTGGATGCATCCGATCTTTACTCTTGAATGGGCATAAAGTAGACCTGGAAGAGAGGGCAAAGGTCACGTCTGGAGTCAGACCTGGTTGTCCAGGTCACTGCAGCAGCTATGGAAGCAATTGCCACAATGGGGGCAAGTGTGTGGAGAAACATAGTGGTTATTCCTGTGACTGTACCAACTCACCATATGAAGGACCTTTCTGCAGGAAAGGTATGGTAGACATACAGGACACTACTCTGTGTGGTCCCACAGCATACAGATAACATGGCCAATGATCCTGTGCCCTTAAGCAGTCCAGACTGCAAGTAATGCTCTACTACCCACGTGCCACATTTAAATCAATAATAACCTATATCTGCAGGCAATCTACACTATTTCTTCTACTTGTGGCAATGTAGTACTGACATGGCATTGTCAAGCCAATCTTTTCCATGCCCTCAAGCAGTGACCATACTTTGTGCTTTTAGAAAGTTCCTCTATGTTTAGTCTCTGCTTAACTCATCAATATAATCATATCCATACGTTGGTCTTATATGCTCACTGGCTTAGTTGATTCAGTTGTGCTCAGTAATAATTGAAAATGGCCACATCAACCAGACTGAAGTATCAGATGAAGACTAACAGTGGATCATCTACTTGTGTTTAATGACATACTAAAATTTCTAGTTCTAGTACATTAATTAGAAAATGTATCAAAGGACCAAAATAATTGAATATAAAATCAAGTGTAGAAACATTTAAGTCATCTTTGTTTGAATAAATATGTTCCAATGAGAAAAATAAAATAAGGGGTTTGTCTACCATAACCATCCTAAAATGTTTAACATTTCCTTTACTCATAAAAATGAGGTATGCTGAATACCCAATGTAAGCAATATTCAATAATAGTATTCAACATTAAAATGAAATATTTTAACTGCTACAGAACTCAGCAATTCCACATGACTCTTACCAATTCATTAAGACACACTCCTTTTTGGGATGTGTGTGTGTGTGTGTGTGTGTGTGTGTGTGTGTGTTTGTGTGTGTGTATGTGTGTACATGCGCATACATATTCCTGTGTATGAGCAATAGGCATCTGTGTACAGTACATAGAGGAAATGGAGACATACATTACTCTGGTAGCATCTACTGTGTATTTTGAGTCAGTGTCTCTCACTTTTCTAGACTCTCCAGTGGACTAGTCTGGTTAGCCAGAAAGCTACAGAGATGTGGGAGACTCTACCTCCTCAGCATAAACATAGTAGCTACCACTATACAAGTTATTTTTTTAACATAGGTTTTAATGATCATACTTTAAGCACTTCAACAACATAGCCTTCTCTTAAGGCTTAAAAGATATTTTTCAAGCTCCTCTACCAAGCAGTAGTTTATTTAACTTAATCTCAAAGTTAAAGAAAATAAAAGTGCCCAGTGTTTCCCTTGAAGGATCCTGTATTTTTTAATTGGGTATTTTATTTATTTACATTTCAAATGTTATCCCCTTCCCCAGTTTTCCCTCTGCAACCCCCCGTAACATCCCTCTTTACCTTGCTTGTATGAGGGTGCTTCCCCACCCACCTACCCACTCATGTCTCACCACCCTAGCATTCCTCTACACTGGGGCATCAAGCCTTCACAGGACTAAGTGCCTCCCCTCTCACTGATGCCAGATAAAGCCCCTTCAGCTCCTTCAGCTCCTTCCCCTAACTCCTCCATTGGGGTCCTTATACTCAGTCTGATGGTTGGCTATGAGCATCCGCATCTGTCTTGGTAAGGATCTGGCAGATCCTCTGAGGAGACAGCTGTATCAGGCTCCTGTCAGCAAGTACTTCTTGGCATCAGCAATAATGTCTGGGTTTGGTGTCTGCATGTGGGATGGATTCCCAGGTAGGGAAGTCTCAGGATGGTCTTTCCTTCAGTTTCTACTCCACTCTTCCTGTATTTCCTTTAGACAGGAGCAATTCTGGATTAAAATTTTGGAGATGTGTAGGTAGTCTCATCCCTCAATGAGGGGGCCATTCCTAACCTCTGGATATGGTCTCAAAAGGTTCTCCCTCTCCTTTGTGGGATATTTCAACTAATGTCATCCCCAAAGTATCCTAGGAGGCTCTTGCTTTCCTGACATTTGGGAATTTCTGGTTGCTACCCGCAGTTCCCCATCTACCATTGTTACACACCTATGTTCAATTTCCTGATTCTCTGTACATCTTCTCCATCTCCTCCCATACCTAATTCTTCCCATCTTTTCCCCCTCCCACCTTCTCTTCCTCCTAAGTGCCCTCCACACACCCTCTACTTCCCTTGGTTATTTTGTTTCCCCTTCTAAATAGGACTGAAGCATTTACTCTTTGGTCTTCCTTCCTCTTGAGCTTCATGTGGATCCTGTAATTTAACTTATCCCTTAACTCATACTGATCTTCTCTTAAATTATTTGGAATTATTTGCTTGTTATTGCCAGGAAATATTAAAAAAAAACTCCTTGAGAAAAGAAAATACTAGAACAACCTTTAGGACCAAGCATGGTAAACAATGCATCAGAACATGAAATGAATAAAACAGGCCCCATCCCAATTGGTTTCACTAAAGACTGTAAATATTTTTCTATTACATTTATTAATATATTTGGGAGAATATAGATATTACAGCACACATGTGGAGGTTAGAGGAAAACTTCTAGCAGTTGACTTTCCCATTCTGTTATGTAGGTCCATGGATCAAACTCAGGTCTTCCCGTGTGATGAGAAGAACTTTTACCCATTGAGCTATCTTACTAGTCACTTTGCAGATAAAGGCTCATAAAGTCACAGCAATTGCAATTGCTTATACATAACCTATAAAAGATTAATCTCGTTAGTATTCCAATAACAATTTGGAAATGCTTGAGAGGCTCCATCCCTAGCTGAGACTCTATTGGCAGTTGATGATTATTAGTTGAGAAAGAGTCAATTTTTTTTTAGGGTATGAGCACTGATGTGGTACCCATTCCCCCTTGAATGGTCTTTCATGCATGGAAATAAAGTCAATATTAACTGAACTAAGTGGCAGTTGAATAAATAAATACCATGAAGTTAGGAGGGAATATATGTCGAGAGGGGAGAAGTAGTTGGAGGGGAGTGTGATAAAATACATTTTATTTCTATCTTAGTTTGCTTTCTGCTGCTGTGACAAATCTCAGGGAGGAAAGAGTTTAGTTGGCTTACAGGTCAGAGTATATCAATTTGAGGAAGTCAATTTAGGAACTCAAAGACAGTAGATGAAGTAAAGTCTATGCAGGCATGCTGCTTATTGGCTTTCTCCTCCTGGCTTGCTCTGCACACTCCCTTTTACACCCAAGGCCATTTGCCTAGGGTTGTACTACCTAAAATGGGATGTGCCCAACCACTCTACTTCAACCATTAATCAGGGAGATGCCCACACAAACTTGCCTGTAGGCCAGTTTGATAGAGTCATTTTTCTTAATTGAAATTCTTTCTTCCCAGATTGCTCTGGCCTCTGTCAAGTTGAGAAAAATTAACAAGGACAATTGACACAATTTGACATACCAATACATTGCTATAAAATCATATCCTTTCCTTTCTCATTTGTCTCTAAGAATTCATATTAGTATCTACTTTTAAAAGTTCCATGATTTTAAAAATCCAAACACTTTTAAAAGTTCAGGCCTTTAAATATCTGAAGTCACTAAAAGTCTAAGGTCTCTAAAGTATTTCTCCCTCTAATATAACAAATAAGTTACATTCTTCCTTTTTAGAAGGGGTGTGTGTGGCAGAAACAGGGTACAGTCATAATCGATGTTTTCTCTCCATCTGTCCACAAGAAGATAAAATTACTGTTAGCTCAACAGGAGCCTGAAATGTGGCAGAATAAAGTATTTCAACAAAGTGACAGACCAACATCAATCCCAAAACATAATTCATAGAGGTTACTAAGATGGATTTAGTTTAAATTATGTTCTCTTTTTTTTTTGCTTTTGTGTATTTGCAGTATGTTTATATATGTATGCGAGTGTGTGTGTGTGTGTGTGTGTGTGTGTGTGTGTGTGTGTGTGTGTGTGTGTGTATTCATGTGTGCATGCTCATGTATGTGGAAGCTTGGAGTCAATAACAGATTTCTTGCTGAGTTACTCTTCAAAATTTGGCATTCACTAGCTGCTAGACTAGCTAGTGAACACCAAGTTTCTTTCTGTTTCTGCTTTCCCACATCTAGGATGAAATATGCACACAACCACACGTGCCTTTTAATGTAGACGTTGAAGATCCAAACTCTTCCTTGCACTTGTGCAGTAGACATTTAACCATCTAACTGAGCCGTGTCCCAATCCCTGAGTCATATGTTCTTATAATACTCAGAGATTCCACAATTTTAAACCCTGTAGGACATTGTTCTTCAGTGCTTTACAAAGACAATCTCACTAAATAACATGGTGCTACATGGTTGAGTGTTATCATTAGCCTCCTCAGCCATATTTATAATTACAAACAATGGCTACAAAGGGCTTGAAAATAGTTTTTGTCAGCAAAATGCTTGCCAAAGAAACATGAGAGTCTGAGTGTAGATCTTCAGCATCCACTTAGAAAACTGGGTATGTTACTGGAGGAGGTGAGATCTTAATAGTTCTGAGCTAGTCAATCTAATCAGTCTATGAGCTCCAGGTTCAGTTTCTCAAAAAACAAAGTGGAGAATGATGAGGGAATACATTCACCCCTTAGTCTTCAATATCAACATGAATCCACATCCACATATGTGAACATATACATAAGAATGGGTTTGAGCCTTTCTAAAATCATCAAGAAGCAGATTGTGTAGTTTTTTAACACCCCATACTGAGTGAGTGCTGGATACAGAGGTATCAGATATTACAGCTACCCAGTGTAATTGAATAAATGTTGAAAAAATTGAAATTATGCCCTCTTATTTTCTTTCCTTTCCTTTCCTTTCCTTTCCTTTCCTTTCCTTTCATTTCCTTTCCTTTCCTTTTCTTTTCTTTTCTTTTCTTTCTTTCATTCTTTCTTTCTTTATTTCTTTCTTTTTGTAGAAATTTCAGCTTTTTTTGATTCTGGCACCTCTGTAACATACATGTTTCAAGAACCATATCCAGTCACCAAGAATACAAGCCTCTCCTCTTCAGCTATCTACACCGATACAGCTCCATTCAAGGAAACCATCATGCTGAGTTTCATGACAGCACAAGCCCCCACCCTCTTGCTCTACCTCAATTTCTCTTCTCAGAATTTTCTGGCTATCCTGCTCTCCAGGAATGGTAAGTGTTGGTGGCATGAAGCCATGAGGCGAGACTTGCCTAAAAGGACAGCCAGTGTTCTGCAGTGACCTGCAGAGCCTCACCGCTGGGCAAACTCAGCCTAATCTTCCTTCCACTTCATCTTTATTAGCCATAATTGGTATTCTGGGCCAGTGTCAATTTGCCACTGAAGTCTAAACACATTGACGTTAATTTGGTTTAATTGTGTTGCAGTAATTATTTATTATGTGTTCCATGCTGAACTCCATTAAGTGTAAAAGATCATAAGTAGATCTGAATTTCAGGGGGATACTTGCCTGTCACTGGGGGCTGGCAAAGCATAAATACTAGATGGTTTTATAAATGGGAATTGTCCAGCATTTTGAGACAAGTATGATGTGAAAGCTATAATATGTGGCACAGGACCTCATTTTTAAGAATCTGGTTTTTCTCTTAGAGTCACCAATTATACACACACACACACACACACACACATACACACACACTCACACACACACACACACACCAAATACACACACACATAATGACTGACTACTGAACTGTGGTTTTTGCGACTTGGTAATGGCAAGACCTGGAGTATTTTACTAAGTCAAAGAGTATTACTGTTGCACAAATGAAATTTTGTTATTTCTTTTCTTTTTCCAATTATTATAATTAGTTATATAAATCATGCATCCTTGCAGGGCATTGTACATATACTAGAAGACTTCACATATATAAAAGAACTTAAGTGCCTTTAAAAAGCTGTAGTTCATTGTTATCTGTGCATCTTTGCTGGTGACATTCTCAATAAAATAGAATTTGCAAAAGAAATTTTGCTTCTCAGTTTTCAAGGTATCTGTAGCACCTAGGCTGTGAGGATGACAATTATGATTATGAGCATTCGATGAAGATGTAAATAAAAGTTTGGAAACAAGGAAGACCTAGTAGATCTATGACAATTAGAGAAAGGACAGAAATTATATCATATAATAAATAATGATGATAAATACTATGATCATCTCATTACTTTTCTTTCTTTTTTTTTTTTTTTTGATCAGACTATGATAGGAGAAAATCATCGAATTGAACCATAGC
The DNA here is from genome assembly GCA_902729485.2 of Mus minutoides. NCBI lineage: Eukaryota > Metazoa > Chordata > Mammalia > Rodentia > Muridae > Mus > Mus minutoides. The sequence continues at coordinate 194,692 of LR750101.1, read as the reverse complement.
CAAGTACACTATGAAATCAGAATAGCACCATATGTAATAATTGTTTGAACAAATGAACCAAGGAAACACATCCAGCCCTATCTCATGATCTCACACAACACTCTCCTGTGCTCAAGTATATGGTTCTACTCCTCTTGCAATCTTCTAGTACCATGATATGATTCTAGACTTTTAATGAGCTCATCCCAACCACACAGTTAAACTCCAGGGTAGACTGTGGTGTCCCACAGCACAAGTGAGGCCTATGGAAGGGAGCGTCTATGCATCCCTGTTTACACCTTTGGGTATGTGCACATGTATGCTCTTTTTTCTCATGGTATACAACATATGACTTGAATACAAAGAACTCTTTGTTTAATCTAAAAGGAGTAATGAAAACTGGGGAGTGTGTGGGAGGAACCACCCTGAAGCTCAAGAATAAAAATAGATGATCCATAAGGTGCTATAGATGTCATTTATTCTGAGGCCACGATAGAGGGAAGAAACAGAAAGTATGGACAGGCAGGGAAGGAGGGAGAAAAAGAAAAGAGTCAAGAGGAAGAAGAAAAGCAAGAGAGAAAAGAAGAGGAAGTAGAGGAGACAGAAGAAGAAGGGGAGGAGGAAGATAAAGAGAAGGAAGAAGAAGAGGAGGAAAAGGAAGACTAGCTATCATTCAAGCCCATGGGCCATTTCATCTCCTACTTATTACTACTTTAAAAGGTGTTTGCTAAAAACGTGCCAACAGATCAGACCTTCAGGTTTGCCATGTAAAGCCTTTTGAGAATATGAGGCTGTCTTTGGATCCTTAGACATGGGTAGTTTGAGAGGGTAAATATAGGACAGCTAGCTAGTCCATGGATCAACCAGGAATGTTTCCCAATACTCAGCCCAGTAATCTTCCTTCTAACCCACCTCACTGTCTTCTGATGTGTTTAGACTATATAAAGATGGTTATATAGAGAGAGGATTGTCCCTGACATGTCTTTAGGGTACACTTTCACATACTTATACCACTCATAGTATATCTCTGAAAATATGGCTGCTAAGAGTACATGAAATACAGAACAGGATAATCACTGCATCCAATTATTCTACTGAGCCCATACTGTGCTTAACTCTCCTAGTAACTCTGGTTACCCACTGGTATTAATACCTATTTTGCCAGGTCTCTACAATTGTAGAAACTGAGGAATGAGGATAACATAGTTCATAATATCACAGTAAGTCAGAGAGGGGCCTCAATCTCCTTAGCCCAGCCCAGCCCAGTAGGAGAGTCAGCATTTTGCTTGTTTTTGTTTTTCCTTTGGTGATAAACTCACAGAACTCTCAGGTCTACTGCTCCATCCTCTGAGTGCTGGTATTATGGATGTGTACTACCACACCAGGATGTTTTCTTAATCACAGGGGCTAAATAAAAAGTGCTACTCTTTTAACCTTTGAAACACACACACACACACACACAAACACACACACACACACACACACACACACACACACATATATATATACATACATATATATATATATATATATATATATATATATATATATATATATATATACATAATTGAAAATTCTTTAGTAGGGAATCATTCCTAAATTCCTCCCTGGCATATTTTCTTGTGTTTTCCTTTCAAGACATTAGAAGCTCCTCCTGGCCCTATAGATATTTATATTTTAGAAACTCTGACTTAATCCCAGAAACAAGCAGATTCATAGGTCCTCATTGCTGGTTGTAGAGGTCTCAGGTTCTTATGAAAGCTCAGGTGTGCAGCACGTCTTTTCAGGATGACTCACAGGAGAGCTTCCTGCTACAGAAAGATCTTCTGTTAAAGATTTGGCTCCAATCCTAGATGACACTCACTGAGATGTCCTGGCTATTGTGTCCAAGACACATGGATAGTACAGGAAACGGCTTATTAAAAAGGAGAAAGACAGTAGGCTAGTGCACCAGGATGGGCTCCGGCTCAAATCCTTGGACCCACAGGATCACATCCAATTATAGATTATTTGCATAATTACCTTCCTTTTCCTTCACACTTATTTTGCACAGTCTGTGTTTTTTAAAGAGCAGCCTTCAGGGAAGGGATTTCTATGCTATCTGTTTCTTTTCCTATGCTAATCTTGATCAACTCCCTCTTCCCTTGCCCTTCCACCACTTTTTCTCTAAGTTCCCTCAGGCAGTGTATGGTCTAGTAGGCTGAACATCTCTTTGTCCCTCAAAGACACGACTAAGGGACTGTTTATATTGTTTTGTTAGCACTATAGTGGTTACTGGTATGATAAATATGAGAGAAAACAGGCAAGACTTGCTGCTGTTTCTATATTTCCATACTACATGAAAAGAGACTGATTCAGAAACTACATAAAATGTGTAATAAACAACTGAGACAGAATTAGAGTGGTTAGATTTCTGAAGCAATCTCGCTAGAAAGAAAACTTTGTCAGAAAACCCACAGAATCAACTAACTTGAGACCAAAGTCCTCACAGAGACTGAACTACTGACCGGGAACCTACATGGGACTAACCTACTAGATCCTCCACATGTATGTTGCAATTATAACTTGATCATAAAAGTGGAAGCAGGAGCTGTCTCTGACTCTGTTACCTGCCTTTTGGACCCTTTCCCAATATTGGCTTTTCCTGTCTAGCCTCTAGAGATGAGTAGGTACTTAGTCTTATTGGAACTGGATATGTATGCATGCTATTTGACATCCATCGATGCCTCTCATTTTATGAAGACAAATGATAGAGTGGATAGAAGGGCTAGGAGGGGAGGAGAAAGTACTGGGAGGAAAGGAGTGAGGGGAGAGGGGAAACCACCATGAGAGTGTAAAATAAATAAAATTAAAATTAAGAAAAGAAGAAACATACGTGTTTAATAATGGTGCCTGTGGAACAAATGTCTTCAGTGGCATTACGTTTCTTGTCATTGGTGGTCTTCAGCTAACAATTAAGTGACTATTTGCTGAGAAAATGATCATAGTCCTAAAAGTAGGTGAGAGATAAAATCATAACTGGCAAGAGTTGAGCTTCTTTCTGTCTTACTGTGTGATTCTTTATTCCTTCCTTGTATAGCCTTCCATGAATTCCTATAAAAACTTTCTTTGCAGAACTGGAAGTGTCCCTGGAGGAATTAAGAATTTACATCTTCAGTGTGGTCCTACTATATTCTACAGCAGTAAGCCATAGACCAGGTTAACAGTGATCAAGAACTATGAGCATTGTAATGGATTCTGGGTACTTTACAATGAAAGTGTGCTTTTGAGCCCAGAGCAGTGGTACCTACCTAGAAGTGAAGGCAAGAGGCCAACATTCAATGCAATGTCAGATTTGTAGCAAGTTTAGGTCCAGACTGGGCTATAAGAGACTCTGTCTCAAGAAAAGAAGGTATCAGCTCCTCTTGGAAGTTAGGGATCCTCACAATTTAAAGTAATAATAATCAGAACGAAAGTTTAATTAATGAAGATATTTACCTGGAAATCTTTTGTAATCAAGAACCACTCACAAACATCTCTGGTAGAATCAACAGTTTGTGTTAGAAAGCTTCCAAATTTGTTCTGATTTTAAGATAACTTCATGAATTTGGTGGTGATGAAGAGATGGCCAGCTTAAAAGGAGTCCTATTTGGTCTCTTGGGAGGATACAAAATCCACTTCCAATACTTTAGGGTAAGAAGACAGGGTACAGGATAAGAAGGATAATGATTGTAAACACTCAGCCAAGTTCTCATCTTGTAAATTTATTTTACATAGTTAATTAGGCCAGAGGTGAAAAGATGCCTATGAGTCAAAGCCATGTGTATGAGCATTGGACTGGCAGCAGCTCAGTTTGGCAGGACTGAGGTTCATCATTCATTGCTCTTCTTGTTGGCATTGATATCTCCAATTCTAGACTTGGATTTGCTCAGTCTATGCTGTTGCTGTCACTTCCAGTCAGAATAAGGCCTGGTACTAAATAGAGGGAACTGTTGTCATTTCTAAGATGTAATCTTTCTCTCTCTCTCTCTCTCTCTCTCTCTCTCTCTCTCTCTCTCTCTCTCTCTCTCTCTCTCTCTCTCTCTCTCTCTCTCTCTCTTTCTCTCTTTCTCTCTCTCCCCGTCTCTGTCTCTCTGGGGCATACAAGAGATACAAGAGGATGGGGATGATGATGAGGTGAAAAAGTCCTTAGGCAATGCTGGCCTAGAATTTTGAGTCACAGACAACTATTCAGTAACTTGACAATTAGAGGAAGGAGACTTTAATCGGAAGCTCCATGCCCTGAGGGGGGGGGATGCTCTAAGGATACCCTTGATCTCTACATATCAGTTTACTTCTGTATGCTTGTAGGTGAGGCATCACAGGGCGGGGCATGCATGCATGTGGGTGTACATGTACTTGGAGGTTGGAAGATAACCAGTGGTGTCATCTTCAGGAATTCTGTCCAATTTTTTGAGAGAGTCTCTCTCATTTTCTAGGAGCTCACCAATTAGCATTGTGTGATTGGTGGGTAATAATCAAGATTATGCCTATCTTTACCTCCTGGATGCTGAGGTTATAGGTACATACTAACATACTTGTCATCAAACTCATGTCCTTACATTTGCAAAGAAAGCATTCTATCAACAAAGGTATCAACACAGCAGGTCATTTTACTGAATAACAATTCTGCCTTTCTCATAATACCAGTTTATTTTCTTCAGAATTATCATTTGACAAATGTTCCTGCAGCCCTTTTTATTAGTGAGGAACTATTTAGTATATCATAAAGATGAACATGATTATGCCCTGCCATTAGAATCTATCTTTCAGCCAGAAATGTATATTATTACAAGCTTCTCACAGACATATAGTTCAGGTAGATACATTTAGACTATCTGCCAGGAAAGACCTGGATACCAGGAAAGGTGCACAAAGTTGACTCATTCACATTGGAGGAGAAAGTTACAAAATGTTCCCCAAAGAGTGACATTTTAATCACAAGAGAGAAATCAGTATTATCTTGGCAGATGAAATTTTAACAGAACATTTCAAGTACATTCTCTTTATTTTATCATGTTATTTTCACTGCATATTATAAAATGTACATATGTGTATCTTAGTGAATAATTTTCTTCTTCCTTTGCTCTGATAAGCTACTGGGCAATCAAAGCAATGCCAAAAGAAAGGGTCATAGTTTGAGGGTATAGTCCATCGTGGAAGGCAAAGAATGAAGGAAGGATCTGAAGGTAGCCAGAAAGCAGAGAGAGCTGCATGTTGCTGCTCAGCTCAATTCCTCCTTTTTCAGTCCAGGTCCCCAGGCCATGGGATGGTGCTGCCCACACTTAGGGTTGGTTTTCTAACTTCAATTAACCTAATCTGGATAAACACTCATAGATTTGCCCTGAAGCTTATTTCTGTGGTTATTTTAGATACTGTCAAATTGACAATCAATATTAATGATGACATTGTCTATATAAGTACGCCCATGCAAATATTTTAATTGGTCTTTGTGGTTCCTTGCTGGTTGAAATGAACAAGTGAAGTTAGAAGATACACAAAGAAGGCCATTAATCTATGCTGAAATGCATTCAATACGACATCCAAACGATGCTTCCAGGTCACCTTCCTTTGTGGTTGCTCAGCTGCCTCTGGCACTGAGTGATTCCTGTGCCTTTGCCTTAGCAGCGCTCTTTTATCAATTTTTTTGAGCACATACATTTATAAGGTTCACAGTCTAAATGTTTGACTGCCCGCACATCAAAAGGAATTATTATGACCTGAGATACTTTGAATTTTATATGTACTTGCTCAAGATAAATAGAAGTAAGAAAAGACCAAGACAGGAAATGTCTTCAAAGATCAAAACCTAACAGTTGATAGACAGGGTCAGGTTGACAGTAGGATGTCCTCACTATTACTGTTTTTTCTCAAGGAAGCCCTTCAGAGGTCATTGTTGCCTCTAGTCATTCACTTCTGTGTTAGCAATATATCCCTGAGTTCCTCTGGGCAGAAAGAATTCTGAAGCACAGAGCTGGAGAAGAATGTCCTAGAATGTTTTGTTGTTGTTTGTTTGTTTTTGTTTTGCTTTTGGAATTGTAGCTGTAAGTAGTGGATCTGAGCAGGGGAAAAAAAGATATGGGGTAAGTTAAGATGCTTACATTATTTCTCTCTCTCTCTCTCTCTCTCTCTCTCTCTCTCTNTGTGTGTGTGTGTGTGTGTGTGTGTGTGTGTGTGTGTGTGTGTGTGTGGTTGTTGCAATGATTAAACACTTTAATTTTTTGGATTGCCTTTAAGAATCTAAATGTTATTATGAACAGAATTTTGACCCTACTTCTCAGTCTAAGTATTGAAGTCCTGATTTCTCTTAGATTTGATGCAAGAGAGCAAAATGTCAAGTGAGGTCATGGACTTTCAATCCCTGATCCTAAAGAAGACACTGAAAGACTTAATCTCCCCTCTTCCTTAACATTTAAGGGCAAAGTTGGGAAGTTAACTTCAACATGCAAAAGTAACATCCCTCTCCAGGAAGAAAGACTAAATAGTTCCATTTTGGAGTTTTAGCTGCTGGAAGCATATGAAAAGGAAAGGGAAGGAAAGGAAAGAAAAGAAGGGGAAGGGAAGGGAAGGGAAGGGAAGGGAAGGGAAGGGAAGGGAAGGGAAGGGAAGGGAAGGGAAGGGAAAAGGGAAGGGAGAGTTTCATAGCTATGTCAAGGTTTACTCAGTGCATGGTATGTTATTTTAACCGTTTAACAATTGAGTAAAGACAAAAAGAAAATAATGTATATGTATATACTTCATATATAGAAATTTACAATTAGAGACAAAACAAAACAATGTGTACTTATGCACCTGATAGATAGTAATTTAGAAAGCATTTCATTATCTAATTGATAGCAGTATTAAAATAAATTATTAGCTTAATATCATGTTATCAGCCCATGAATAAAAAGGCTTCTATTCCTGGTGTTAATACTTGAAATAAATTACACTCTCCAAATGTAGCCACACTGAAAAGTAAGCTTCAACTTACACATTTTATTGAGAACAACTAAAATGTAGTAGATGCTATACTAGATATATGTACATGTAATAGAAAAATAAATATAGAATTATTGATTTTCAGAAAAACCATGAAATAAAGAGCTGTGTTGGATTCATCATAATAATGTCACCATTGAGCCAAACAGCTTATCTCACAGAGTGTGTTCTATTGAAATATGTATTTTGCCTTTAGTGAAAGAATGGGTCACACAACTGTCAAGTGTGGGAAGTTCCTGTAGAGTACTGGAGAAGATTTTATAACCAATATTATGGTTAGCCTCTTAAGGTCAGATGAGACAGTAAAAAGATAAAATAAAAGAATGAAGTGTTTCTTCATATAAGACCAGATACACTGAAACTTATAGAGGAGAAAATGGGTAAGAGCTTCAAATACAGGGGCATAGGGCAAAATTTCCTGAACAGAACACTAGTGACTTATGCTCTAATATCAAGAATCAAAAAATGGTACCTCATAAAATTACAAAGGTTCTGTAAGGCAAAGGACAAGGTTAATAGGACAAAACAGCAACCAACAAATTGGGAAAATATCTTTACCAATGCTACATCCAATAGAGTGATAATATCGAATACATACAAAGAACTCAAGAAGTTAGACTCCAGAGAATCAAAAACCCTATTAAAAATGGGGAACAGAGATAAACAAAGAGTTTTCAATTGAGGAATATCAAATGCCCAAGAAGCACCTAAAGAAGTGCTCAACATTCTTAGTCATTAGGGAAATGCAAATCAAAACTACCCTGAGATTCCTTCCACCTTACACTACTCAGAAGGCTTAACATCAAAAACTCAGATGACAACAGATGCTAGCAAGAATGTGGAGAAAGAACACTCCTCCACTGTTGGGGGACTGCAAGTTGTTACAACAACTCTGGAAATCAGTCTGGTGGGTTCCTCAGAAAATTGGACATAGTTTTACCTAAGGACCCAGCTATAACACTCATAGTTATATACCCAAAAGATTCCCCAACATATAACAAGAACATGTACTTCACTATGTTCATAACAGGCCTATTTATAATAGCCAGAAGCTGGAAAGAACCCAGATGTCCCTCAACAGAGGAATGGGTAGAGAAAATGTGGTACGTTTACACAATGGAGTACTACTCAACTATTAAAAACAATGACTTGATGAAATTCTTAGTCAATGGATGGAACTAGAAAATATCATCCAAAAAAAAAAAAAAGAAAGAAAAGAAAAGGAAAGGAAAGAAAAACGAAAAGAAAAGAAAAGAAAAGAAAAGAAAAGAAAAGAAAAGAAAAGAAAAGAAAAAGAAAATATCATCCTGTGTGAGATAACCCAATCACAAAAGAACACACATGGTATGCACTCACTGATAAGTGGATATTAGCCCAAATGCTAGGAATGCCCAAGATTAAATTCACAGACCACATGAAGCTCATGAAGAAAGAATACCAAAGTGTGAGTGCTTTGGTCTTTCTTAGAAAGGGGAATAAAATACACATGGGAGCAAATATGGAGACAAAGTATAGTGTAGAGACTGAAGGGAAGGCCAACCAGAGACTGTTTCACCTGCAGATTCATCCCATATAGAGTCACCAAAACCAGACACTATTGCAGATGGCAAGAAATGCTTGCTGAAAGTAGCCTAATATGGCTGTCTCCTGAGAGGCTCTGCTAGAGTCTGACAAATAAGGAGGCAGATGATCATAGCCAACCACTGGACTGAGTACAGGGTCCCCAGTGGAGAGGTTAGAGAAAGGACTGAAGGATGTGAAGTGGTTTACAACCCCATAGGAAGAAGAACAATATCAACCAACCAGACCCCTCATAGCTCCCAGGGACTAAGCCACCAACCAAGGAGTACACATGGCTCCAGCTGCATATGTAGCAGAGGATGGCCTTCCCAGGCATCAATGGGAGGAGAGGTCCATGGTCCTATGAAGGCTTGATAGATGCTCCAGTGCAGGGGAATCACAGGGTGTGGAGGTGGACGTGGGTGGGTGGGTGTACTGGCTAGGTTTGTGTCAACTTGACACAGCTGAGGTTATCACAGAGAAAGGAGCTTCAGTTGGGGAAATGCCTCCATGAGATCTAGCTGTGAGGCATTTTCTCAATTAGTGATCAAGGGCCCCTTGTGGGTGGGACCATCTCTGGGCTGGCAGTCTTGGGTTCTATAAGAGAGCAGGCTGAGCAAGCCAGGAG